>OW386289.2:152373257-152973257 GCA_936432065.2 Rutpela maculata
AAGCTGAAAATCCCAATTTTCAAGACGTTATAACTTAAAGACTATTAATTTGTATGAAAAGTTGCATATAATCTTCACAAAATTTGATTGATATCAGCTCCAATATTTTTTGTTTTTTTAAGTGCCACCCTCTAAAAAGGGATGGCATCCACCCCCTATAAATTAGCAAGCCCCCATATAAAATAGAAACTTTTCTTTAACTATTAGTACAGTAACTAGAGGTTTTAACTTCGGAGAGGGGGGGGGGAGGCGCGAGCCGCCATCTTGATTGAAAGGCGCTCGATCCTATGAGAAAAATGTTCGAGACAAAGTTGAAAAAGACAAAATTTTCAAAGTCGGAAAGCCCTCATACTTAGACCTGGACAAAGTCAACACGTAGTCGGACACACTGCGGCTTCATCTTCACACCCTAACGCCCCCCTGCAGGGCAGTACGCCTTTACTGGCTTCGTTACCCTCAAATGATTGAAAAATGGATCATTCTACACATCCTCGATTAAGGCAGTTGTCACCATTTCCAGCATCCTCTGAGAAGCAGGATTTTAAATTTTATTAAGAGGATCATGGGATTCCCACAGAAATTAAACGTATCGCTCGGATATTGAGGTTGGCCTCATCAGTGATGCTCCAGTACCTTCATCAGTTCATATCACCGAGATGTTTGGGCAGTCAGTATATAACAGACGTTTCGCTTTTCCCAGAGGATTGGAAGACTCCATTCGTTGGTTGCGAGTGGATATAGGTGTCTTCTATCTTGGTTCTCCAATCCCCCTAGGAGAAATATCACGAGGCTAAGCCAAAAGATTTGTAACTCAGATTTCTCAATACGAATCATCTTTGATCTTAGATAAATTAATTTGAGAACGTAAAATATCCCGCTCTCTCAGAATCCGTAGTCAAAAACGCGTTTCCATTTGATAAACAAAAGTTGACCTTGGAATGACCTTGGCCCTGACCTGACCCAGAAACGCATAAGAATCGTGATTTCCTCAGCTTAAATGTTTTTCACAATTTGACCTTGACTCTGACCTGGGACTAGGAGTTGGGATTCAGTTACCCCAAAAACGTATGAAAATCGTGTTTCTCGGCGCTTAAAAGGTTTCTTCCCAATTTGACCTTGGATTGACCATCATCCTGACCTGATGGGATCAAGTAGATCCCCAATTCGGATTCAGCAACCCCAAAAACATGTAAGAATAGTGGTTTCCTCAGCTTAAATGTTTTCCCAATTTGGCGTTGGAATGACCTTGACCCTGACCTGAAGGGGTCAAACAGACCAGGAGTTGAGATTCAGTTACCCCAATAACGTACAAAAATGGTGTTTTTCTGCGCTAAAAAGGTTTCTTTCTAATTTGACCTTGGATTGACCATCACCCTGATCTGATAGGGTCAAACAGATCCCGAATTCGGATTCAGTGACCCCAAAAACGTACAGAAATCGTGGTTTCCTTCGCTTGGTCGGTTTTTTCCCTATTTGACCTTGATTGACCTCGAACCTGACCTGATGGGGTCAAACAGACCTCATCTCGACTATTGGATACAAAAGTTTAAATTCCTTACAAAATCCTTACACTTATACAAATGTATAAATAACAAGGAAATTTACTGAAATTTGAAATAGTTTCCTTATATAATCTCACTGTGATGTGGAAAAACGTTAAAAATAATAAATAGTAGATTGTAGTGGCAAGGGCTTCATTGCAAAACGATGCGCTCGTGTTCCTATCATACGAGTTTTGCAATGAAGCTTGCCACATGTGTGTTACATACTATTTTTTCTACGGGTGTGAAGGTATTTCCCTTTTTTAAAGTCTTTCCAAAATTTAAAATTTGCTACCTGTCAGATTTTATTTAAAGTGACATTTTCAGCAGTCATTCTGAATTTTCCGCACGGCGTGCGGCAAAGTGATATTTTCTGCAGTTATTTTAAAGTTAGAAAATTTGACTTTCAGCACAATCGTAGAAAAATGTAATTTGTTTAAACAAAAATGAAGTTTGACGATTTTTTGTTTTTTTTTTGAAAAAAAAATTCGTTAAACTTCATTTTCCCACCGCTGTAGCTCGTTACATGTTAGATAATATACAAGAAATGTAGGAAATTTTGTCCTTCTCAAATTTGTCGAGCGTTGCCGAATTATTTTGAAAAACAATTTTTTGCACCTTTCAATCAAGATGGTGACTCACGCCTCCCCCCCCCAGGTTTAAAACTTGTATTTTTCATCAGGGTCTCGACTTAAACAACATATATCAAAATCATTACTACTCCACCTTTTGTAAGGCAAACGCCATATTTTGTACCTACTGACTGAATTATCTGTGGATCGATTCGTCTTGATAATTTCCACATAATTGGAATTATTCATATATATGAAATTAATGTCATTGTCAAGAATTAAGTTGTAGTGAGTTTTCAACATTGCATTTTAATAACTTTAAAAACCACAATATTTATCTATGCAGATATGACATCTAAACAAATTATAAACATAAAAGCTCGTTAACTGTTGACAGTTTCTCACGTATGTTAAAGAACTTGTTTACTTTGTGCCATGTCTCTTACATATTTGGAACTTCTTTTATTTTCTTTCACATGTAGGTGTACACCATATAGCATTCTGAAATAATTGGCTTACTGAGCCGAGATGAATCAAATAAATCACGTGACACAATAGTATGCATTATACATACACTTGGATATTGATCTATTCTTTTTGGTGCTGAAGTTTCTTTAATAAAAAATATTTCATATATTGTAGAGCAATAAAAAGATATGTAGACGTCTCACATACAAATTAGTTAGAAAAGATGTAACGACTTTAAATTGTATTTGTACATCTCTTAGGAATGAAAACCTTATTGGCAATATTAATTCAGACATGTTATAATAATTTACTTTACTTTATGCTAGATGCTATTCAGTAGCCATATATAGGAGCATGTTTACACCAATTACAGTTGCACTGGAGTCTATATTCATTGGTGATTAACATTATTATTACTACTACTATTATTACTATTACTAGAGCACTTACAAATACCTATCAAAGATAGCATAAAACTCCTTGGAATAACTTTGGATTCGAACTTAAAGTGGAACTGTAATATATCCATTTACTTCATGCGCAATGTAGACGCGCAGTTTCTTTTTGTATACGAAAATGTCGGTATTACTCCTACGCAAGAGAACAGTGCTGTAAAAGTCAGTACCAAATTTGTATCTATAAAGTCGAGTGTTGTAATATATGTATATATATATGTCTGGGATATAGTGTTTCATTTAAACAAAAGACAAAAACATCACAAGTAATATGTACAATATATTACAATTTATCGTAATTTAAACGTGAGACGGGTTTAATGTTACGTTTAGGTCTGTCCGTCGCGAAATGTTCATCTCTCTCATCGTCACTACGGTGCACGTTATCACTGACACTAGGGGAAACGGTCAAATCGATCACTTCTACATTATTTTCCACGGTACCTGAATCAATATTACTATTTATTTTGTTGACTGGTAAAAATGTATCAGGAAAATGAAATTTTTTAATTTGATTCAGATGTCGTTTCCATATTATATTAGACAATTCGGGTACTTTTACTAAATACATCGTTTTACCTATTCTTTCATAAATATTTGCCTTAACCCAAGTTGGTTTTCTCACATTTCGATAATCTCTCACAGTTACAATTTCACCTTCTACAAATTCTACAAATCTACGGCCCTTATAATAAAATTTTTGTTTACTTTGCTTCATTAGGACTCGTTCTTTTAAATTCTTGTCCACTGTACTTGCTTCCGGCAACAAAGAATCAAATCTAGTGCGTGGGAACGTTTAACTTTTAACTATTGAAAATTTAATTTGAAGTTTTCAATGTAGGAAAAATCCTCGTCGCCATTTGTGATGTTTTTGTCTTTTGTTTAAATGAAACACTATATCCCAGACATATATATACATATATTACAACACTCGACTTTATAGATACAAATTTGGTACTTTTACAGCACTGTTCTCTTGCGTAGGAGTAATACCGACATTTTCGTATACAAAAAGAAACTGCGCGTCTACATTGCGCATGAAGTAAATGAATATATTACAGGAACGATCACATAAAAAACTTAAGTCAACAGCTAAATTCCGTTTGCTATACATTAAGAGTACTTTCAAGGTCTTTTGATACATCAGCACTTAAAACTATGTATTATTCAAACTTTTACGGCAAAACTAAATATGGAATAACTATGTGAATAACTATGTGGGGTAGTTCTTCTAATCTTGGGGAAATTTTTACTATACAAAAAAGAGCAATTAGAATCATATATTAAATGGGTTTTTTAGTTTCCGGCAGGGGAGTTTTCAAAAGAAACAATTTACTAACTACACCGGGTTTATTTATTTATGAATGCATTTTATATGTAAAAAAACACAGTAACAAGAGCACGAACAACATCACCCCTATAATACCAAATGCAAGGACGACTGTGCATTACCCATTCACAGTCTAACAATTCTTGAAAATTGTTCGCGTTATCAGTGTCTGAAATTTTATAATGCGCTTCCCCAACACATTAAAGACTGTAAAATTTTTAAAAAGTTTAACAATCATACACTCAAAGAAATAGTATGGGTAAATTCAACAAAAAAAAAATGGTTAACTAACAATATCGTTAATTTTGTTAAACCAAACTATATTGATGGTATTTTTAAACAAGAGGTGATTGTTATTTTAATTAACAAAAAGTTGTCTTACAACAAAACAAACATTAACTTAAAAAATAGATGAATAAGACTATTATTTTGTTCGTCTGACTATTATTTTGTTGAATTCTGTCAAATTAAACTAGATAATAGTATATTTTATTTTTAACTATTATCGAATTGTAATTCTAACCCAGTATTAGTTCGCTGTATTATTGTACTTGGTAGACAAACCAATATTATTGTCGTCTTCTAGAAGTTCTAAAAGAATTACTATAAAATTTGCTTGCTTACCACGTAGTCTATTACAGAAATTATTCCCAGATGACGCCACATACAAATCACTGACAGTAATCAATCATGCATTATTTTATACTCTTATGAATTTATAGAAAGTTAATAACATGATTGCAATGTTCAAATTCTCTCAGGGATCATCGATATATTTGGATGGATCTTATAAACGATCTCTAATCTTTGGTTTGGATGGTCTGATGTCTCAATACTGAGATTTTGGCTAACCAAAAAAAACTTCATCATACAATAAAGTGTAGATCAACCTAAAAATTAGTTGGTGAACAAAAAACAAAGTCGTTTGTACTATTTAATTGTAGACCAAATTGAAAATGGTTAGTGAACATAAAAAAATGTCATTGTACTATTTAATTTGTTACAAGAAGATATGATTATTAAAGTACTATTTGTTTACGAAAACAAATAAAGTTGTATGACTATTCTTTTCTGATTGATTTAACTATGAAACTAGATAGGCACGATTTCATATGCTCTTTTTGGTTGAATTTACCTATCATTTTCTTTTAGTGTACATTTGATTAGATATGTAATCTTGAATAGTACAATCTACAGGATTTTCTGTAAGTAAATTATTGAATACTCTCCGTTCTCATACTTGCGAAGAAAGAGTATAATAACAGTAAATAGTCGATAACAGTGAACCACAAAATATCCGTGTGAATAGTAGGCAAGTATACATGATGATAACTTACATAATTGTTGAAACGTAGGGGAGTTAATAATTAGAGAAAATAGAACAGAAATATTTAGCATGCTAGATTCAGCATTTTTAATATTGTATAATTTATTTTAAATTCATTCAGGCTGTAGTAGCGTTTCATAACGCCATTTTTATATATCAAGTTTTAAATAACGGCAACTCCCAACATACCCAGAGTATTTTATAACCTTTTTAATTAAATGTTCTATTGTGTTTCAAAGCCTCTGTATTTCATTATATATAACAAGTTAAAAGGTATCCTGCAGGTGTATATCCGTTCAAATTCTACTTACCATTTATTATTTACGCTCTGAGCATTTTCACACCCCTTTAATTACGATTTAATACAAATGAACCATGAGATACAAAAAATCATTGTGGTAACGCCTAAAGAACATGAGGTTTGACTCGTACAAAAACAAAGAATCATTGCAGCACATCCCTATCATTAAACAATCGGATATTAGATTTATGACGCGGCGTTGGCATCCCAATAATAAGAATGATCAAATTAAAGCGTACTATGGCTGCCACCTGTCCACATATTCAATTGGTCGATGACAGGATCGCTTGTGATATCGGTAGCCCCTGTGATCATATCTGCTACCGACAGATATCTCTGTAAGTCTGTATCGGGCCATCGACCACATTCCGCCCTGTATGCTGCTCGTTCCGGCCCTCGAGATCTTTGATAGTACACAAAAGATATTAGTAAAGCCAATACGATACACATCTCATTTCGGTCAGTAGTAGTCAACTGTATGGGACATTGCATTGGCGGCTTCCAAGGGATACGTCTAGCACATACAATAAGAATAAGAAGGTGAACGAAATATTTATGCGTTTATATTTTTCTGTAATATTCTCAAAAATATAATTGTTCTTAATTTAGAAAAAAATATTATAAAATGCATCGCAAAATAGTGATTTAAGGTAATAATTTACTTATGTTGTTATTCTTCATATTTTCAGCGATATTATTTCCTATTAGACAACCCATATGATTACACTTCAAATTTCAAATACTCCAATCTTTTTCGAAAGTGTCATTAATTACACCTCAATACAGTGATCAGCCAAATATTAGTATGAACATTTTAAATGCAATTTTGGATAAGTGGGATAATCCTTTGTTGATATACTCAGACGCTTCTAAGTCTCTCTTGAGTACTGGTTGTGCATGCTACATACCTTCGACCAATAACTTTATAAAAATCAAATTGCAGTCTCAATGCTCCATTTTTACAGCAGAAGCACTTGCTATATACGAGGCTCTCGAATTTATTTATTCTTCTAATGCAGATACTTCCATAATTTTATCAGATTCTCTATCGGTTTTATCTTCATTACAAAACAGTTTTTCCTTCAACATTAAAACCAACCCTCATATTCTAAAAATAAAGAAACTGCTACACAATGTTTTAGGTATGGGAAGAGGTTCATTTTGTATGGTTAAAAGCACACATTGGCATAAAAATAATGAAATTGTCGACTCTTTGGCCAAGGAAAGCATTATCTCAGGATTCCCATTAGAACAAAAAATCTGTCTATCTGACTCCTTCAACATTTTAAAATCTAATTTTAGAAATAGACGGTTGGATCTGTGGTGGGAGTTTTGCCATTCCAATCCTACTGGATATACACATATTTTTCCTGACCTCCTATCTAAGTTTTGGCACGAAAATTATGAATATCCAAGAAAATATATCAAAATAATAATACGCCTCAAATTTAGACATGCCTGTTATCCAACACATTTGCATAAAATAAATGTACTGCCTTCAGAGAATTGTAATATTTGTAATATTAAAGGTGACCTGGATCATATGTGGCGATCAGTTCACTTGCTGGGTAAATATAAGTCACCAACCCCAGGCTCAAGTAACCAAGGATCCAATAAAAAAAAATAATATACCAATAACAATTTTATCAAATAACAACATAACATGTATTTCATTTTAAAATGTTATTTACTTAAGAAAATATTCGAATATATAACCAAATATTACTAAATTTTATTATTGAATAAATGCCAGCTATAATTGGTGACCGACATTTGAACCCCAACAAGTTTTTCCGGAGAGACTCTAAGAGTTTGAAGATATTTTTGAACCAGAGTAGCTTTAAATAAACTATAAACAAACCATGGATAGCATCTATTCAAATCTAGCGAAGAATCTCTATTTATAAAACCTGGAAGATTAGAAGACAAATCTATTCAAATCTAGCGAAGAATCTCTATTTAAAAAACCTGGAAGATTAGAAGACAAATTACTTGGAAGTAAATATATTCCCGACTTTCTTCAATCAATCCTAGACGGCGAAGCAGCAAACTTTATTTATCTAGTAAGTGAATTGTTTTGCCATTTATCATTATTTCTTCGTTATTAAAGGGAATCATGTCAGTCATTCAACGTTGACGTCTCAAAAAATCTCATTAAAAAACATCATCCAGTGTTCTAAATATAGAGCAGCAAGTGACAGACTATATAACAATCTTATTAATTATAATATTCAGGCTCCTTTTAATATACTTTCTACCTCAGCCACCATAATAAACAAATTTTTGATTGTATCACCGGTTTTTTGGAAGAAACGAATATTTTATTATGAACTTTGTGAGAGAATGTTTAAGTACGTTATCTTCGTATCCTCTGTTGTTTTTCCTCTGTTGCATCCCTTAATTTATAGTGGTCCTCTAATTTTGTTTGAGTTTAAAAAAATAAATGTCCTAATAGACTCTGGGACGAGAAGGGTGTGACCCTGCTTTTTCTCCTTTGCTGATCTTCAATGTTTGTTTTTTCATTATCGACATAGGTTAATTGGAATAAATGGTTCTTAGGGTAGCGGTTGGTTGTATGGCTAGTGGCCAGATGCCAAAGACAAAAAAATCTTTATAGTATTGCTCGAATTTAACTAGAACATTGTCCTGTAGTGGACTGGAAACTTCGGTCTGACGCTGCTTCTGAAGTAGATTCCAATAACACCAAAACCGGGGTACCCCAAGGCTCTGTATTAGGCCTGAAACTTTTCCTCATTTTCTTAAATGGCCTCCCTAATAATACTGTCGCAGCTAAATCAGTTCTTTTTATGAGCGATACAACATTGATATACAGCAACACAGATACTAGTGCATTGCTATTCAGCGTGAACGATATTTTATCAGTAATTCAAGACTGGATCTTATCAAACAAACTAATGTTAAACAAGAGCAAAACCGTAAAAATGATCTTTAGTTTAAGGCACCAGACGTTAGACGATGTTGTTTCCACCAATTGTGTAAAATTTCTACGACAATGAGTTAACGTGGGAAAAACATTAAAATTTTATATGTATCTGTATCTGATTATATTTTATTCTTTAGATTGCCAAAAAGTTGTTACAATTTATTTTCATATGGATTTATTTTCATATGGTCACAACATTGTGACACTAAAAGAAGTAATTCTTTTCGTTTTCTTTTATAGGGATTTTTACTACACATCGCAGTTGCCACGTTGAGATTTCCATGTGACACTTTGTGTGCCCATTGAAGGTTTTATTAATGCCGATTGGGGTAACTGTGTTATCGACAAAAGATTAGACTCACTCCATTTTTCCATCTTCATTTGCAACAATGGATTTACCTTCACGTATATAGTACAACTAATCAGAACGCTGTAAACTTAGTGAATCCGTAAAAAAATTTGACTTTATCTTGATTCTTCGAGAACTCTAACATTGTATCCATTATCTGTAATTTATGGAACAGATATTAAGTTGGTTCGTAGCTTCGTTTTGTTTAATGTCACGACTCTATTGGATATTCCATTATTGACGTTAATTTGATTATTCCCTTTATTACAACTTTAATTTCGGATTTATTAGCAAGGCTAACACTCCTATATGTGGAGTACTTGAGTATCGCTTCAAAATAATCTTCATTTGAACACACATGGGACGTGCATCCACTGTCCAGGCTCCACCGTCGATCCTGCGATGTCTTTATATTTCTACACGACCATACTGTATAAAAACTGTATTCTACAATACTCGCCGTTTGGTTTACTGTCTTCCTTCTATAATCATAATTTTTGGGTCCTCTAATTCCAAATTTGAAGCACTTTCTTGTAAAACGAAAAACTATTATCCATTTATCTTAAATTCTATAGGATACTGACGATCTGTGTCTTTATTGACTCACAATCAGTACGTTAGTATCTAGTATGGCAGGAATCATGTTCTTCAATTATCTTAGTATTCAGTGACACAGATGACGGTAAATTATCTCTGGACTCGATCGCACATCTAAAATTCGCATAACTATCCGACAGGATGTAAAAAAATTGTCGTTGATTTCTACTTCTGGGTTTTTCAACTTAACAATATCAAAAAATTTTCTTACGTGTTCTCTCTAGTATCGTCAACGCTTTTCATCTTGTTAAGAAACAACTGTTTCAGCAAATTAGCTTTAAGGACCTTTTGATCAGATGAAATTTGTTTCAAACGTTCATTAGACGTCACACAATCTTTTACTTGTTTCAATTCGGATAGAGTATAGTAGAAGTAGTGTTAGAGGTGGAACTAATTGCAACAAAAATGAATCTTGTTGTAAATGGAGGTAATACGCTCCTAATCAACTTACTAAAAATATACATCCGTACTGTCGCGCAAAATTCGTTTATTTGCCCTCCATTGTAACGGGTAAATAGTACTTTTTGGGGCGAACTCTGTATGCGTGGTTCCTTTTGGTATATCTTACTTTGTCCTGTATTTAAGTGGTAGGAACATTTCTTCATTGAGGGCATAGGAGCGACACAACGCATTTATAATTATATCTTTATGGTATAAAGTTTGATTCGGTTAATTTAAGGAAGTAGCATGTTACCTTATTATTACTATACCTTGGAAGAATGTTCGACTCCCTCATGGTACTAGGAACCTTCAGAGTTTGTTTGGTAATTAGCATGGCTCATACTGCTTAAATTAATTTGTTGATAAATTGTCAGCGTATGCGGGCGTCTAAAACAGGGCAAAGCGGTAGTGCAACCTTTTCCCAGTATTGTAAAATGTAGGCAGTTAGGTGCCGCGTAACGTTGTGTGAGTTTTCAATCACTTTATGCCTTACATGAAAATCATAAGTTTCTCAGTTAACACTTGTTTACGCCAATTTTCGGACAGAAACAGCCATGTTAGTTGTTCACGTTTAGTTTAGAATCAGGTTATCGGCTAAGCGCACTGTCGGTACAGGTTGAGCGCGTCATTGCGCGGTGTATGAATTTTAAATACCAATTGTTTTTCATGACGGGTTTCCAACGTACATGGATTCGGTTTCGAAAAAAAAGGGTTGGAAGGAAGTAACGGCCATTTAAGAAGCTGTTGGGGTACCGAGCACATGGCTAGATAAACCCCTTAGAGAGTTTTGTTAAATTATATTTAAAAGAAGGGCCATTCTGCGAGAAGGTACGTTTAAATTTGTTTCGCCGTGTAGGCAGTTTGTTAATTGTTCCTCGTTTGCAGTAACGATAACAATATTTCTTGTTTTGTAGATTTGCCGGCCTAACTTGCATTTGGTTAATTTGCACCCGGGCTAACTTTCACCTTGGAATTTTCGCATTTCGTAACTCGTACCCTGTAGACTTGCTGTTTGGTATTTAACGATTTTATGATCCTGGATCTATGTTAATTTGAGCTGTAATACGGTTATATAGTTGGAAGCGTTGTGTGATTCGATTATTCAATCGAATATTGGATAACCATGGTACATGGTACCTGGATGGCCATGGTACTGTGAGGTGTCGACAAATTAAAAATAAGGTCAGACTGTTTTTTCTATTTACTCAGAAACGGCGACGTGAAATTCCAACCTCTGATTATACAATAAACGTCGTGTGGGACGACGGCGTTGAATTATAAATTTACCAAATCTTTTCAAATAATTTTTTTGCTGAATTACCAAGCCAATTTTACACCTAATTTAAGTCAGATAATTTCGTTAATATTACGATTTTTAATAAGTTCCACACTGTGAACCCCAAATAGTACTATTTGAGGGGGCCAAAAAGCGGACCATTTGTGAAATTACATGAATTATTAAGCATTTTGATGCTCGTAGAGCACATTCTTACCCCATAAGGATACCTTATTGTGATAAATTTTTAAGCTTTATTAAATCTAATTTGAGGACTTTGTTTTTTTGCAACACCCGCAAGCCCAAAAGGATAGGATAGGCATTTTTTCTTGGTCTTAAATAAAACAAGATTAAGTGGCGCCTATTTAAATAATTGAAGACTTTAAAATTAAATTTTCCAAAGATCCTTACTCACACCCAATGCCTCCGACGAGAGAGCTGCCGCCTAGCAAAGCATAATCCCCGGTGGGGTTATACCATCTTGAAAAAAACATAAAAAAATGTAAAAAAAATCATCAGTAATTAGGTAAACGAATTTTGATTTTCTTATTATCTGTTTCAGGTAGGTAATCTTTGTTTTGAGTGAAGAAATCATTATAAGGGAAATGGAAGAAGAAACCTGCCTTTTGTGTTCCAATGTGCTTTGTGATGATACTCCCTATGCCACATTAACAGCTAAAGGCTTGACGGGAATCATCAACGCGAGCAAACAAAGAGATGATAAAATTCATGAACTTTTCTATTCTATGCCTACTGCACAGTAGGCTAGAACCACCTTTAAATGAAATATTCATGCACTCTCTCAATTCCTACGGGAAATGGTAGCTTTATCTGTCCCGAAACAATTCCCGTAAAATTTGAAATCATTCCCTTGGCCGTTTTCTAGAAAACTCACTTTTAATTTTTTTTTTTTAACTGATTTTTTGCATTGATAAAAACAAGAATCTACTACATTTTTGAAGTCTCTGTATACCCGGACATATTTCAAACAACCTATCAGTTAAGTATCAGTTATCTTCTTCAATCCGTGATTCTTACGTTTATACAACAGATAAAGGCAAAATCTATTTTCATCGTGCGTTTTTTGCATGATTGCTTTGATTTTAATCATGGTCACAAAAAATTTTCACTCTTGGAGTCTTGGATTGTTTGCCTTGTGAATTCTAAAGAGTAACTGACCGAGCGACGCCAATATTCTTTGGCAATGATGACGGTCTCAGATATCTAAGGTCGAGCAGGACTACTGCTCTTTACCCTAGTACATCGCTGTAGACCTGGACCGGCCTCGTGCGGGGTGGGCGAGCTTACTTTACATTAACCCCACTCACAAATGTGAGCGGTGTGGATGATTTCGACCCACCTCCCCGGGTCCTGGCTTGTTGGACCTTGCTGGCTAAGGCCTTCATCTTCTGGCGCTCTTCTGTCTTGATGATCTTTCTTCGCCAGCTTGTTACCCCCCGGGTCATCTGTCTGTTCGGAAACTTTGAGCTGGGGTTGCAGACCTAAGTGCTTTGGTAGCACTTTCGGTCCGCACGGAGCTAGGTGACTACGGGTACTGAACGGCGTCTCGTCCGGTACCTGCAGGGTAGTGGGTGGGTGGTTGGGTTATCGTCATGTCTCTTCTGTGGGTTGTCTTCATCGGCGGTGGTAAGGTTCTCATATTCATCCGTTATCTCACAGAGCGAATGGAAAGTTTACTCAGACGGCCAGTAGAGGCGCTCGGATTTCCCTAGCAAATCCAGTTACGCAAATAGTAATGTTATTCATGGGTTACGGATATATTGGTAGACAAAAATTGCTGTCATTCAAAATAACATAAGAATAGATCTAATGATTTTGTCTAAATTGACTACTTGGAAAGTTTATATAACCCGATTATTATCAAAACGTCTGGAGTTGTCGAGCATGAAGGTTTCTTGTATGTTATTTCCCCAAACTTGCCTTAAGTTTAAATTTGTATTGGAATGTTTAATTTACTTTCTTGATTGACATATTAACAAGCTTATCAATGCAAAAAATCAGTTTTCAAAAAAAAAAAATTAAAAGTCAATTTTTTAGAAAACGGCCAAGGGATGATGATTTCATATATTACGGGAATTGTTTCAGGACAGATAAAGCTACCATTTCCCGCAGGAATTGAGAGAGTGCATGCATATTTCATTTAAAGGTGGTTCTAGCCTACTGTGACTGGTGCTGTTAAAGTACATACAGAATGTCGACGTGTATACATCAATCCTATTAAAATTAAAATTAATATAAAACTGAAAACATCACAAGAAGATATTCCTTCGACCAGCTTGAGAACTCTACGAGGAAGTGTTGGATCGTTCAACTTCAAAGAGAATAGGCCCGTTCAGCATTTTTTTTTATTTTAGAAATCGAAAGTAGAACACTTTTTAAGGCAATTTCCAAATTTTTAGGTTTTTAATAGGACGTTTAAGCCTTTAAATAAATTACCAAAATTGGACCACGCGAAAACGGGGTGGAGCTTCGCGTGACATCACTTTGCAGATGCTGATCAGGCGACAATCTAGATTTAACGTGACTTCACAGCTAACCTCAAAAATATATATTTCCTTAAGATTTACAAGTATTACGTAGCTATTATTAAAATTTCTGCCTGGTTCCTGTACTGTCAACCAAAATTTAGTTCAATGTAATGTTTATGAAGTTTTAAATAGTTCGTCAAAATAAAATATGACACTTTTTGCAGGTTAGGAATCTAACCTATAATTAGCAGTCTATTTGTATCAATCAACAATATTGAAAAATTATTTGCGTGAATTTTTAAATATTTGCTTGGGCCAGTTTGGCTCCAAGCTAAAAATTAGTCTATACTCATTTTAAAAAAAGAGAATAAACATAACAATTGAGGTTATTTTAGTTATATGATGCACATGCCCCAAGGGTGTGGTGGGTGTTATTGTGTTTCTCTATGGAAACGGCATTTGATTGTTGAATTATATCTGTTTTATCTTCTTGCTGATTTAAAATGAGTAGTGTTTATGCAGAGTGACGTCACGAATCGGCGAAGCGCTTTGTACTGAAACTCAATCTTTAACATTGAATATCTAATGATTGGATATACTTATGAAGCTGAAATTTTAACAACTTATCTAGATGATCGAATTCTATTGAATGCCAATGCCAAAAAAATAACGAAAAAATAATTATAGGTAACAAGTCCATTGTTTGTTTTGTAGCAAGATTATTACGGATTACGAAAAGCGTAAAAAAATGGCAGTCATTCTTGTGCCTACTCTCCAGTTTCGCGAGACAATTTTGAAACTATGCGGTACTAGAAGTGATCTATGGGCAACAAATGTACATGCGAGAATGCTTTCAGTCATAGATTTACCTGCTGCAGAAGCTGGATATCACCAAGTGTGCAGTGTCAATTTTAGGCGCGGAAAATCCATTCCTGTGAAGTATACTCCTAAAGGTAGTGGAGGATTGCCCACACATCAGTAGGCCGCCCGGTTGACAATGATAGTTCAGATGCTTTTGTAAAGACATGCGAGTGGTTACAAGAAAACTGTGAAGAGCCAATATCTGTCAGTGACTGAGTGGAAAAAATGCGTGGTTACACTTCTAGACATTTGAAGAAAAAATTGCAAGACTGGAGACAACATCATAGTATCAGGCACAAATGGGAAATGTAATATGATAACATTTGGAAAAATTGTATCAAACATAATCTTGGATTATTACAAACAAAAAAGACTCGATGACTCTGATGACGAAAAATTTAGATGTTTTTCAACACTGCCAAAGTTTTCAGTTTTCGGCCACCATTTTGTTATTTCCTTTTACTTTTAAAAACCAATATCATATTCTTTTTCAGCATGAAATTTCCAGTTATTTGATACAACACATGATTGTTTATGATTTTTTTTAAATTGTTTCATGTTTTTTCAAGATGGCGGCCAAAAAAACTCATTTTGCGCAACAGTACGCAACAGTATGGATGTATATTTTTGGTAGGTTGATTAGGAGCGTGTTACCTATCATTTACAACAAGAATCATCTTTGTTGCAATTAGTTCCACCTCAAGGTGTTTTTTCGCTTATTTCTATTATACTAATAGTTGTGTTGATAAAATTAGGTTTGACCTGGTATATTTGGCCAACAGTTCCCATGCAGCACCTTCTGCATTTTGTAGTTTTATGTTAATGCCATTCCCATAGTTCCATAAATCGTTTTTTTTTTTATAATAATGCTTCTCTTTAGACCTTACAAGTGTCGAAGCTTGATGGGCCAAGTTGTTCAATTTGGGGATTCAAGCTTATTTTGACTGAACACAAAATCACCTTCTTGGCTCTCCACTATAGAACATGGCTCAAGAATTCTAACAGCTACTAAAAATAAAAACTGATCTTGCTGCCCTGGGCCCATATCTATTTAGGGATGCGATATACTATTCGTTATTTTGAATAATTAGTCAGGTTTAACAAAACACGTTTAATAAGCTTGCTGATTACAAAAAATATGTAGATAATTTTTAATTGGCATTATAATAATATTTTACATAACATCCATAAAACAAAACAGAGATATAACTAGATTGCTCATTCTCAACATATTATTTGTTAAAAACACCCTTTAACTGTTCCTTGGTAAAATTACATGTTATTTTCTCTGTGATATACAAGCTTAACAAACGAAATTGTTTTTTCTAGTGGGGCTACGTATTGAATATAATAATTATACTTACACAAAAAAACTTAAAAAAAGAGTTTACGAATTTTGTTGAAACTATTCACATTATCGAAAAATGTTAGATCGGCAAAGTTAATTATTGTTTTAAAGATATTAATGAGTCGCAATTAAATATTGATATAGGTATACAAGGAATAAATTAAAAAAAATTATATTATTAATTATCTAAAAAGTTGCTTCCTTTAATAAGAGCACGCAAATAAACAATGCGAAATAAAGTGCAGGTGTGCAAATACCGGTGTGTATCGCCGGTAAGTAGAATTCCTGCTTTTTCCGATAATTATTTTATTTTTCATTTTTTTTTAAGTATACTATTAACTTTCATTAGCAACAGTCGCCGGCCAACTACTTAATTGATGTTATAAACGAAAAACTCATATGGATTAAATTGGTGATAATTATATTTTACGGATGGGAGATAAAAACAAATCACTTAATAAGACTAGCGGTATAATCAGCAGATATATTTTTTTTAAAATAGCGTATCAATTTTTTTAAAAACGTGTTCGGGATGTCTAACATTAGGCCAAGCAATGGGGGCTTTCTATTCGCAAAAGGTCGGAAAGAAATGGAATTTGATGGGATGGTAGACATAGGTCCCCTGATAGTACACCCCCGAGTTTGCAACCTCGGGGGGTTGCCGCTCGAGGGGGGGTGAAAAGTCTGCGTCGCGACGCTTCTCGGGAAATAGCGCCGTTGTGGTAAGTGCTATCGAAGAAACGTTCAAATGAAATATGTAGAGAACAAAATTATGCACAATTTTGGTTCGTTGTATTTTTCGTGTACGACCAATAGTTTCCGCTCTCCGGCGCGCCAAAGTTGGGCGATGAATAGCAATTTTCAACAAAATCAGAATTTCATCGCGGATTAAGACGAAGATCGCTATCAAACAATTCTGTAATATTTTTTTTCTGAAAGAGTAATGTTTTCTGAGTCTGCAGATATCCGATTTGATACATTTGGTCGTTTATAATAAAAGATATGATTTTTTGAAGCGCGCGGAAACTATTGGTCGTAGACGAATAATACAAAAACCAAAATTGTGCACAATTTTGTTCTATACATATTTCATTTCAACTTTTTTTCGATAGCACTTACCACAACGGCGCTATTCCCGAAAATTCTCGCGACGCAGAGTTTTAATCCCCCCCAGCTGTCGAGCGGCAACCCCCCGAGGTTGCAAGCTCAGGTCTACCATTCCACCAAACATTTCTTTCCGACTTTTTTTTTGTAAAAAATACTTGACCTACATGTATTTTGTCAAGTTAACGGGAACCGGCTACGACAAAGATAGTAATTGTTTCTATTCAGCACTAAATTCTCCCTCACAAGCTCATTTTTGCTGGATTACCAGCGGAGTGGATCTGGTTTTGAAATGAAACCAACTGTTTTTAATTTTTTTTTTTTTTTTGACAATTCGGTTACACGCGTTCTCTTTTATCATGTGATCAAGTTAATTCAACTTAATCGCACGGGGTAGGGGAGGAATTCGCATTTAAAATTAGCAAAAACACGTTTTTCCACGATAACTTTGTCATTATTGACTTGACGAAAAACAAGTTAAATTAAAAACTGAAGATCTGGCGGAAGTTAATAACCTGGTCATTTTTTTCAAATCGGACGGTAACTTTTCGTGATTTTTTTTTTAAATGCACGTTTTTTGCCGTAACACTAAAAAAGTAATTCCTTAATTTTTTCACGAAAAAAAGGAGCTAGGGGATGAGATTTTTTTGAGGTAGGTGAAGTAGATAAGAATTGATGGAGCGGGGGATAGGTGGGGATAGGTGGGCCAATCAGGGGAGGGGGGGAGGTTGGTAAAGGAAAATTAGTCAACCCTCTATAACTTTTTTCCCTGTCGTGCGATTTTGAAAAACTTTAATGAAATTTGTTCGCTATTACCTCTAGTATTTGACTGCTTGATATTTTATATTTTTTTCAGATAAACAAACTTGTGGGAGAGAAAAAACCTTTCACATTTTTTTTTTTTCAAATGCGTTTTTGAGTATGAAGGAAAGGGTTTAGAAGAAAATTTTTGTAACAGGTGAGGATTTTTTTTTATTTTTAATTTAAGAAAAAATCGCAATCCAAGCAATAGGAAGGGAGGGAGGGGGCATAATGCGTTTGCGGGAATAAAGGGTTAGGGAAAAGGGATAGGAAATTCGAAAATTCATAGAAGCCGAATTACAAAAAAGAGGAGCATAAACACACCATATCACGACGCAATGAGGCAACGGATTTCACAAACGCCTACAGTACCCATCCCACACTCCTGTACCACGAGTCATGTGGCTCTCGCTGCTGACAACAAACATGGCTCAAATCCAACTTAGCGTAGACGTAGCTAGCCCAGCGGTATATCTTGGGAGTGGCAGCAATGCCTACCGCACGGTGGTAAATCAATAAATCAATCAACATTAGATGGGCTGCATAGCCCATCAATTATTATTAGTTCTACAAAATGGCGTCTTTGACAGAAATTGTAGAGAATTTAGTGCTCTACAAGGCTGTCGCGTAACATTTTAATGCACGAACAACAGTTTATGAGATATTTTGAAAAATGAACCTGCCAAAGGATTTGTAGAGAATTTAGTGCTAAACAAAAAAGGTCGTTACCATTTTTGTCGTAGCATCAATGGTTCACGAGATATTTACATTTGAACTTGTCGCAAAGATGTTTGCTAATGGAACTCGCTCCCTCTCAACCCCGATAACCAGGGTCGGATTAGCCATTAGGCACAGTTAGGCACGTGCCTAACGGCGCCAATGCCAAAGGGCGCCGTTGATGTTCTTTCTGTTTTTCTTTGCCTCTCAAGCTAGCGAAGTAAAAGGGGCGCTAGTTGAGTATTGTGCTATTGTGCCTAACGGCGCCAACAATGGTTAATCCGGACCTGCCGATAACTCGACAATATACTTGAGAAACACCTCCTAATACTTAAAAAATGTGTGCATTGCGAACCCACTTTATTTGACATTAATATTAGTACTAGAATTATAAATATAGGGAACCAGTTTTTTTTTAATTTTAGTGAATTAAGTGATATTTCAACTATTAAGCAAAATGCTTTTGAAAAAATATTGGACATTTATATGTATCTTATGTAAATGGTTTTTTAAATTATGGATGTTTAACTTGAAATTCCCAGTATAATGTGTACGTTGGCAAACAGGAAGAAGTTTAGAATAAATCTGTAATTTATGTTAATAATAAATATTTTCTACAAATTAGTGAATAATGACTGGTTCGTAAAAAAATTAATTTATTATCACTCCATCATTACAGACAGATCTCCGATGTTAAGTTTTTCATAAAGTAGAGAACAACCTCATTGATTCAACAGGAATTCAACTAATATGTTCCGTCCCACTATAATCGTCTAAATAAACCATTTTTATAGGACAATTTAATAATGAATATCAATCAAGTTATTCTCTCCACAGAAGAAAAAAACAGAAATAACATGTTTCAAATTATTACCATTGATATATTATTTTCTAGCAGTTTTATACTATTTTTCAAAATATGTTAAAGAAATTTAAAGAAATGAACCGTCGTCAAAAAGTCTCTAAAAATTGAAGACCTAAGTGGATAAAGGTGTTATGTCACACTTTTAAAGTTTTGAGTAAATTAAACAAAACGGTTTTGAGTTGGAACTTATTTATTTTGTCTTCGATTCAAATGAGTAATACCTCATAAAATAGATAATTTTGGGTTATGTTCTTTTGTTTACACTAATATTAAAGAACAATATCAAGCTGTTATGAAACTAGATTTTTCTGTCCAAAACTGTGTACAGCCACTAAAATTACTGGTTGTATGTATGACATGGCACCTTTATAATTAAAAAGGTTCTATAAAATATTACAAATTTAGAATTCACCGTTTATTGGGTGTTAAATCTATATCAAGGGTGTTCAAAAATTGCATAAAGTAATTTTTTTAAAAAATGCGACATAACACCTTTATCCACTTAGGTCTTCAATTATTAAATGAGATTTCTCCCAAACACCCAGTTAAATAGACCTTCGTATATTCATATTGAAGCTGATTAAAAATACATTTAGTCAAGACACATTATATTTCTACATCGATTTTACGATTAATAACCTAAGGTCCAATTAACTGAGTGACAGTTGTTAAACTCAATTAAAACAAGCTAAACACGTGGGTACTCTTCGCCAATTTACTGAGCTTTTATATAATTGTTACACATTCTATAGGATACTCTTTGCAGTTTTCTTGTAAATAATATTAGTTTTTGGACATCCTACATTTTGTGATACTAAATTTGTTGTGAAAAAAAATATATGAAAAAAAATTTAAAAAAAAAAACACATCCAACCTGTGTGAGATTCGAACACAGGATCTTTGGATTGGAAGTCACAACTTCAGCCACTGGACCACCACAGATTACTGTAAAAAGTGAATGTCTGTGGTATGTATCTTTCGTGAATTATATTTCAACGCATTAGATATATTATTATGAATTATATATTAGTAAAATGTATAAACACAAAAATATATTAGAGAGATAACATTTCGCAAGATTTCTATTTAAATACACGCGACAAAAATATATTTTTTTAAATTAAATGACTAATAACTTTCTTCTTTACTGATTGATTTTCTTCAAAAACAATGGGGTTCTTCCTCTAGCTAGCACTAACTTACTTTCCAAATTTCAATACAATAGGACTTCTCTTTCTTAAGTTTTCGTGCTTAAAAGAAACGTGACGGACATTTTGAAAGTTGTTCAGAATTCGTTCACCAACACAATGATATGAAAATTTTTTGTCTGCGAACGATAATTCCGGTTTTAGAAATATGCCGATCAAATACAATATACTCTTCGTTTTCGTATTTGCGTTTTACAGAAAAAAACTTTTATTCTTTAAATCCTACCACTTCAAGCAACTACTCTTACCACATCAGACTGATATTTAGGAAGTATCTATATGTTAAATTTGATCAAAATTCAGTCCAGTTTCGCTTAGATAATATGATTTCAACGGATAACCATCTAATAACAGCGATTTTGATTGGGGAACCAAGTTCCAACGAGATACTGTGTAACGTACTTGGTAGTACACCATGTTAAAATCTTACGTTTAGCAGACATGCGAATGAAACTGTGCGGACAGTTTATTCCTATTTAATAAAAACTTGATTTAAACTATTGTAATGAGGCCGAACTCAAGATACGCCGCGTTGATGTGGTGCAGTGCGTCGGCGGTATAAAGAATTTCACAGTTCATAAGAATAAGGTTCTTCGTTTCATTTCTAATTATTCAAGGTACACCACCTGAAAGGAATTACACGCATGCTGCAATGACGCTATACCATTAGCGAAGTACGTCCGCGCAACTTCCCAGAAGTTTTACCAGTTTCGAATTAAACATAAACTACCATAGCAGGCGTTGCCCATTTTTCAGGAACCTCTATATCCAAACGTGCGTTCTCATTTTCTAAATACTGACCACAACTTTTACTCTTTCTGACTTTCCTATCCACTTCTTCTATTCTTCTTGTACCTTTTTGTTTCCTGTGTTTGTTTTTATAAATTATTTTTCCTAATCATAAAATTTTAATGAAGTTAGATACTGAAATAAATTCCACATTTTAAATTCAAATTTAAGCGACCAGCATCATCGCTTCCGAATTATTCTAAGCAGATTTTCCATTTGCTGTCTTGTCCTGTGGCAGCAACCAACAAATTTTCCATTAGTGCTACGTCACCTCCTTATTAATCTTAATATTCTGTTTTTGAAATTCACCTCTTTACTACAATTTTAATTCGCTCCAGGAGTTCCGTCAATTGCCACGGCGTTGTAGGTTGTGGATATCTGACTGGCTCCAGGCGTGGCGCCAGAAAAATCCTGTAGTAATGTTCAATTTGGAATAAAGTTTTTCTGAATTGAATTGGGCAACCAGCAGGCAACAATGATTTAAATTACTATGCCAACTATAACACCATTTCACTACTAATGTAAAGAGGTTACAGTAATTTTAATAAGAATGAGACAACTGAAATTATTTGGCATTTAAACTTTTGCCTCAGGAGACTTTGATGATGCAAAATGTTCAAATTTTATTTAATATTTGACAAAGTCTGATATATTTCTGGATTATCAAAAGAAATATCGCGTCAAAAAGTACGCCAAATATTTGCAAATCTGCATATTTCAACACTGCATGGCAAACCCTTTGTGTATCGACGTAAGCACGGCAATGACTTACCAGACCTATCCAGTGATCATGCGTAATCCATTTGCATTCCGAAACTTAGGCATGACTATCTTTGATTCTACTAACGATAATTTGAACTTGAACGAGGGTATAGGTTAATCAATTGAAAACCCAGACAATTTTATTATCAGGTTTTATATCTTTCATATCAGTATAGTAATGGGTAGTAATAACAATAACTTTTAATGCTTGTCTAAAGCACGAGAAAGAATCTTACCACTAGTTACAGCGATTGCGATGCAGCAAACATAAGTTCTCCTTACTGCGAATTAAGTAATGATGTTGGTGTTAATTGAGTTAAGTGTAAACACTTATTTACAACCTTCGATGATTTGATTCTCTAATATTTATTAATAATATGGTTAACTATCATGGAAAGTAATAATTATGTTAAAGTTAACAAAGCATCTCTACTTTCAGAAATACTCCTAACTTCTTAATAGCAGCCCGTATGGTCTTTAATATGGAACCAAAATTTCTTATGTGGGCTAGAATAAAATTTAAGAGTAGTTGCTTGAAAGAATTTAAGACAACAATTTGGTTTAGTTCTTGAAAAACTCGAGCAGAACATGGTTTGAACATTTTCTTTTCAAACCACAAAAAGTAAATTCTTCTTCACCCTGAAAGATCAAAGACAACAGACGAAGCAAACATGACAGGTAAGTGACAAGCAAATGGACCAAACTAAATAGCAGCTACTGAAGCCCTTAACACATAAGGAAGACTTGTGGAATGGCAAGACATTAGAGAGGTATTACACCAGACTCACTTGAGCTTAAACAGATTTCTTGTATATTTTTCCTGTATTATGTATTATAAATAACTGAAATAGGCGCAAAATCGTGTGAAGATATCGGTGAGGTAAGGAAAATACAGGAAATGTATAAATTGTTATCGGATGGCTGCAACAGATAGGATTAAAATAAAGCCATTGGCCACCACGTGCTGCTTCCCGTGCTTTCGCGATTTTATAGCGCAAAAACAAAACATTATTGTACAACTAAACAAGACGATACATCTAATATTGTTAAAATATGAAAGATAAAACTCGCCGAGACTGTTGTTTCTGAATGAGAGGCACTGTAGATTAACGAGAGGTAATTACACCATCAAATTGAACTAGACACAAGAACATCAAAACTAGATTCCTCTACTCTTCACAGGCGAATCCAAATTTGGCTTTTGTTCAGACACAAAGGGAAGTCGAGTGCGGCGGCGTACCAGTAACTAAGAACGTCTTGCAGCAGTCCAAGAAATAAACAGTTGTCAAGGTGACAGTAATGGTTTGGGGCGATATCATTATTGAGGAGCTAATTGTTGCCTTGAAGTACCATCGTCTATCGATATATTATTCTTCAATACGTTGTACCATATTCCGTAAGAATATATCCGGATTAACAAGTGGGCTGTGTGAGATTTGCAAGGCCATAAAATCACCAATTTTCCGTACCCAAGCCTTAGTCCCATAAAAATTTGTGAGATATAATAGCAAGAAGCCTAAATACTGAACCAACATAAGGTTTTTCAAACTAGGCAGAAATTGTCTTATTGTCTCTCGGAGCTTTGGAACGTTCTAAACAAACTCGTGACAGACAACCTCATTTACGATATGCCCAATAAAATTAGGACTGTAACAGAGAAGCAGTAAAACCACACAACCTGACATGACATATTTTTCGATTTTTAGCGAGTATTAAAAAATTACTAGTTACTATTTTCATACACAAAATGATATTTTATATGCTTGACGCTACTATTATTTTATTATAAAAATTGTAGCGATTAAATATTGCGATAAATATTTACTAGTAAAAATGGATCAAATTACTAAGATTTTTAATGGTTACTCAACCAAACAGCTGTTTCCCCGAGTTTACACGAAAAAATATATAATTACAAGTTGTTAAAAAGTTTACGATAATTAGCAATAAAACACAAATTAGCCTCAGTTATTAATTTTGCACGTGCTCCTGAATCCGCTTCTGTTTCGGATTTGTAGCTGTCCAGAAGGTTATTGTTAAGACAAAAAGGAAGAGGTACTCACTTGAATGCAGATTACGCTTTCTTTGGTAATATACAACTGGTACCTTTATTGTACACTTCCAGGACCAACTGGGCAGGAATAGGAGAATATTGGAAACTCTTACTAACTTCGTGGACCTAACTCGAAAACTTTACGTTTTATCAAAAAAATTATTATAAGCAAAAATGAAGCTTATAAAATAACAAATCGATTGGTTCTGTAGATGTAATGCGAACCGAGTTATGGCTCGTCAAAAGTGACTTTTCGTTCGCCGAAAACTGAATTCCAACCTTCCAATGTTAAATAACGGAAAAACGGAAAATTTTTGGAGGAATATAACACATTTTTAAAAGTACTTGAAAAGATCTTTAAAACGAGTTTTGGTAAAAGTCATTAGCATAAAAACTAACAGAGTTATGATGAAAATAAAATGGTTGTCTTGTTTTTTCGGCGAAAAAATCAGGAATGAAACCAATGGCTTCACCGCAAGAATTGAAATTGAGCGGAATCCATCTACAATTTACTTTGTTTAAGTACTAACAATATGTTCTGGAAGTTTGGCTGGTTTGGGATGCCTAGATATGAAGAAAAGTTTGATTTAAATTTGAAATGATTTTTGAAATTTCTTAAAAAATTTTCATTTTTTCACAATAATTAAAAAATTAAAGAAGATACGTAAAAAATGATAGAGTACAAAAATTTAGGTTTTTTTTTTATTGAACATTTTGTTTTCTTTTTATTTCTCTAGGCTGAAAATTAATTGACCATTATAAGTTTGCATTTAGTCCAACAAAATAAAGATATTAAAAAGGATATAGAAAATCTGAATACTACAATAACAGAGATTTATAATGATTTAGAAAAAACTAAAATTCAGAACAACGAACTCATAGAACAAAATAAAATATTGAAAACCAGAGTTTATTCTTTAGAGAAAAAGACAAAAAAATATAATATCGTTATATACGGCTTCAAAGGAAATGAAAACGAAATTGTTAAAGATTTATTAGCATTGATTAACGACACTCTAAAAATTACCTGCCTTGAAAAAGATATTAGAGATGCATACAGAATTGGGAAACCTAACAAAGAAAATGCTAGACCTCTTGTGGTGGAACTGCTTACGTACAATTTAAAATCCCAAATATTATTGCAGGCTAAACAGGGCTTAAAAGAAACTGGTATATATATATAGCACAAGATTATACCCAGGAAGATTACAAAAAGAGGAAATTTCTACACGCTCAATTAAAGCTAGCCAGAGAAAAGGGTTATAATGCAACAATAAAAAATGATATATTAACTGTGAATGGTGAAAATTATAATTACGAGGAGCTTATAAATAGAAACACTGAAAATAATTTCAATTACGCAATATTAAATACTGGCAGCATAAGTGCTCCAAATACACCGACATCAACGCCAACCCCAAAAGAGCAAACACCAATTACACTTACAAAAATTGCAGATAATCTCGTAGAGAACCAAGACGACCGTAAACGTATAGAGAAGAAACACCGGATAAAGTAACAGGCATCCTACCGAAAATAAACGCAGCATTGCGCTCATCCAGTAAAAATCAACAATCCAAATCCAAATAAATAAAAGATAAAAACTTTGCATGTAAATTTATTTATTTGTTGTATGTGATTTTTTTTTTTTGTGTGTGTGTGTATGAATACGTAGTCATTAAAAAATTATTTACTGAACTCAATAAAATGAAATAAAATTATTATTTACTATAAAATACCTTCTTTGTATGTTATGTAACAAGTATATATTTAATTATAAGTGCCTATAGATTTTAGATATACATACCCGTGTATATTGTATTATTTAGTTACACAAAATTATTTAAAAACTTCTCTCTATAATCAACAAAAAATAAATAAATAAATTATAAATAAAAAACAAAGTAAAAAAATGGATCAGTATATTCGTGATTTTCAAGCTGAAAATTATAATACTTTTGAGATGGAGGCAAATGATTATATAATGCTTACCGCAAAAAATAATAATGAAAAAAACCTGTCCTTTTTTCACACCAACATTAGAAGCATTGCAAAAAACTTCGATGAATTCCAAGTATTTCTTTCCCAATTTAATGATTCGTTTGACGTCGGAGTCCTGACGGAAACCTGGAAAATAGTAGATATTAATTTATACCAAATAAATAATTATGAAGTAATTTACAATGAAAATCAAATTAACCAAAATGATGGCATAATTATGTACATTAAAAAAGACCTCAATTACTCAAATATATCCATAAAAATTGGTGAAACAAACGCGTTAGAGATAAAAATAAAATATAACAATAAAATGATAAATATCCTAGGTATATACAGGCCCCCATTCATATGCCCACTATCCTTCATAGAGAACTTGTCTACATTTTTAAAAAATAAAAACGCTGAATATAATATTCTTATTGGCGATATTAATATCGATATTCTCTCAAAAAATGTAGATTATGTTACCGAGTATTTAAATGTTTTGAGTGAACATGGATTTATATCTTTAATCAACAAAAACACTAGAGTCACTGAACATTCTAAATCTTGTATTGATCACATTTTTCTGAAAAGTCGTATAGAACAATTTGACAATATTTTTTCAGCTATACTTAAAAGTAATATTACGGATCACTACTCAATCTGTGCTATAATAAAAAACGTAAATATTAAATGTAACAACGACGTTTACAAAATAATTAAAAAACTTAATTACTCAAAATTAAATAATTCTCTAAAAAATGAAAAGTGGGCCGTGGTATACGGATCTAATGAGGTGGAACAAGCAACTAAATTCTTTGTAGACATCCTATCACAACACATCAATAATTCCGTTAGAATCGTAAGAATAAAAGAAGTCAGGAAGAGGAAACCGTGGATTACCAATGGAATTATTTCATCGATGAAAGTTCGAGATAAGCTGTATCAGGAATTTTTAAAAAACCCAACTAATGAGCTAAAAAAACGAGAATATACTAGATACAGGAATAAAATAAATTTATTAGTTAAAACAATAAAAAACAAATACTTCCAGGATAAAATTGAACAAAACAGCAATTCATCAAAGCACATTTGGGATACGGTTAATGAATGTTTAAATCTAAATTACAAAAATAAAGACTCTATTGACAATATCGTTCTGAATAACTCTAAAGAAATTTATGATAAACTAGAAATTGCCAATAATTTTAATGAATATTTTACTGATATTGGGGGGACCTTGGCAAGTAAAATACTCTCTAGAAACAATAATTTCAGTCCGATGTCTAATAAAAAATGCGTTTTACAGAAATCCATGTTTTTAATACCAACCTATCGCGAGGAGATATATACCATTATTATTAACCTAAAAACGGGAAAACGCCGGGATTAGATCAAATTAGTAACGAGATTCTGAAAAATTGCAGTTATTAAACCTATTTTTAAAAATGGCGATAAAACAAAAATATCGAACTATAGACCCATATCGCTGGTTTCTGCATTAGCTAAAATATTGGAAAAAGTAATAAAAACCCGGTTATGTAAATACATTGATACACATAAATTACTTCATGATATGCAATTCGGATTTCGTGAAAATAAATCTACTCAAGACGCAATAACTACATTGACCTCTAAATTATATAATGCCCTCGATCGAAGTAAACCAGCCATATGTGTCTTCGTGGATTTAGCCAAGGCTTTTGACACGGTAAGTCATAAGATCTTGTTAGAAAAATTGGAAAACCTTGGAATCCGAGGAATTACACTAGAGTTATTCCGTAGTTATCTATCAAATAGGAAACAAAAAGTTATAATTGATGATGTGACTAGTGAGGAAAGGATAGTGACATATGGAGTACCGCAGGGAACGGTTTTAGGACCTGTATTATTTACAATTTATATTAACGATTTACCTACCTTATCGTCAAAAGACAATATCATATCCTATGCAGATGATACTGCAATATTTTTTGAAGGAGATAACTGGTTGGATTTGCGACACTTTGTATCTACGAAACTAAAACAAATTAAAACATGGTTTGATCAAAACTTACTTACATTAAATTGGGATAAAACTAAAAAAAAATACTTACCTGATTTCAACACAATACCGATAGATGATCAGGAAATCTTCTCTACCACAAGTATTAAATACTTAGGGATAACGATTGACAGTCATCTAAGGTGGGATGCTCAAGTCAGCACTATTATAAAAAAGTTAAGATTTTTAATATACAAATTTAGAATTCTAAAGAAATTTTTGACCATTAAACAAATGAAAATAATTTACTATGCTCTAGTAGAGTCGATATTACAATATGGGATAATAGCATGGGGTGGCGTAAAAAAGACTCATTTAATGCAATTAGAGATATTACAAAAAAAAATTATAAAAATAATGCTAAACAAAAACAATTTATATTGTACAGAACAATTATACCGAGAGTCTGAAATATTGCATCTAAAGCAAATATACGCCAAAATAATATTAATATACCTTTACAAAAACAAAACGTACTTGCAACCTATAAACCATATCTACTCTACCCGGCAAAAAGAAAATGAGCTTATCAAAATGAGTGTAGCAAAAAAGGATATAGGAACAAGACACTATGCCTATCTAGGTCAAAGATTATATAATAATTTGCCCATTACTATTAGAAATAGTAAAACAGTGTTTATCTTTAAGAGCATGGTTAAAAAGTGGCTGATTGAAAATGATAGAGATTATCTAAGATCATTAATAGATCCATGATCTTTTAACTCCTTTTTTACTTGTCCCTTATGTTATTAGATTAAGTTATTATGTATAATACTTCATTCATCCATACACAAGTTTTTAACTTAATATGGATATAAATCTATGTTTATTTATTTATTTTGTGATTTTAATACTATTTATATATATAGATATTATCCTTTTGTAAATCTACACAATTTATCTAAATAAATATTATTATTATTATTATTATTATTATTTGAGTGCGGGATTCCTTCAAACTCAAAAATCTCAAAAACGAAGGGTTCAAGGAAGTTCAACTTTGCCTCGTAGCCCTTAAAATTCCCTGCAAAATGATTTTTGGAAAGTTCGGATAGCTTAAAAATTAAGGAAGCTATCGTTGAAAAACCAATCACATTTTTTCGGTGAAATTTTCGAACAATATAAAATAAATATATTAAAAAAAATTTTTTCGATCTCATAGAAAACCTTAAGAGACTCAAGAGATCAGGTGGAGATATTTTATAATAGTACTTCAGATCTGGAAGAAATTTTAGAAGCCGGTATGTAATGCACAATATTACTGTACGTAGCTGCTAAAGAGATAAAAAAGTTGATCCGTGTCGAAGAGTTATCAACGTTTCTCCAGCAATGCGCTATGTGTCCTTTATTAAGGCTACCACTAAAAACAGTGCTGTGAAATTATCATCTCTTGTTCCGACAGTTGATGCTCTGAATGAGCACATTAAGAGGGTTTATTTGCAAACAGATGTGGCTTGGGAACAAAAATATTCGTCAAACTGATTGGGGATGGATTAATAATGAAGGATCTTTACTACCAATCAAAATGCTGAATATGCATGCACCGGAAAAACTCCTCGAAATGATATTTTGTAATTGCAAAAAAGGATGCGGCGCATTTTATAGCTGCGGAAAAGTTAGACTTTTTTGTAACGCAACATGCGGAACATGTTCCGGTGACAACTGTCAAAATTGTCCTCCAGTTACAGACCAAGAGGAGGAAGTCGATAGTGAAGATAGTTCTTCTGATGATCCATAGATTTTCAATAATAAAGCATGCTATTATAATGTACATAAAATTTTTATTTTTCCCCTTAAAACTCACTTAATAATTTCTGTTTTTAATTTTAAGTAAACATGATAGTTTATTTTATCACGAGGGCAATTTGTAAGGGATGAAAGATTGCAATAAATCATAAATTATATTCGGGGGTGGTTTCAAAGGGTTGAAACGTTGTAACACATCATAAATTATATTCCAGAGCATGAAATAATGTTTATTCTGCATATTTAAACATGATTTCAATCTAGGTAACGCTTAAATCTATGGTTTTTAAATTTTTTTCAGAAGGGGTAGTTTTCACCCTCAAAAAACAAAAAGCACACGTCAGGAACACATAACTTTTTAAGAGGGGGGGTAAGATAAGCTTAATTACAAATTTTCATCAAAATCGATGTTATCCGAAAGAATTCTGAGGTAATAGCCTATTTTTACCGTCAAACACTGGACTAATTATAAGATTAACATATTAGACAATTATCTACAAAAATGGTCTATTTTTTGTAATGTAATGATAATTGTCTATATAGCCCAGACGACAGAGAACATTTTATAGTGAAACCCACAAAAAATTGCAAACTGATAATTTTTTTTTTTAATGAGTTCGTGAAAGTGTATATAATAATATCCTGAAACGTTTACATTTTGCTCGGATGCAGAACATAGAAAAAGTGGGAAAAAAAATTTTATCCATTTTTTCAAAATTTTAAAATTAAGTCAGGGTAGGAAAAAATAAAAAATACACGTGTTTCTGAACAAAAAATATCCTAATCAAATTTATCGCTAAAGCCACGGTATTCCTGGAAAAAAATAGTGAAGTAACTTTGTCACTCTGCGCGGCCAGCGCACGGCACGGTTAAATGCATACTAGGGAACCTCTAAAAATTCTTAGCTGTTCTATCGAGTAAAATAAAGCTTTTTTCTCTCTCAGATTACACATTTTAAACATTTTTCTTAGTGAATAGGAGCATAAATAGTGAGTATGGAGGGAAAATATGTAATTATCGATACACACATAGCCCCTGAATCGCTCGCATGAATTTTTACGTGCCTTTACTGTATTGTATTTATTATAGGTACACCTATCCACATTTAAGTGAATTCCTTATACATTTGTTAATGTATTGGAAAAGTTCCAGAATTTATATTCAAAACAATCAAAGATATTTTCATAGTTATACAAATAAGATCGTGAAAATCGCAATTTCTTGTCATGATCTGATTGATCATATTTTCGAAAAAATGCATACAAGTAAACGATTTTGTGTTTGAAAATTCGAAAAATATAAATTTTTTCTGAAACAGTGATATTCTATTTTTTCCAATGGGTCAATTTCTCGACAAGTTACAGCCTCCAATATATATATTTATCAAAAAAATCATCAAGCAAGGAAATTAAAATGATTTAAGATGTACTTTTTTTAATCCTCGTTACTGCAACTTAATAAACTATAATAATCATGAAGTGTACATACTTTTCAACAGTTCTCAATGAAGAAAGAATTTTTTTGGAGGGCTTTTATTTTTTTCTATATTGTTTATTGCGACGATTGAGTTCGGGCGTGATAATATATAATAATGATAATAATAATAACAAGCTAAAAACGTACTCTTCGCCAATTTACTGAGCTTTTTATATATAATTGTTACACATTCTATAGGATACTCTTCGCAGTTTTCTTGTAAATAATGTTAGTTTTTGGATATCCTAAATTTTATGATACCATCTTTGTTGTGAAAAAAATTATATGAAAAAAAAATATCCAACCTGTTTGAGATTCGAACACGGGACCTTTGGATTGCAACGCAAAACTTTAGCCTCTGCGCCACCACATCTTGCTACGAAAACTGACTGTCTGTGATACTTATATATCTTTCGACAATCATACATATTTCAACTCGTACTTCTATGAAATATATACTAGTAAAATTCATAAACAAAAAAAAAAACATATTATGGAAATAATATTTCGCAAGATTTCCATTTTAGTACAAGCGACAAAAATTACGAGAATATTTTTTTTTAAATTAAATAATTAATAACTTTTTTATTTACTGATCGATTTTTTTCAAAAATAATAGGGTTCTTCCTCTAGCTAACACTAGCTTACTTTCTAAATTTCAATACAATCGGACTTTTCTTTCTTAAGTTATCGTGCTTACAAGAAACATGACGGGCGGACAGACGGACGGACAGACGGACGGACAGACGGACGGACGGACGGACGGACGGACGGACGGACTGACGGACGGACGGACGGACGGACGGACGTTTTGAAAGTTGTTCAGAATTCGTTCACTAATACAATATGAAAATTTTTTCTCTACGAGCGATATTTACGATTTTAGAAATGTGCCGATCAAATACAATATACTCTTCGTTTTTGCGAAGAGTATAATAATGAAGCATTTATTATTTACCCAAATTCACAAAATTTACAAAAATAAATGATTACATTTACACTAGTGGTAAATAAAAGGCGAGTAGTTCAGTTTACTGTCGAAGCCAGTAAATTGTTCTTCCACTACCGCCTATAAAAACGTCAGAAGTAGAAAAATATAAGTACATGTAATGTGGCTTTATATTCGTACTTAGACAAAACATAATACATAAGAAAATAAAAAAAAAAGAAATACATCAAAGCAGCGCGAAAAAGAAGCAGACATATATAAGTATATTTTTCCCATCCATCCTCTGCTCGTATTGCTTAAAACAAAAAAGCATCAGAAAGCTACAATTTACATCTTTTAAATGAACCAACACTCATATAGATTGAACAAATTTTGATTTAGTGATATGTAATTCAGTGCGTCGCGGAGTCGGTGTCACAGTCATGCGTATTCAAGCGCGTGCACGCATGGATCTCGCTTCGAGTTATAACGTTACACTTGACTATTTTTTCCGGGAAAACCGTGGCTTTAACCATTTATCCATCTGTATTTTTTATTTTTTTCTAGCTTGATTTAATTTCAAAATTTTGAAAAAATGGATGAAAAAAATTTTTTTTTCACTTTTTTTTTATGTTCTGCATCCGAACGAAATGTAAACTTTTCAGGATATTATTCTATACACTTTCATGAACTCATTAAAAAAAAGTTTACTCAGTTTGCAAAATTTTGTGGGTAAATACCTTCATCGACTGGGCTAATATATTGATCTTAGAATAACGTTCATATTCGTGAAATTAAAAGGAACATTTTTCGCGAAAAAACACTTTTTAACTTTTACTTCCACATCCAGTGGAAGTATAGTAACGACAAAAAAATTTTTAAAAATTTCTATTGTTCGAATAGGCTTAAAATGTCATGAAACGTCGAGATTTTAAGTTTGAGCGAAAAAAAATTTTCTGTCTGTCTGTCGGTCTGTCTGTAACTTTTTTTTGTGCGCACGTTTACTCTGGAACCGTTTAAGATATTGACTTGAAATTTGGTACACGTATGTACTTTAACGAGATCTAGAACTAGACTATATTTTCATCTTGTTCCGTCGAAGGGTTGGGGGGTAAATTGGGGTAAATTTGGTGTAAATGGGTGAATCAAGCAGGTAAGAGTCCACAAAATTGGTATTTAGTATATACAAGAAAAGCTAAGGTTTAAAAAAAATGTTTGGCATTAGCCACCCCCCATTACCAACCCACACCCCCTTATTAAAGGGGATGAAAAAAATTATGATTTAGTGTATGTACAAGAACCAGAAACCTCAAAACATTTTTTTACTTCATCCACCCCCACTACCACCCCCCTATCACAACCCCCACCGCACCACCGATGTGGGGTATCGTTTTATGGGTTTTTGGGGTAGAGGATTTCAAATACTATATTATTAAAGTTCCATAAACAATTATTTCCACATACAAAGTTTTTTCGTTGTGAGTGACTTGGATAGAGAATTGGATGTGGAAGTAGTGATTCCTTGGGCAGCGGTTTTTACTTAAAAAATTGTGCGTACAACGGATCATCGGGCACTTTTGAGACGTTGGCGTTGTTTAGAACGACATAATTACGGTGTAAATAAAAATTCAGCCTTCTTGGACTTTTTTCGTTAACGGATACTAAAAGCACTGGACTATTGCGCAACATGATAACATGAATTTTTCCTTTTTGTTCTTCTGCAGCGGATGAGGAGTTAATGAAAACAATGACAAAGCGCTTTGTTCCACTGTCACGGTCACGATCATCACTTCCTTTTGATTATTCCTCTTAAATGGAATTTTATCAAATGCTTAAATGTTACTGTTCAATTTCATAAATCATCAGGACAAACTCGACAAAAATTACACTAAAAACTCGAAGTAATAAGTGATAAAAACGAAACTGTAAAAGATACAGTCATTTCATTTTGTTCCACTGTCCATTAATTTTTTAATGCTCCGAGAATAAATCAGTAGCAGATAAATACTAATTTGTTGGGATGAGAAAGGACATTAAATTTTTATGCCTAAAAACCTAATAGGCTTTTATACTGAGTAATAAAGTACTAAAATCTAAGACAAATTTTATAACTTATTTTAACAATTTATTACTTATATACCCAACAGCGTTACTGCTGACGTTTATGGAGAATTTTTTATTGTACTCCAGACACGACTTATTTTTATTCAAAAAAGTTGTAAAACTATGATCCTCTACTATTTTATAGTTCTCTCGTGACCGTATCTCTCCTCGCATTCATGAAAGTATAAGTAATAGCATTTTGCGTTTAATTTTATTTTTATTATCTCGTATGCTAGTATAGATTGTGAACACGTGAGAATCTAATAAAATAAAGGTGATAATCGTAATATGACTTGTGTTTTATTATGTCCAGTATTACACGATACGTGTGCATGTACGTACGTGAGACTGTGAGTTCTTGCGTTTTAGTTCATGGTATTTGGGGAACCATAAACGACAGCGCAGTATTAGACTGGGAATCCTACAAGGTGGAGCCATTCAATTCATGTTACTGCAAATAATTAAAAGATTAATCGACTTACCTAACATTAAATTATCCTTCGAAATGATTGTGTGATAACACATGTAGCTTCTAGTCCAACCAGACATTTAGAAGAAATAATCTATGAAGTGATAATATTTGAGATGCGTACTCACAAGGTTAGAAATAGATACCAGAAAAGTCCCCCCCCATTTAGGGGTGGAACATTCCCTTTTTTGCAAAAAAAAACAGCGTTAGGGGACTTAAGGCGTTAGGGAACAACGGGGACTTAAGCTGGTTTTTCACTTTTATCTTGTAAACCGTTCGTCGGAAGAGAAAAAAGTATAGGCTAACAGCCTCCGAACAGGGGGTAGTTTGGAGCACATAGGCAAAAATCGATCCTATTCGAAGTTTCACAGCGAATACCTTAAAACCGGTTACTTTAACGAGAAAAATGCTGAGGAATAAATTTGTAGAGCGGAATTCTCTCTATAAGATGCATATATAGCGGAGTTTGATGCAAGGAATTTTTATTTATTTTCCCTTTTTTCCACAAAGTTGTATTTTTTTATTTGAGGTCGTTTCCACACCACCCTCGAGGTAGAGCTCTCGGTGCGTTTTTTATTGAAAATAATAAACCTTTGATGAGTTAAAGATGTCTCTTTTTTGGGGGCTTTGTATAATGCAAGCGCGAATTGCTCTCCAGGGCTTGTAATTTCTTGTTTCGTTCCGCTTCGGTTGTTGAATATATGGACAACCTCTTCGAGATCTTTTCTTTTATTAACGCATTCCACCGTTTGCGCTTTTCCTTTACCAAAGAAAGCTGAAGTGGTATCGCATCTGTACGCGTGGACAAACAAAACTGCCTTCTTACAGATTTTTAAAACTTCAGAGGACTGCAAGTCGCGAGAACTGTACGCTGTATTATCTACTTTTCCCTGAGCCTCTCTTAAGAACGGATATCTTTATCTTCAGGTGGCGAACGATAATCAATGCGAGAATATCAATATCTTATCCGACGATGACCACTGTATCATTTTCATGAGGCGGCTTGAACTATGAGTACGTCAACGTCGTCTACAGCAGTAATTGTTTTGATTCCCTCGTTTTTAAATCTCTCCACCAATGGCGAAATAAACCGGTCCTTATTTGTGAGATTGTTTATCATTTGATTTTGCGTTTCAGTCGCTGTTGTCTTTCGATGCTCTTCGTACTGCAGACATTGTCAAACACTCCAGTCATTTTTTTGCCATAACGATTAGGAATAAAGCGAACGTAGGCTATATAAACGTCGTTACGACCATACTACTCGATGAATCAAATTGCCGTCATCAACAATGAACTGGCAATCAGAAAAGTCTATTGGCCCTTCTCGTACAGCATCGAAAATATCATAGAGAGATGAATTCTTGGTTTTTCTCATCGAAGAGAGGAAGAGGAACTGAAGCAAGCTCAAAGTTGAAACATAACTCTAAAAATTATAAATATCTGATTGTTTATTTACTTATATTTAATTTTCATAGCATCAGGATTTGAGGCCGTCCTTATGTCTACGGGTCAGTACTATACATATTTTACGTATAATTATAAACCCATTTGTGTGAAAAAAAGGGGAAAATAAATAAAAATCACTTGCGTCAAAACCCGCTATACATGCATTTTAGGCCAGGCGCGCATGGACGATTTTACGATCGACCGATTAATCAATCTGGTAATTAGAACTGTACTTTAAACATGAAGAGCGCACATATACGATCGCAAAATCGCCCGATTTGAAAATCTGTGTCCGGACACAGATTTTTGACCCGATCGCGATCTCCCGATTTCATTAGCTGGGACTAATCGGCCGACTGCAAAATCGCCTATGCGCGCGTAAACCTGTGATCTGGCAATTGTGATCGCTCGATTCCACAATCGTCCATGCGCGCCTGGCCTTATAGAGTGAATACCGCTCTATAAATTCATTCCCGAACATTTTTCTCGTTAAAGTAACTGGTTTTAAGATATTCGCTGTGAAATTTCGAATAGGATTGATTTTTACCTGTGCGCTTACTTTTGTTGAGTTGTACTAAAATAGATACCTAGAATGGGATTTTTGAGGGAGGGCGAGATGTAATAATTTCAGAGGAGTTCAGATAATTTAAATTAATTTTCAGGTAAGTCGATTAATTTTTCAGTTCACAGTCTCCTCCTCATGGTTACGTAATAACGCAAGTAGATGTTTTTAAAAAATGATGTATTTAATGCAACTGTATATTAATTTTGTGAAAAATGTACCAATATTCAAATTTTTTTAATTATAAAATATGAGAAAATCTCGGAAAAAATATAAAACATAATTATAGTATCTAACAATCATATTATATAATTGCGATAAGTAGCATTTTAACAAAAATTTCTATTATAAATAGAAAAATATATTCTACTATGTATTATTTGATGACAGCAATAAGTCTTTTCAAAACGTATCCGTTAGTATGAAAATCTATACTCGAACCTAAACAGACAAGAAAATGCTTTCTATTAGTTTTTTTGCAAAAAAAATATTTTTCTTATTATTTAGAAATGGTAAGTTTGGTTCGAAGGTATTATGCATCATCCTAATGATTTCAGATGACAAAGAAAAATTTGCGCAATTTTTATATTATTTGAATTTAGTAGAAAGTATAAAAATATATTTTATTTATTACGACATGCATTAGGTGAGTGAAACATTATATTCTTTTTTATTGCGCTTTTTAATAATTCTTGGATTTGAAATGTAGCAAATGTTTATTTATCATCCTCTAGGTAAGGTTAGATATGCCTGATAAGATGTCTCGTAAGAGAGATTTCTTATTACTATACTAGCATGATTAGACTCAGATCATCAGTATATAGAGAGAATGGTTATTTTCTTGTTTTCATATTAGAATTTTTTATGATGTCTCGTAGAGGCGTGATGAGATTGGTATGATGAGATTGGATCAATAGTATATGGAAATAACGTTGAAAGTTATCTGATGAAAACCCAAAATAACAGTTTAGATGGTTGTTCGTGTGACATACAAAATTACCCTAGACATACTGTTGATTTTGAGGGAACTTATCTTTGTGAAATAGAGAAACACACAGTTGCTGTGAGACTTTATTATGTACTGATTATAAACAGAGTTACCGACATACAAAGTTATATATAATTACAACACCCTCACTCATTAAACATTAAAACAAAATACAACGTAACATTATACTCAAAATAAGTGTTTTAATTTTCAATGCTTTCTAATCCCATTCTATCAGCACAAAACATATTTCTCGGTCCAGTAACAGCTTATTTTTAAACTATCTGCGACTATTTCTTCTGTAGGGATGTACTAGAGTTTAATGGTGTTGTCTTCAATTTAATCCTGGATAAAATGATAACGAACATCGATGTGTTTTGATCTAGCTTTGAAGCCATCGATTTCAGCTAGATTTATGGTACTTTGGTTGTCACATCGGATTTCCACTGTATCGCGTAAAGCTTGGTCTAAGTTTCGCCCAAAATTTCGTAACCATAAAGCTTCCTGCAGCAGACATTGTCATATAGTCAGCCTCAGTACTTGATAACGCCACTGTTGCTTGACGTTTATCATCCCATGAAATTTCTCCATTACTTAGGCTGAAGATATAACCTGTACAGGATCGTTGTTTGTCAATATCTGAGGCTCAGTCAGTATCACAGTGTAGCTAATAAGTTCATTTTGTCAAATTTCGTGTACCGCAGCTTCAAATCAGCTGTACCTTGCAAATAACGAAAAATACGTCCCACAGCAGTCCAATGTGCTTTACCGAAATTTTCATTGAACCGACTCACGTCATTCATGGCAAATGTTAAGTCTGGTCTAGTTCTCTGCACTAAGTGCAGCAAGCTTCCAACTGCTTCTTGGTATGGTACTTTAGGATTTCTTGAGTTTCTTCTTTGTTTTTGGGACACACATTTATTGAAAGTTTTTATTTATATCACTTTGCTGGTTTGCATTCCGCCATATTGAAACGTTCTAAAATATCTGCAACTGATCCAAACAGACTGAATCACTTTCATAAGTGATATTTATGCCAACACAGTTTGTTGCCTTTCCTAAATCCTTCATTTTAAACTTGTTTTTAAATTCTTCTTCCTGCCAAAAAATTAGCAGATCATAAACAAAACGGCAACTATAAGTGATGAATCTTTTGAATAATAAACACATAAATCTGCAGAGATTTTATTAATGCAAAAAATTTCAGCTTATTGGTTAACTTCTTCGTCCGTTTTGTTTCAATTCATAAATTGGTAGAATCTACAACCTTGTCACTGTTATTGGTATAACCATCGGGTTGTTCCATGTAGATTTCTTCCGTCAAATTTCCTTGTAAAAAAGCAGTTACTGCATCCATTTGGTCAATTTTTAATCCTCGCTTCACTGCTAAAGCTACCAAATAACGAATAGAGGAATTTCTAACAACCGGTGAGTTTCATTATAATCAATGCCATACTTTTGGAAATACCCTTTTGCGGCTAGCCAGGCTTATGACGAAAAATTTTCCCTTCTTCATTGTGTTTGGTTTTAAATATCCATTTTGATTTTATGGCCTTCTTATGAGCTAATAAATTAACTAACTCTCATTTGTTATTTTCTGCTAAAGATTTCATTTCATCATTCAGTGCACTTTTATAATTTTCGCGATCCTCTCGATTTACTGCTTCGTCAACAGAAATAGGATCACTATCTGCCTAATTTATTTGGTCAATTTACTTGTGCCTTGCTTATGCAACCAGCGCTATATTTATTTCCATTTTTATTTAAATTAGTTATTTTATTTATACGTAAAACTTCTAGTCAAAACACCACGAAATTTACATTATTGCTGGGCATGATGGTTTAAGCAACCAGCTATACATATAGTGCGCTGCTAAAGCCTAATGATCTGCACACATGACTTTAAAAAAATAGCATAATTTATACATAATTTACAAAATTGTAACATATAGGATATTTCCAAAAATTGGTTCGGCCGTTACAACCTCAAAATCGTCAGAAAAATCAGTACTTCGATATTATCTCGAAAACGGCGAATTGTATGAATATTTTTGTGATTATACAAATTAAAGGAAACTAAATTCTTTACAAAAATCGTGTAATGAGTTCTTTGTGACTTCATTATTTTTCACAGTGGCGGGGAAGTGATATATTTATAGCTGTAATATAATATATAGTGATTTTTTATAAAATCGCGATAAAATGAATGCGTAAAAACGGCAGTCTCCATCACATAAACACAGTACCGTACATTTTAACTCTGCACGAGCGCACGAACATTCTTTACTAGCTACAACTCGACATTTACAAGAAACTAGCTCCAAACACGCTGAAGTAGCTTCTGGAGATGTGGTCTAAAGAGGCTGGTAAACTCCGTTTTCCAGTTGCTATCCCCAAGAATGAGGATCTGGATGATTTGGGTTTGACATCAAACATGTGTCCTCATATAGAAGCTCCCTGGAAAACTGCACACTTTACGTGCTGAACAAGAGCTTCCTTTGTTGGCGGTAGTGACTGAAGCGGTTTTCACTTTTTAGTGAATAGAGGTTTCCTTGCCTCAACTATATCACATGTAGTGCTTGATTTGTCATACAATAGTATCACGAAACGTTCAATAATCCGCAACGCATCGGGTTCCACTTCACGTTTCGTATTTATTTGCAGTAAAGCTTCTTTTAGGTTGTCGAAACTGTTCCAAATTCCCCAAGCTGTTCGTTTGCCTTTGCCAAGAAACGACGAGGTAGTGTTGCATCCTGTTAGAGCGTAAATAGTGGCAGCGAAAGTGATTTTCTGGGACAAATTCCGTTAGCAATTTCATGTGCAGGTAGGTAAGAATAGTTTTTGCCTGTTCCAAATGCAATCAGGTATTGGAGATTAAATTGATGGAACGCAGCTACTGCTAGTACTAAAAGATCAGTGTTCACAATTGGAATCTTGATAGATTCATGACCTTCCCAAACTGCATTAGACGCGTGGATTATAATTCTAACGTCAGCTTCTTCATGCGAATAAGGAGAAATCCAGGTTAAGTCACGACTATCAGCAGTAGAATGAGCCAGCTAATTCTTTGTCTGTTTTAGTTTTTAATAACTCTGTGCTAAGAAAGGAGAAGGGCTCTTCTTTATTCCCATCCACTCTGAAGAACCTCTGCCCATTGATTGGGAAGAGGGGTTGAAGGGGTGACGTGATATATGGTACCAGCCCCACCTGCTTGTCGTGTATGTGCTTCAATGCTGTTGAGTTGGTAAATATTCCAATATTATATATTATATTCTTTCAGTACCGTCCAGTTGTCAGTAAACACATGGAAGGAATACATTGTTGAAATAATCCTGAAATGTCTTAAAATTACCAGGTTTCAACATTTGTACTATAACTGGACCATCAAATATTCCGGCACTATAAGCAGGTGATTTGGTTACAGTTTCTAGTTTCTCCATCAAACAAGGAATCAGATCCGATTTTTGTACAGTGTCTTATTATGTGTCCATTATAGGATAGTGACGGCGGGTGTGGTTGGTTTTTATGACTGAAAAATGTATTCAAATCTCCATTCTTATGTATAGCCTGTCAAATAGTTGCGCATCATTTTTGATGTCTTTTAAAACTTGCTATAATTTTTGGACGCTTTTGGTGGTTTGAAATCGAACAGAGAAAATTTATTTTTGCGATTACATCAGAAACTGTTTGTATCTGGTCGATAAATCGGTCTTCTATAAATCGTTGATAATCCTGTTTCCTCTTGTTTTCAACATTGTGCAGAGTTTTATGTATAAATTCTTTAGCTGCTATAACTTTAGATACGAGTGAGGCAAGTTCGCTACATTCGAACCAAGTTCGTCAAATACTTTGACAGCATTAGTGATATGTACTCTAAATCTGTTTTGAGCAGTGACATATGCTTCATGATGAGTATGTTTAGTATATTTGTTTTCTTCCAGCTCAAACTCGTTAATAAGTCGTGAAAGTTCTGGCCCCTCAAGCATCCACCATCTCAGAGCGTTAGGATTTTCACTTTACACAATTTTATTGTTCTCTTCGTGTGCCTGATCAATAGCCATTGACGAAAAACTTGTATTTCCCTTTTGCACAGTGAACTTGCCCGATTTAAAAGCTTCAGCAACTTTAGGATTGGTTTCATGAAGCAGTTTCACGAATATGAACACATACCCATCTGGCATAGTTTATTTTATCTAGAGAAAATAGCCATGGAGCGAACAGTTCAACAGCTTTAACGTACAACAAAAATTTACTTGTTCTTATTAATCATATATAGGATAGTAACAGAAGTTCTAAATCTAAAACCATTGTCCAATATTTAAACTGAGATGATTCACTTAACATTTTGCTGCACCATTCAGTTTCGTACCGCAGATCATTTGGCCTAATTGTAGGAAAATGTTATTTGGTAGGTAGGACTTTTTTTGTCATAAGTGCACGGTTTTCAAGATAATCACATCACAAAAACTGCAAACTTATTTTTTTCAAGATGGCCGCCAAAAAAAAATTCCGCTTGGCTCTATATCGCATTCTGTTTGCCAAGAAAAACTTTACCTCTGTGCCAAATTTCATGTTAGTATCACAAAGTGAACGATTGTTATGCTTACTTAGCAACTCCACTAAATTACTGAATCACGAATCACCCTGTTTGCGTTCCTGATCGTACGAGATTCTTCTGCACAATTTTCGAGCCCACCGGGAGATACATTTTATTATTACTGTCATCCGTAACAACTGTATGACAAATAGGATACAAGAAGCTGTAAACACAAGAATCTTGGCCGTAAAACACCACCACAGGTTAGAATTTTCTAACGCTATGGCATCCATAACGTTCTTATCTGTCAACAAACATGATATATACTTTACCACGAGCAATTAAATCTTATAATTTGCGGGGCTCCGTACGTAATACATACAACATCCACGGAAATTTATATGATCTGATAACGTATAGTTTCTACTATTACAATAGGTGTATAATTATAATCGTGTGGGTTATATATCTGAAATTGCCCTTCACGAAACTTATCACGTACACGTTCCTCAAAGTATTTATTGGTAATAAATTATTTTAATTAACTATACCGTAATAATTCTATCAAAGAATATTATTTTATCGACAGATAAAATTTTGAATATGATACTGAATTTAATGTTCTGTTCCGTGTATATAAATATTTATTTTGTTCAATATTGAAAAACAATAAATAATAACAAATACTTAGGACATACAGACAGACTCACTAGTAAAGCAATTTTAAACCAGATCACTTTTCCAGTGGTCCACAGACAATGATAAAAATTAATGGAAATTATGAACTACCTGTATGATTATATGTTAAAAGTAAGCATTTTAAAATAATAAATATGCAGACTAACCTAGTATTTATAACACGAACATTAACTATCAATTAGTTAGGTTTGGTGCCGGTTGTCCTCTAAAACGTTTCATTTTGACAAAACTATGGTCCAAAACAACAGCTTTGGAACAAAATAATTATTATTAATTATTTCAGCCCCCTTCAGCCTTATTTGCAGCTTTTAATACATAAGTTAATAAATGATATGATGGGTATTTCACTGCTTGCTGATGTCTCGCATAACCTAAATACCATATTACACTAGCAACATGAGCACAGACACCAAGTGCTCTTGCACCCACTTTACAGATACAAAAGGTACCAGTGATAGGATCAAGCTGGACATCATTAATTGGAGGAAGCAAATATGATTAAAAAGACAATGTTTTACAGCTTGAGTAAATCTAGAAAATATTTTTGCTCTTAACAATCCAGGTTCAAACTGTTGAAGTTGGAAAATAAATTGGTTATTTGCTTCTCTTTCCACGGCCCTTGAATGTGTGCTGGATACTTGATATTTGCCAAATGTTTTGGAAACTACATACTCTAAAGGTAAAATAGGAGTATGTAGTTTCCAAAACATTTGGCACATACCAAGTAAAACTAGCTCCAGCGTACATTCAATATTTTACTGTTAATTATTAATTAGTCTTTAATTGATTCGTGAATACGTAACGTAACTATTACGTATTCCTCATTATGTCGTATTTTGATTTCAAAACACCTGTTCCCTTTTCATAATATTACCCGTGGCAAATATGCCTAACTGAAATTGTTTTTACTGAAACCCATCAAAAGTTAATACTCATGAAATTATTTAATTAACTTAAATCGGCACATGCAAGTTTATTGGTGTCGTCTCGAGTTACCCCATGGCATTAGATAAACTCAATTTATAACTAGAGAAAAGTGATATTTTCTACTTAGTGTAGATAAATTTCTTCATTAGAGGATGATACTAAAGGGTAGTGTGTGAGTGGAAATAGCGTTTTGCAGATAAATTTTGTTATATTATTTTTGAAGTCTTAGAAATTCTGGTAGGTTGTACAATTATTTAAAATCAGCTTACTGTGGGTGCTATTAAGGTGTCATATGTTATGTCAAAAACTCATCACGGGCACGTAGCATCAGCTTTTGCCTCCAATAGGCAAAGTTCACAAAAACAGTTATAGTAATATAGTTAGGTTAAGTTTTTTAGGTGCAATATACCCATTTAGCAGAGGTTTTAAAGTTAATCATTGTCTATTTGCTTATAATTATAGCAATTTTTTCAAAATTCTTGCACTTGTTCTGAGCTTTTCAGAAGAACATAAAGTTATTCTTAAGGTGGGCGGTGGTTCGGTGAACGTAATTCGACAATTTTTCCTACATCCCTGAACCGACTCAAAATCACAAAAAAATTATTGGTTGATTTCAATAGTCTGGTATCATTCTATAAAGTTTTCTCTAAGCCCATCAAAGAATGTTTTCAATCGGTTCAAGGATGTAGGGGAACTTGTCGAATTACGAAATCATTTTCTTAAGCACAGCACCGCCACATAGTGGGACATTTTTCAATTTTTTTAGACAAAAATCCGTCTACAATGCAATTATTAATAGATTTGAAAAAAATTTTTTTTAAATAATTATTAGATGAACATCACATCCCATAGGCAACAGTGGCGTTGTGTGTGTAGAAAATGTGTAGAATGGTAAATATTTTCATTAAAATGAATTATTGCAATTCCTGCATTACCGGCTCTTTATATAACGTGATGTAGGCATACGATATTACAGTAAGATAAAACAGTAAGATAAATATGTATTGAAATGATATTAAAATTTAATTGCTATTTACTTTATAACTGTAAACTGAACTTCATGTTACGACTATGGAACGATCGATTTTCTTCTTTTCTAAACTGCTTTCTGCAAACGACACAGCACTTCACTATTTATTTGCACAAAATATATTGTCACTAAACTGTGTAAATATGAATAGAGAATATTATTTAGGTATTAAGCAAATCACAACTTAAAATAAAATTACTTTTTCACCAGTTTTTGGTCGGAGAACACGAAAAACATTTATTGACATTAATGATCGAACTGTCAACTGAGATTATGATAATCGAACTGAAGCCGATCGTGTACGAGCGGCCGCGAATACGCCGATGGGCCAATCAGCAACTTATGGGAAGAAGTGCCTTAGAATGGGAGTCTTTCGGGATCATAAAATTCATGCCATTATGTATCTAGATATAAGTTCTTTAATCGGAAGTATCACCCGATATTTGAGCATTGCCCAAATTTTAAAAACGTTCAATATAGTCTCAAAAAATCCTATAAATATATGAAATTCGTGTATTTTACTTAAGTAAAAATGTGAATTTCTGTTTTTTAAAAGTTTCACTCAGAAAATATCCTTTACTACATGTTTTTTGTGTCGCTGATTAAGAAAAATAGGGTCCCGTTAACCAGAAATTGATATAACACCCTTAAAATACCGAAAAACACCCTTAATAGGGATTGTTTCGAAATATTCTTATTAAAAATGTAAAATAGTCTAGTAAAGTGTATTTTTTATATGATAAATATAAAACCTTAGTTATTCAAATAATAATTCAGTAAACATTTACCCCAAGGGTTAATCAGAGGGCCAAAAAATACAAAAAATATAGTTACAATGGTTATTTTTTAGTTTTTGCTTCAAAATAGGGTGAGAGTACATTGTGACTATGAGAGCGTATCTCAACCCCTTTTAAGGGTGAAAACTACCCTTAAATAGCTGTAGAATTTGAAATTAGGTTTCGAAATTTTTCGATATTTTCGATATTTTCAATAAAATCAGTCTCCGAACCTTGTTTGATAAATAAAAATTATTTTAAAGGTTAAATTAATCATTTCTTATATACTTTCACAATGTGAATAAACAACAATTCAATGTGAGTAGAAACAAATTCTAAGTTCTTCAACGTTTTTAAGAAGCTCGTAAGTGAGAAATCGCATTTTTTCCATTTGAAAGGAAAAAAAATATTTAAAATGAAATGAAAATTTTTCATCCATTCTATGCAATGTGAAACAACAATCCAATTTTTAGTAAACATATTTTAAGCATCCTAAAGTTCAAAAACAATTGGATGTTTAAAAACAGCTTAAAATCAGCAGATATCTCTATTTTTTTTTCAAACAAATTAAATTTTAGACATTTCAAAAAAAATCTTTTAAAATAAAGTCTAAATTTTTCATACATTCTACTCCATGTAAAACAAGTATCAAAAGTTAAAAAAACAGATTTTAAGATAGTCTTAAAATAATTTAATAATGAAAAAAATTGGACATTAAAATGGATGTTAATCAATTTTTTTTTAATTGTATACTTAGTAGTAAAAAATTACTGAAAAAAAATACAATCAATCATCTTATTAAATGCTAAAGCTTTGATAATAATTAAATCTTATGATTGTAATATATGAAATAATTGACAATTATTATCAAAAGATTTTTTTTTAAATGTCTAAAATTTAATTTGTTTGAAAAAAATAGAGATACCTGCTGATTTTAAGCTGCTTTTAAGCACCCAATTGTTTTTGAACTTTAGAATGCTAAAAATTGTTGTTTCACATTGCATAGAATAGATGAAAAATTTTCATTTTATTTTAAATGGAAAAAATGCGATTTCTAACTTACGAGCTTCTTAAAAACGTTGAAGAACTTAGAATTTGTTTCTACTCACATTGAATTGATGTTTATTCGCATTGTCAAAGTATATAAGAATTGATTAATTTAACCTTTAAAATAATTTTTATTTATCAAACAAGGTTCGGAGACTGATTTTAGTGAAAATATCGAAGAAGACGTGATTCTAAAATTTCAAAAAAAAATCGAAACCTATTTTCAAATTCTACAGCCATTTAAGGGTGGTTTTCACCCTTAAAGGGGGTTGAGATACACTCTCATAGTCACAATGTACTCTCTTACTCTATTTTGAAACAAGAACTAAAAAATAACCATTGTAACTATATTTTTTGTCTTAGGGTAAACCCTTAGGGTAAATGTTTACTGAATTATTATTTAAATAACTAAGGTTTTATATTTATCATATAAAAAATACACTTTACTAGACTATTTTACATTTTTAATAAGAATATTTCGAAAAAATCCCTATTGGGGGTGTTTTTCGGTGTTATATCAATTTCTGGTTAACGGGACCATTTTTCTTAATCAGCGACCCAAAAAACATGTAAAGGATATTTTCTGAGTAAAACTTTTGAAAAACAGAAATTCGAATTTTACTTAAGTAAACTACACGAATTTCATATATTTATAGGATTTTTTGAAGTTATGTTGAACGTTTTTAAAACTGAACAGTGCTCAAACATCGAGTGATACCTAACAATTATTTAAAAAAAAAAAAAAATCTTTCAAATCCATTAATAATTGCATTGTAGACGGATTTTTGTCCAAAAAAATAGAAAAATTTCCCACTGTGCGCCACCCTTAAGGCATTTCAATCTTGAATGTATTTTAGAGCTTTTTGCTCTCTAGCACATCAGATGTGAGTTGTCACAGAGAAATAACATTAAACATTGGTATTTTAATTAAGTTTCCACTCATGATTGAATTGTTTTGTAAATAATTTAATTCTAGTGTTTTTTTAGTTTCTAATTAACAGATTATAAGTTATCAAAAGAAAGCAAAATTAGAATTTAATTTTTTCAGAGTTTATTTTTGATTTCTCTCTTACTTTTTCTGCTGTTTTTTGCATATTATGGTGCAAAAATAGAAATTTTTGCATCATCAACTTTATCACACACCGAAAATCATTTTAATTATTATTTGTTTTCATGAAATACTAAGTTAATTTGGCAAAAATTTCTAACATTGAACAGTTTGCACAGTAATACCTTCAACTCAAACAGCAAAGGAAGAGATGAGTCAGTCTGTGTGTCTGTCTGTGTGCATGTATGTTGTAGATGAGATGATATCTTATAAGCACCATGACGTTTGTTATACCCATCTTAGTTCACTATACTTATCAAAGTAAATCTACCCTGAATTTCCCAACATAATAGAGACTAACATCTCTTTCAGGATAATATCTATAGAACAAAACTGTAAAGTTGGCGTGTTTGTACATTGAAAATATTTGCAAAAAACTGACCTCGGGGGATGTAAGATAAGTAATAGAATACACTAAGATAGCTTTTGTAATTGTCTGTTTGTCTGTTTGTTTGAACGCGCATCATGCGGAAACTACTGAATCAATTTGAATAGTGTTTTCACAGGTAAAATCTAAGCTTGGAGTAACATTTAGTTTTTTTTCATCGAAATCGAGTACTTTAAGCTGTGTTTCATGAAACTCGGTAGTAGAACCGGAGATACAGCTTGATCTCTACAATAAGCGTATTTGCACGGCATAAATGTTCATCATTAAACTTCTGTAATATTCCAAAAACTTCGAGAGTATTCTGGAATATTCCAACTGCTTCTTACTGGTGTGGACCTCAGTGTCAGTCGCTTTTCTCATGGCCATATTTACGCGGCTCTCTTCCGTGTCAGTGACGCAAACAATCTCTTTGTACATGTCTTTGGTGATCCAAACTTAAACATCGTTGACATAGAAGCTTTTTAATTAATTTCAAAATTCCACGCGAACGTAGTCGCGGGCAGCCATTTAAAATAAAATAATACCAACTTTTTAGGCTAAATTAACTAACCTTTTCTTAAAGTAGCAACCGATTTTTTCCCTCGGTTTCACTCATATGTTGTATTGGAAAAGTAACTCACATCTTCAACTATCACAATAAAACTATTCGTATTTCAGATATAATTCAAGATCTAGGGAAATCATTGATTGATTGATTGATTTATCGGCATGCGGTAGGCATTGCTGCCACTCCCAAGATGTCCCTCCGGGTCGACGCTGGGTGGGATTGGGGTCATGGTTGTTGTCAGCAGCGAGAGCCACATGAATTGCATTCCCTTCTTCCTCCAGCTTCTTGGTCCAATGTTGCAGCGGTATGTATCTTCCCTTGTGGATATTATTGTTTTTTGTATATTTTTTCAGATATCTGAAGGTTTCATTTCTTTCAGTGCTTCTTTTAGTTTTTCATTTATGTTCCGCGTCGGATATTGTTTGTCTGTAGCCGTTATCATTTTTAGGTGTTCGTACTTGTTTTTTTTTTCTTTCTTGTCGGGCTCATACCCGTCCCTTTTTAACGTTTTTCTTGTCGCAGTTTTTATTCTTGAACCCATTGATGTCCAGTCTAATTCTTCTCCTGTCAGTTGTTTTCCTATTTCTTCGCAGTATTTCTTCTGAAAGTCTTTGTGCTATAGTAGAGAGCTATTCCAGTTACTGTGTAGTGTTTTTTTTTTGTTTCCTTTATGTCTTTTCTCTTCTTTTATTTCCAATTTTCCGTATAGGATTCTGTGATCTGTATTGACTTCTGCTGTCCTTTTTGCTTCAGGATATGATCTATTTGTGAGATTGAGCTTTCATTACTCCAAGGGTCAAATCAGGTTTGACTTTTACTCCACGTGTTTTTTATTGTTAAGTCAAACCTTTGTGCTAGGTTTTTCAGCGCGTTTCCATTTCCGTTAGACCACGTGTGGAGTAAAATTTTTCCAATGATGCCTTTATCTTCCTCCGTCTGTTCGTCTTTTTCTATATGTGCGTTGAAGTCTCCTAATAATATAACGGGCATTTTTTTTCGTCTGAGAGAAAATTTTATAACTGTCGATGCTCTGCAAGAAATTCAGTTTTGGGGTAGTATACTTGTAAACTAAGAGTACGCTACTGGCTATTTCGGGCTCAATTTAGATTCAATATTAACCGCCAGCCAGTAAAGTAAAGTAAAAATTTAAAATTATTAGGAAATTATTGACTTGTAAGGAAAATGTGTGTTTATTAACACAAGTTAAGAATATAAGGACTAACCTTGCTAGGGTTTCTATATGATGTCACTCACTATTACTCAAAAATTTCTTGTACATGAAATGTGTTATCTGCCACATGCTGGACCTATTTGAGTATCGAGGGCTTAGTTGCACTGGTCGATCCTATTTTATTTATACGAGTGTTATTTACTTGCTAAAAGCTGAGCGTTGCTATTAAATATCCTTCCGCATTAGATATTTTCAAATATTAATTAATTCTATTTCAACTTTGTTCCTTTGTTATAACACACCGATTTGTGCGGAATTTTTTGAGCTATAATTCACTTAAGCTTTATCAAATTTAACGGAGTTTCGCTCGAAATTTTCGCGTTTTACATGGGAGCGTTTCAAACGCACATCCGCTCGCCGAACTATACCTTCGAAACTCCCAATTCAATATCTAGGGAGATCATAGGTAAAGAATTGTCTACTTAAGGAATCACTGCTTCCACGTCTAGATTTTCTATTCAAGTCGCTTACAATGAAAAAAATGTTGCACTCCACTATGTGGAAATAATTGTACATATGACTTAATAATATAATATTTGATACCTACCCCAAAAACCTATAAAATTATATACCACACCGTAAGTGGGGGTATAGGTATTGGAGGTAGCTGGTGCCAAAAAAAAAGTTAAGCCTCACTAAATCTCAATTTAATATTTAATTTCTTTACCCCCTTTAATAATGGGGGTATTTTTTTAAGTTTACTATACTCCCTCTCCACTACGTGGATGCGGAAATAAAAATTTTCCAGACTATTTCGGGCAGCTGGCATAATATTGGCCCTTTATGGGTAACTTTACCCCACCTGTAAAAATAAAATCATATACCGGCTATAATTTATCAACGAGCAACCAAATTTTGCAGATTTCAGTGTTAATCACTAGGTGGAAGCACTAGTTTAATTTCTGGGTCAGTATTAAAATAGTTCATGATTTAACCACTGCTAGTGTTGCCGTGCAAGTAAACATCAGGAGTTCAGTCAAAAATGTAAGTTGTAAACTTTTGTCGTCTGTCAATAATTTGATTTTCAAGTCACATGTTCACGTGTATTTTTTTTCTAAAATTAATAAACGTTGTTCTATTTCCTATTACTTCCACATCCAGTGGAAGTATAGTAACGACAAAAAAATTTTTAAAAATTTTTATTGTTCAAATAGGCTTAGAATGTCATGAAACGTCGAGATTTCAAGTTTGAGCGAAAAAAAAAATTTCTGTCTGTCGGTCTGTCGGTCTGTAACTTTTTTTTGTGCGCACGTTTACTCTGGAACCGTTTGAGATATTGACTTGAAATTTGGTACACTTATGTACTTTAACGAGATCTAGAACTAGATTATATTTTCATCTTGTTCCGTCGAAGGGTTGGAGGGTAAATTGGGGTAAAATTGGAGGAAAATAGGTAAATCAAGCAGGTAAGAGTTCATAAAATTGATATTTAGTATAGACAAGAGAAGCTAAGGTCTCAAAAAAAATTTTGGCATTAACCACCACCCCTTACCACCCCCACCCCATTATTAAAGGGGATGAAAAAAACATGTGATTTGGTATGTGTACAAGAACCAGAAACCTCAAAATATTTTTTTACTTTATCCACCCCCCACTCCCACCCCCTGTCACCATCCCCACCCCACTACCGATGTGGGGTATCATTTTATGGGTTTTTGGGGTAGAGGATTTCAAATATTATATTATTAAAGTTCCATAAATAATTATTTCCAGATACAAAATTTTTTCGTTGTGTGACTTGGATAGAAAATCCGGATGTGGAAGTAGTGATTCCTTGGGCAGCGGTTTTTTTACATTTCTTGCTAATTTATCCTTCCAAAAATTAAATGAGAATTGAAATTGTAGATAAAATTGTTAGTCAAGTTTTATTAACAGCCAGTTTCACAATCGTTGGTTAACTAATGGTTAGGATTTGACCAATAGTTCATTTTAAAAATCTGTGACATTAACAGCCAGTTTTACAATTGTTAGTTAATTAATAGTTAAGATATAACCAATGATTTATTACTATAAAGTTGTGTTTACTAATAATTATAACTTTCAGGTTCTGGTTAGTCAACCAAAAAATTTACCCTGTGAAACTGGCTGTAAATGGGTTTTAACGAGCTAGCCAAAGTTACGCCAAGCGCGGGTAACATTACCAGTTCTTTTTTTGGGGGGAAATTAAAATTATTAGAAGATTAAAACGACCTCACGAAATTACTTCTGTAATCATGTTGCAGAAGAGAAAAATTATTATCAATGATTTCATTCATGCAGCGTTTTTAAAATACTACAAAATATAAAAAATATATGTGAATATAAGCCAATTTTACCCCCGTTGACGGTTACTAAAATGCCACAACCAACATTTAGACAATACTAAAATATTATCAAGAATAATATGAGGGATTTAATTTAAAAAACCTTTGGCTCACCCCCTTAAATGTTATTTCTGGTAAATTAAAAACCTGAAAATTAAGAACGATTTAGTTCCTTACCAAGACAGATAGGCTCGAATGTCCCGCTTCGCGGTTGTCTCTTATTTCTTGAATAAATTAATGCCCCTCCGTTGTTTCCAAAACAAATGTCGTACACCCAAAGTTATTGATAAAACCACAACTGAACATCGAGAATCTGTCATACCTTAAGAGGCAGGCAATTTTTTGTCCCCCGAAAGCTGTAATGGTGGACGTTTTGAACAAATAAATAATAATACTACGAGTGTTGGTGATTAAGAAAATTGATAAAACACATCGTTTACCTCGGACATTGATTGATTCGGGACTTGTTGCTTCAAGAAGTGGATTTAATTAACACCTTTAGCTGATGCTATCATTCTAAGCGGTAAAAAGAGTTCGGGATATTTTTGGACGTCTTTTATTTATTAATCAGTGGCGTGCATAATGCAACGGAGTTCGTGCATTCAATCGAGTTCATTGTGATTGTACATACATTTTGATGGTTATGCATTATACAGGGCGTTTAGTATATCGGTAGATAAACGGGTGTGCTAGATGGGTCAGTTGGGTATTTCCTCAGAGCAATACAAAAAAGAATTCGAAATGTGATTTAAAAAATTACTCATACAAATTAATATATCTGGGTGCGTTTGTGCAGAACTGCATTTGAAATTTAAACGGCATTCTCTGAAAAATTACACACATGAAATACATTCAAAAACCGGCATGAAGGTCAAGAGATATCAATTCTGGGGATTTCGTTGGCCACAATATCTAAAAAGGCTGATATCCCAAAATCTGTGATACTTTGTATACTGGTATTTATAGTTATATAGGTTCTAAATAATCCCCTCTATCTTCTCCTTAAAGTTTTCTATCGATGTACTAAATCACCGTATATTCAATTTTTAATCTATAAATGCTTCTATGCTTATGAGTCGAATTTGATTATTTAAATTTCAAAATTATATAATGAACAAAACGTGAAATCTTGAGAAAAAATTATTATAAATTTATATCTAGCTTTCTTGATGACTACATCCACATAATCGTATAAGTCAAGTAATACGCTCTCTATAGCACAATTTATACTTCTCAAATAAACTTTTAAGACGTCAGCAACTGATTTACTGAAGATAATAGTAGCAAGACTCCATTATTTTATCGTTTCTAGAACTCAAGAAGGCTTATTACAGGAAATTTTACAAGAAAATAACTTCTCAGCATATTAAAACTAAAGTAGAGAGCCTGAACAGGTCAAAATTAAAATATTACCTTACGGAGATCGAGTTGGTATAGAGGAGACATAAAATTTTAAAAATTTTATCTTTTATAATATAATTGGACAGTCAATTTTCTAAGGTATATTTCAATAAATAATAATGGAGGCGGACAGTCAATTGGACAGTCAATTTCATACCTTAATGAAGCGTAAAGAAAAATTGCACTACTAAGATATCCTCGTCCCTATAAACTCATGAAGTGAAACATTCAGCAACACGTTATGATTAAACTAGTACGTAAATATAGTCTTTAAAGAAAGCTAAGTTTTTAAAAGTCTTTTCGAAACACCCTCAACATTAAATTCATAGCATGGACTCCAAACAAAACTTGCATTTTCTAGTTCAGTGCATAGGAAGGTGAGAAATGCATGTTGATATTTCAGAAATCACACGCGAATTTCTCATAATGAAATCTAAATCATCACCAAATAGGAAATCTCAAGACAGTTGACCAAAATAATAATGTTTGTTTATGTTTTGCGCTATAACAAACACGATGATTTTATTTAGTTGTTGATGTTAGATTAGATAAAATAAAAAATATGAAGATTTTCTTAATAAAATATTGGCCTGTGACGTTTCCTCTCTGAGCTACGGACCACTAAAAAGGATTCTGACTGCATTTAACCAAAGTCACATATAATTTGTTTGTTGTGAGATATAATAAACACAATGATTTTATTTATTTGTTTATATCTGTAGAGAAATACAATTAATCCAAAAATAAAATGCATTATTTGCTTATTCAAAGAAAAATACAGAGCAGATTCTGTATGGTTTTCAAACTTCACTAAATAATAATACAATGCATGATTTATTTCACTATACATAAAACAGTGAATATACCACGTGTAACAGCATCATGCTACATTTTTCCTTTAATTTTAAAGATAAAGGATTGAAATTTTTAACATTCTATTTACTTAACAAACGTCACATTCTGACATATAATATAATAGTTAGTTGTTTAACTAAGCAGCAAAATAGTAGTTTGCAGCTGATAATACAGCCAAGGCAGTCGATCTGCTTCTGCTTCTGGCCATATAATTTTTTCGCCGATTATATAAATATATTTTAAATTATTTATATTATTACAATTACCATAATCTCTTTATTTTTGTTGTGATAAATCCAAGAAAAATTCATTAAAAATCGCAGTTGCTGCATGTTGGTTATCATTCGTAATCAACAGCCACGGTAATAATCAAAGTTTGACAAGTTACAAAAGTTCTGGCAAGTTTCGAAAAAATGCTTATTCAAACTTGTATACCAATTTTACTGTTAATGTTAAAAATAACTAAAAATGTGTTATTAATTTTCGTTGGAAATTTTCTACAATTATGTTTCTTAATCGCGTACAAGTATAATTAACTATACTTCAGCGATGTTGCATGTTTGTTTACATTTATAAGCGAAGTTAATATAATTGTATAATTGTATTTAAATTTGTTTTTCGTAAATAAACATTATTATTATTATTATTATTATTAATAAATGTTACTTGCCAAAAAGTGTCAAATATTTAGTTACCATGACGACCAATCATTTTGCCGCCTAGGCAGCAAAAGTGACACTTTGCTGATTGAAATTAGTCAGCAAAATAAGTATTTTGCTGTCAATCGGCGAAAAATAATTTTAAGAAGGTGGAGCACACATGCCTATTATTATATAATATTGGAGAGACTGAATTCAGAACCAGGGGGAATAAATTACGTAATTATTGTAAACCAGCTAAGAATACGACAAATCGAGTCAAGTATATTTTTTAAATAAATGTCATTTCAGGAGGTGTAACAGGGCGCGGACAATTCAAATTTGTACTGAAAAGAAAGCAAATTTGAGCAAAATTGGTTGAACACGTGCCTCCGAAACCATCAATTTTATTTCCATTTATGAATCTCCATTTATGAATCTCCATTTATAAGGTTCTAGAAATGACCGTAAGAGCAAAAATAAAGTATCACGTATTTTTGATTTTGATATTTGCTTATTTGTGATTCTTTTGTACAACCTATTATTAATTAATGAAATTTGAGTTTGTCTTAACATTTTTAAAAATTCTAAATTGTTTAAACAATTATATTTTGCTATACATTAAATTTATAGCAAAGTTGGGTTGATATTACCAAGAAACCCATGTAAAAACACTTTGGAGAGGTCGAATGGCTAACAGGCAACAGCGATAGATGACGTTGTAAATAAGAAGAAAAAGAATAAATTTTGTATAGTTTTGACCTGACCACAATTCATTGTAACGTTTGTCCGTCCACCTGTAGGTATCCAAAATAACTAGCTCAAAATGTACACTTGCAAATTCGCCACACTTCACATATCATCAATTTAAACTTCTATACAAAAAACCGCTGCCCAAGGAATCAGTACTTCCACATCCAGATTTTCTATCCAAGTCTCTCACAACGGAAAACTTTGTAAGTGGAAATAATTGTTTATGGAACTTTAATAATATAATATTTGAAATCGTCTACCCCAAAAACCCATAAAACGATATCCCACATCGGTAGAGGGTGGTGGTAGTGGGGGTGGGTGAAGTAAAAAAGTATTTTGAGGTTTTTTGGTTCTTGTACACACACTAAATCACAATTTTTTTCATCCCCTTTAATAATGGGCTGAGGATGGTAATGTCACAAAATGCCACTGGATGTGGAAGTACACTTTGAAACACATAAATGAACATTGATTATTTCTGCTCATGTTAACCGTTCTTCAGTTAACAAATAATTTCAACATATTGAAGCGCCACTGTTGTTACGGTAACACCATTACTTAAACAGTATCAGTGTGACTTTTCAAGATGAAGGATAATATTATTAATGGAAAGACAATCTTTTCCCCTACGTACTATATTTCCTTCTGCACCTGAGTGACACTAACAACCGCTAACCTGACGTTTACAAATAGCTTCTATAAAATTCCTTCGTTAAAAAAACCTAAGGTGGGCATCTCGAAAACACTAAATTGACTGATGATGTAAGTTACCATCTTTATAAATAATTGAACTAGATTTGGTCAAATCAAAGGCGTGTATCGACACGTATCTTTTCAATTATTAAAAATACATTGCATTAATCAAAAACTTAAAGTATAAAATAGTACAAACAAATTTTAAAAATTGTACGGTATAAAAATTAACAATTGAGGCCATTATTTTAATGGGACTTTACATAGAAATATCGTATCTTGAAATATGTTACATTACCAATATTCATTATGATTTTCACCTCTGCTGCAAAATAGATTTACGCTATATTTCCTCAGAATGGGGTTGTAGTAAACCTTCCAACACTAAGCGCAATAAAAATTGCGTAGCTAACTTTAAAACAACCGATGAACTGTATTAGTACAGTCAATCTGTCATCTGAGCTATGAATAATTCCTACAAGAGATTTTCTTTTTCTATACTAGAGAAGGGGATTGAAGCTGCGAGGCTGCTTTTGTGATTTATCGAAAGAATTCGACTGGGTAAATGCCGTAAAAACTCCAGTGTCGTGGACTCAGAGATACTTCATTTATCCGGATTCAATCCTACCCTACACTCAAATGATAAAATTTTCAAGGAAATACTAATAAAGTTAAGATAAGTTACGGAATTCCACAAGGGTCCGTTCTTGGTCCAGTTTTCTCTTTGCTATATAACTTGGCAACTATCAATATATCGGTAAGGTTTACGGTTTTTGCTGATGACACCACCATTTTGTGGCATAATCAATATTGGAGGATATTATATAAGGAGAATTGTTCCGATATCTCTAGAGTAAAAAAAATGGTACGATTCAAAATTTCTCACATTTAATATCGCTAAAACTAACGTAATAACCTTCCATTGCAAGTCGGAAGAACTTTCTCATGGAAATTGCAGTCTGGGAAATAAAACTCATGTTGACAACAAACAAAATTTTCAAGAACATATAAGGAACCTATAGTATATTGTGTCACGAAGGCAGAAAATGAGCATTAGTAGCCCGCGGGGTAGCTGTTAGCTAAGGGCTGCTAATGCGTTTTTTGCATATGTGACATACAACTGCTTTGAATCATTAAACAAAAAAAAAGGAAAAATACAACAAAAATTTCTTGGCTGTTTTGATTCCAAAACTTGGTTTTAACTGACGTTTAATGAAAAATTATGTGAAACGTCAAAGTATGCAAATGACAGTCAAAGTGTAAAAAACTACAAAATCGTGGTGTTACCAGTTTAGCGGCCCAATGGACGACAAACATTAATTTCGGTCATATTTTTAGAGTTAATATGATTCATTTTCACATATGCTTGGCGAAAAAATAATGAATTAGCCTCGTAATGTTATGTTATACGCGCAGTTTCTCTCCCCCAATCATCAATTATTAAGCGCGGGGGCCCGTCAGAGATCTCAAATTTTTTTTCAAATTTATCCCCTCTCCATCCCCCGCTCATCAATTATTAGGCGCAGGTGCCCGCCAGTGACTGGTACCAGGGCCCATGATTTGATGCGGGGGGGCCTGCCTCCGATAAACAATTTAGGAAGGTCGTAAAAGAAATATTAATCGAGAAAACCTATTACAATTTGTAGAAGTACTATGACGATATATTGAATGTGTTTAGATTATCATACAGTTTCTCAGTGGCGCAGCCAGAAAATTCATCTGGGGGGGGGCAATAGAACCGGCCTCCTCAGAGGTTGAGAAAAACTTTTCGCTGTTTTATGGAAAACCTTCCCACAGTATGAGACCTGTAAGAAGTTAAGTATTTGGGTTGTCTAATCATGATTTTCACCCCCCGCATTTCTAAAAAAGGGTGGTTTTTGAGAAATATATACATATATATATGAATTTTAGCGTTTTTTCGTCTTCTTCTCTATTTTGAGGAAAAACCATGCATTTTGGTGAAAAATATCTAGAGAGCAAAGTTGTAGAGCATAAAATTTCCTATAAACCTTGTCTCTACCATTTTTTTTTTCGAATTCCGCTTAGTTTCGCCGCTAGAGGGCTAGAGGGCACGAAAGAAATAAATATACATATGGACAAAAGTCCAAGCGCCTTTTTTTAGATTTTGAGCCAAAATTATGCATTTTTATGAAAAATTACGTGAGATCAAAGTTGTAGAACATAAAATATATATAATATTTTTATGAAAAAAAAAAAAAAAACTAGAAAACACCATGTAATTTTGTAAATTGTAATTAATTAAAGTAAATAATTTGTAATTTTTCATAAAAATGTATAATTCTGGCTCAAAATATAAAAAAAGGCGCAAAAGTCTATATGTATATTTATTTTTTTCGCGCCCTCTAGCGGCGAAACTAAGCGGAATTCGAAAAAAAATGTAAAGACAAAATGTATAGGAAATTTTATGCACTACTACTTTGCTCTCTTGATACTTTTCACCAAAATGCATAGTTTTGCTCAATATAGAGAAAAAGACGAAAAAACGCTAAAATTGATATATATATATATGTATATATTTCTCAAAAACCACCCTTTTCTAGAACTGCGGAGGGTGAAAATCATGTTTAGACAACTCAAATACTTCACTTTTTATAGGTCTCATAACTGTGGGAAAATTTTCTTAAATATTTCCTAATTTGAAGGGACTATTTGTACTAATAGTGATTATGTTTCTTTATTTTACTTCTACGTCCAGTGGAAGTATAGTAACGACAAAAAAATTTTAAAAAATTTTTATTGTCCAAGTAGGCTTAAAATGTCATGAAACGTCGAGATTTTAAGTTTGAGCGAAAAAAAATTTTCTGTCTGTCTGTCGGTCTGTCTGTAACTTTTTTTTGTGCGCACGTTTACTCTGGAACTGTTTAAGATATTGACTTGAAATTTGGTACACATATGCACTTTAACGAGATCTAGAACTAGATTATATTTTCATCTTGTTCCGTCGAAGGGTTGGGGGGTAAATTGGGGTAAATTTGGGGTAAATGGGTAAATCAAGCAGGTAAGAGTCCATAAAATTGGTATTTAGTATATACAAGAGAAGCTCTCAAAAAAATTTTTGGCATTAGCCACCCCCATGACCACCCCCACCCCCTTATTAAAGGGGATGAAAAAAATTTTTGATTTAGTGTATGTACAAGAACCAGAAACCCCAAAATATTTTTTTTATTTCATCCACCCCCATTATCACCCCCCTTATCACCACCGCCCTCCCCACTACCGATGTGGGGTATCGTTTTATGGGTTTTTGGGGTAGAGGATTTCAAATATTATTTTATTAAAGTTCCATAAACAATTATTTTCACATACAAAGATTTTTCGTTGTGAGTGACTTGGATAGAGAATCTGGATGTGGAAGTAGTGATTCCTTGGGCAGCGGTTTTTTGGTTCATGGAAGACAGCTTGGAGGGGGCCCGGGCCCCATGCCCCCCCCCCTGGCTGCGCGCCTGCAGTTTCTAATATATACAACTTTTTTCGTTTGTATTGTGACTTTTTTGTTGTGTAAGTTGATTAAATAAATATTGTTCTCTGTTATATTTAGTAAACTTTATCAAACGAATTATTTTTTGGACAATATCTCTCTCTCCCTCTGTGTCGCTTCTGGCTCTCCTTCTGTGCCCAAACTGCATAATGTACTAATCCCAACTATGACATTGTTTTCTACCAATATAAGTTAATCAGAAAAACTAAATTCCAAAAGACAAAAATCATGATATTCAGATTTTACTTCCTTATACGCAGTTTCTCCTGAACATACCGAGAAGCGTTCGAGTCCTTAGCGAACTTATACAAACCAACTGTCTATTTTCTAATAGATTCCGTTTCAACTTACTACATCGTATATCATGTATGTAATTCGTCAAATTAATTTAGCAGTATTCAAGATCTTGGCAACTTTGCAACTCAATTTATAAACTAAATGGATACGTAAATGCTTCTTAAGTCCCAGGCGGTTGCTCTAAGTCATCGTGCCTCTTTGAAAACGTCAGCTTAATGTGGCTATAATTACAAAGTTAGGTGGGTGGAGCAGTAGCGTGTTCCGAAAAAGTAACTTTCGAAATTTTAATTAATTTCGTATTATACTCTTGAATATTTTGAGGTATCGCGTCTTCTATGTGAATAATTTATATGTAAAGATCCGTTATTGTTTGTTTTTGCAAACATCAATAAGCTTCCTCATTGTCTAAATAATTCATATGAAATTGAACCTCCGATTAAAGAACTTATATCTAGATACATAATGGCATGAATTTTATGATCCCGAAAGACTCCCATTCTAAGGCACTTTTTCCCATAAGTTGTTGATTGGCCCATCGGCGTATTTGCGGCCGCTCGTGCACGATCGGCTTCAGTTCGATTATCATAATATCAGTTGACAGTTCGGCCATCAATGTCAATAAATGTTTTTCGTGTTCTCCGACCAAAAACTGGTGAAAAAGTAATTTTATTTTAAGTTGTAATTTGCTTAATACCTAAATAATATTCTCTATTCATATTTACACAGTTTAGTGACAATATATTTTGTGCAAATAAATAGTGTAGTGCTGTGCCGTTTGCAGAAAGCAGTTTAGAAAAGAAGAAAATCGAGCGTTCCATAGTCGTAACATGATGAAGTTCAGTTTACAGTTATAAAGTAAATAGCAATTAAATTTTAATATCCTTTCAATACATATTTATCTTACTGTTTTATCTTACTGTAATATCGTATGCCTACATCACGTTATATAAAGAGCCGGTAATGCAGGAATTGCAATAATTCATTTTAATGAAAATATTTACCATTCTACACATTTTCTACACACACAACGCCACTGTTGCCTATGGGAAGTGATGTTCATCTATCCATTTTAATGGACATATAATGTGACTATGTTAGGAGCAAACAAGGTATATAGTGAAAAGATAGCCTGTTATGTATCTAGATATAAGTTCTTTAATCGGAGAATTGAACACATTAATATTTTAGTAGGTATTACACTACAAACAATAACTGTATAGCCCAGGGATTCCCAAGAGGTGGTCCGCGGACCCTAGGGGTCCGCGGACGATGTCTTGGGGATGCGCGAAATGTCACTGAGATATTCAATTGTTTTGTATTTTACTTGACTTGCAGTGGCCATTATCCTAATCTAGTTCCCGCGTAAGTTCAGTAGGTTATTCATCAGCTTTTACAGTCAACTGTCACTTTTAAGTAAATTAGTTTAGTAAGTAATTTATGGTAGATTCTACATAATCTTCATTTTAAGAATTTAAGCTTTGTCAGTATAGCGACCGATGAGGGGGTCCTTGAAAAAATCTTGTTGGGAACCACTGGTATAGCCCAATCAAATTAAATTTTGTTTGAATAAAAATTTATACTCCAACAAACATAAGAAACCACTGGAGATTTAAACGAGGTCAAAGGCAAATATCTCGGAAACTTATTAGCTTTATGAAAAAAACATTTATTATCGAAATGGTAGATTACAAAATTTACAATAAAAAGGTTTCTATAGTTTTTTTTCTTTTCGTAAAAGTGATACTCTACAAGAAGAATGATGATTAAGACAACTTTGTGTGTATGTCTTTCAAAATTTCTGTTTTATCGTAATTATCCTGGGTTTTTGAGTTAATTTCTTCAATGTTCTAAAAAATCCATATGATCTACATCGTCTGTTGTGTTATTTGCTCCCCCATATCAGGTATATAATTGTGACAAGATTGGCCGGGGTAATTATTACAGATGTTAAAGCAATATAATCCAATTTTTCTGGTGATAACAACGTTTAAGTTGGTTCAAAAATACCATTTGTCATCCAACCCCAATTTACTGATTGATGTGTATTGCTGGGTTTTGTTTGTACTTGATAGTACATCCGATACAAATGTTGCTTTATTGCGTTGCGTAAACTTAACAAATAGAAAATATCTCAAGGTATCTATGGGGTGTTCATGCTGTGGAGCACCGATGAACATATACGTAATAGTTTTAAATATATTGAGGTGTAATCATCACATATTTTGTATATTATTATTATTGCAAATTCACACGGTCATATCTCTGAAACGGTTACTCCTAACTCCTATGAGAAAAAGTAATACAACCTTTTATGTAGAAAATTTTCTATAGTAAAAATTGGATAACAGCTATTTTCTCGTGAAGTTAATACATTCGGAGATATTTGCAAAAAACTGTTTTTCTTACCTTTAACACTACTTGTGGCATTTGAATCTCCAGTGATACCATTAAGGACTTTTGACATTTTGCTTAAAATGACGAATACATGCTTCATACAAAAATTCAGCTGGGCATTTTTAATCTAATTTGACAGGATTAATATTACATCTGAAACTTCCCAATAATATAGAATCTAGAATGTAACTTTACTTGCTGGTTTATATCTATTTAATTCTAATTTTGTGTTCGGACACAGAATAATATGACTTTGTTCTGTTGGCGGGAAAACATTTTAATGACCTTGCGGGCGTAGTACTGCGGTATGTACTATTAACGATATATAAGATTAGGAATGAAAAATGCGGAAATATCAGAAGTGTCAATAACATTGCTTGATGGATTGCTCTGCAGCTCCAATATCAAATGTAATATAACGAATTCTTTAAAATAATTAAAAAATAAAATTATATAAAAAAAGTATTTTTAAGAAAAAGCTTTTATCTGAAAAAACTACTAAAAAGTAAAAATAATTTTTTTTAAATTCATACACATGGAAACCAAAAGCTTTGGGGGCGGTCATATAGTGATATTGCATAGTTACTTTGCTCAATTGATCACCCCCAAAGCTTTTGGTTTCCATGTGTATGAATTTAAAAAAAATTATTTTTACTTTTTAGTAGTTTTTTCAGATAAAAGCTTTTTCTTAAAAATACTTTTTTTATATAATTTTATTTTTTACTTTTTAGTCCACTTATTTTACAAACAGACAGACAAAACCCTTTCATTTGCCACCGCCATCCACCCCTCCTCTCTCCCGTCTTCTCACCTTCTAACACTACTTCCCACTTCTTCCCTCTTTCCACCACTTCCCCTGCCCTTCCCCATCTCTCTCCACCTCTTTCCACCCTATTCCCACCTTTTCCCACCTCTTCCCACCCTTTTCCTACCTCGTCCCATCCCTTCCTCATCTCTTCCCATCCCTTCCCCACCTCTTCCGACCCCTTCCTCACCTCTTCCCACCCCTTTCCTACCCTTCCCACCTCTTCCCACCCCTTCCCCACATCTTCCCACCCCTTCCCCACCTCTTCCCACCCCTTTCCCACCCTTCCCACCCCTTCCCCACCTCTTCCCACCCCTTTCCCACCCTTCCCACCTCCTTCCCACCTCTTCCCACCCCTTCCCCACCTCTTTCTACCCCTTCCCCACCTCTCCCACGTCCGCCATATTAAATTTAGAATGACGTCACACACTTTATCGTATTTTAGTCATCATTTTTCATTTGACACCCATATCAACGGGGTTGTGACTAAAAAGCAGATTCGCTAGCTTGGGACGTCCGCCATATTGGATTTAAAATGACGTCACATTGTTTATCGTATTTTACTCGTCAAACCCTTTCATTTGATACCCATATCAGGGGGGTTGTGATTAAAAAGCCGATCCGCCATCTTGAGACGTCCTCCATATTGGATTTAGAATGACGTCACAGTATTTATCGCATTTCACTCGTCAAACCCTTTCATTTGATACCCATATCAGGGGGGTTGTGACTAAAAAGCCGATCCGCCATCTTGGGACGTCCTCCATATTGGATTTAGAATGACGTCACATTGTTTATCGTATTTTACTCGTCAAACCCTTTCATTTGATACCCATATCAGGGGGGTTATTTTAATTAATCGACTTACCTAAAGCTTGGTTTAAATTATATGAGCAATTTCCTCCGAAATAATTGCGTAAGTAAACATAGGTAGTTTCCGTCTCTTCGGTGATTGAGTCATAACGTTTAAAGGAACTTTGTCCTCTTATCCCCTCTCAGACCTTTACAAGTCGAGCTGTCGGATATCACTTCTGTTGTGTTATGCTAAAATAGAACTTTAGAAAAGGATTTGTAAGGAAAAGTGGGAAGTAATTATTTCGGAGGAAATTTAAATTTAAATCAACCTTCAGGTACGTCGATTAATTTTTTAATTACATTTCACAATTTCCTCCTTCAATAATTAAGTAAGTAAACACAGGCAGATGTTTAAAGAAACATTATCTTTTTTTAAGAGCAACAAGAGGAAAAAACATTGTGACTCAATCGCGCAAGAGACGGAAACTACCTGTGCTTACTTACGTAATTATTGAAGGAGGAAATTGTGAAATATAATGCAAATTACACTAAATATTTTTGTATCCGTAAATACTCAGATTAATAGAAATTATGTAGAAACTTCAACTATACTCAGACACATGCCTCTAGTTATAGTACATCATCGCACACATATATCGTGAAATACAGCAAATTGCTGCAAATTGACAGTTTTTGATCAGCTCTAAATATGACTAGACTATCATGTTTAAATACAACTACACACTATTTTTGTAAACAATTCCTTGTGGATGGAAAAAAATTAACATGTATCACGTAAGTATACAGTTTCATTGGTTTAATTTTGAACCACAAATAGCATCTGTAAAATCATTGCTTCATTACCTGACTATCTTAAGCAAAATCTCATACTCAAGATGAAAAAATAAGCATATTTTTTCTTATAATACGATAAATAATTATAATCTGCTTAAAGATTATCTAAATCTTCTTTCTGTGCATACCTTTATAATAATATATAGAATTAAAAGAATGTTGAACAAACAATAGGCGTGATAATCTTTAGAAGTAGTAATATATAATAATTCATAATCTTCCTCTTATCTTTAAATAACATTTTGGAGCTATGTTAACCACAGTTTTACTGTGTGTTGTTAAAGTTATATTTCCATGGTGTTTTCAATTTTTTAGTGGGAGAGTTAAGCTTCTCCATTTAGATTAAGTGTTTTTTATTTTCTTATTTAAAGATTATACTAATTATTATTATTATTGTCATCGTGAATAGTGGACCTTCATATCATTTTTTGAGTTAGCAGAGGATCTATATTTTTGTTTTTTCCGTACTTATTAATTGGTATAACAAAATATGTCCTGAAGTTTTCTGCGAAATAAAACCATTATATGTCAAAAATTACATTATCCAGGCAATAACTAGATGTATCTCATGTCTATAGTTTCATTACTAAGCCTGTGGCGTCATTTTAAGAATCAACCATACTGATATTGGCGGCCCTTACATTAATGAAACCCGCCAATGGATAAATACATATAAATTAAAGTACATACATCTTTGGTTTCTTCCCCTACATTGAGCGCTCTATGGGCTGAATAAACCCCATAATGTACTGATGAATAAGACACTTCGGAGTCCGTAATCCACCAGCGAAATTAGGATTCCACGTTGCTATTATCCTGGATCTCTCAATTGTCTTAATGTTAATATCTTTCTCGCTACGCTTTATGTCCTTTTTGCGTTTTAGGAAAGAAAACTGCGGCTACTTAAGAAATAGAAATGGTTTAATACTACCGCAGCGCATTGTTGTTCGCTTGTTTTTTTTTTTTTAATAAATCCTCGATACTTCTCTGAGAATTGTTCGTTATTACAGTAACCTTTGATTTCGTGCAATGATTATCGATTAAAGTGCTTGTTTGGAAACTATGCAAATACAAAATTGTAGTCCCATTCATGTTCAAAGAAACAAATTTTGAAAAAAAAAATTCAAAATATTTTCATTTCAAGGCGTTAGTAAAACAACATTCCTAACATTAAAGTCTTGAAAAAGTACTTCAGTTGAGTACTGTTGTTTATTATGCAATTGCAGTAGAACTTTAATGAGATGTACTTTCAAAGGTTGTAAAGTGAAATTATGCACCACCTTTCAAAACGGCATATCTTACTGTGGGTAGTCAGCATAATAATACTATGAAATCATAGTATCATGTGTAACGGAATTTCTGTCGAAATAACGTTAAAGCTCCCTTTAACATGGTATTTTATTAATATTTAGTATTTGTTCGCTGTTTTGCGATCAGTTTAAAATATTTTGTGAAGTTTTGAGTTATAAAGTGGTATGCTACAGTGTACGCGATCCTTTAACTTAATATCTGGTAGGTAAATATAATTAAGACATCCAGCGCCGTGGTGAGGAATTTTGATAATTGAAGGTAGAATCGGGTCGAAAATTGATCATCTTTGACTCAGCGCTTGTACGGAGCGGTTGATTTCAGATCCTGGCTGGTTTGATAACATGAGAAGGTATGGTTTTGTGCATTTATTTCTCTTTTAGTTTTCAATTATTTTATGTAGGCAATTTAATTGTATGTATATTTTAAGCTTGTGGGTGGACATATTTTTCACAATAGTTTATTAAACCGTGTGTTTTGTTTAAAAGCTTAAATACCTGTTTCCGTATCAATAATTATTTGACGTATGGATTAATTAATTATTATTATCGGCCCATTTGGCATTATCTTTATGTACTTTGATTATTTAACAATGATTAAATAATTATTATCGGCCCACTTGACAATTTATCTTTTATCTCTGTGTGTAACGTAAGGGTTAAAGAATCATAGATTGACCCGTGGTGGTCATTATATTCTCTTTTGTGGTTCCTAGATATTTTTCTGCTGCTTGATGAGTTTTCTAGGTGAACTACATACTGGTGTAGATGCACTAGAGAATATATTGTGCATAGGCACATGTGTTGGTTGAGGAATTCAGGGTGGACTTTTTGGATTTAAATGGTACCTAGGCTGGAACCAGGCTCAAAGCCGAATCTGTCCAGATTGTCTGCTGCTAGGACACCTCCGGAAAACGTAAGGTGAGTGTTTTTCTTTCTTTAATTTCATTATCTTTTGATTAAATCCGTAAAGATTCCAAGCACTCACCGAACGTACGTCCTAGAATTTAGGGTTTCTGCCAATGAAAAAACTTTTTTTTTGTAAGGGTTTCACAGCTTAGTAATGAACCATACGACAAAAAAAACAATTTTGAAGTAAATAAAAAAGTTTTTATTATAGTCAAAACAACTCTCTCATGCAAAACATGTGGTTGAAATTTAGGGCACCTGCATCCATTTATGTAGTCACTACCAGTATTTTCAAAAAAGTTTTTCAGACCAAAGCTCAATAAAATCTAATTGCGTATTTAAAAATGTGTCAGTTTAATAATATAAATCATTTGCTCACGGAGATTTTCTCGGAAAAATTATGAAAATCAAAAACTTGGATCTTCAGTACGTATTTAATAAACATGGATTTAACAAAGTAACTCATTAGCACCTGATTGTATTTTTAATGCTACGTCAGTTTAATGAAATAATTCATTTGCGCAACAAGATTTTCTGTAAAAATCAAGAAAACCTAAGTTCAAGCTGGTTCTCAAAGATATCTTGCAATGTACATTTCAAAAATTATGTGTAAATAGAGGCTAATTTTTAAAAAATCTGTTTTTACCGGTTCATCCTAAATCTTTTCAATCTAAAAATTATTTGAAACCTCTATTCTTTAGGAAAATAAAAAAATAATTAAACTGAAAGTTTTTTCTGAAAAGAATATCGAAAAATAGCGAAAAAAATAGATTTTTAATATTTTGACCCCCTATCACCCCCACGAAAATTATGAAAAAATTCATGAAGCCTCAAAAAAAAATTGAATTTCCCGCCAAAAATTTTTAAAAAAATTGTACTTCATGCGCGCGTCAATGACCTTCAATTTGGCGCAAGAAAAACTGAAAAATCTTTTAATGCGGCTGAGATAAATGAAAAAAACGAAAAATATTCATGACCCAATAAAACAGTTTCTGGAGCAACTAACTAAATCAAAATATGGGAAGGAGCACGTCTTTTTGTTCTCAACAAACCTAGCTGGGTGAGTTTTCAAAAAGTAAAAACCCCCCCTTATGCGCCAAGGCCCTTTAACTTCACAAAAAAAAAACCCACCGGCCTACACTGAGCTAGCAGGAGCTAAGTTAACGCACCTCTTGTTTGGGGAAGTGCTATAACCAACAAAGTGTCGTTATACATGGTACATTGTGCAACTAGTGTTTTAAGAAAAGAATTTTCATACAACTTTCCTTATTTTATTGTTAAGAGATTCAATATGTTCAATTGTTCAGTCGATTTTAAATTTTCATACATAATCATTCCAAATATTAATATTTTTTTGTGTTATGGAATAGTTCTGTATCTTTGCTCTCAAGTTTACTTTTCGATATACATGTATATATACGAAGGTTTAGTGCTTTATTTAAGGAAGGTATTTGTTAAACCAAACATCATGAATTTAGTTAGTTAGTCAGTAATATTTACTGTTAGTAAGTTTTCTAAAAGTTATTGCTCTACAAACTCAGAAGGTTTTCTCAGTAAAGAGAAGTGTCATAGGCAGACACAATTACTTTACTATAAACTTTTAACTGATATAATATGTAATAAATAGATTAGATCCAAAAAATACACTTCCCATAAATGAAGTTTCCTAAAAAAATCATTTTTCAGTTTCTATAAAATTTTTCTGATTTTTTTATATTCGTAATTTTGCTACTGTTTGCTATACTATCGAGCCGACTTTACACAGTTTCATAACAAACATAAAATATAATTATTCACAGACGACTCCATCAAGAGCTACTTTTAATGTATCGACGGAGTCTGATAAATTACCGCTTCAGGCTAAGTCTGCATAATAAATAAGCTATCCCGATGACTGTAAAGTAATAAAATTTTGAATTATTCAAATAATTAAAATAGTGAATGATCTTTTAATATTGACATAATACTACAACATTCTTGAGACGATTCCCCAAGTTTAAATGGTTGGAACGAGCAAAATAGTACTAAGAGTATAAGCAGTACTGAAGAAAAACCGCTTGTTCACACAATAAATCAAAATTTATTTTTTTTACCCCCTTTAATAATAAGGTGGGGGGGGGGGGGGGGGTAATGGGCTTAGTTGGGCGGATGGCTGATGCCAAAACAAATTTGTTCTTGTACAAACACTAAATTACAATTTTATTTTTTTACCCTTTTTAATAATGGGCGGGGGGTGCTGATGGGGGTGATAATGGGATTAGCTGATGCCAATAAAAAAAATTCTAGACCTTTGCTTCTCGTATTTCCACTAAATTCCAATTATATGGACTCTTAATTGGTTGCTCTACCTATTTACCCCCCAATCCTTCACCGGAATAAGATCAAAACATAATCTAGTTCCAGATCTCATTATAACACATATGTGTACCAAATTTCAAGTCAATATTACTCTGGAATCGTTTATGATCTTGACTTGAATTTCAGTACAACTGTATTATAACGAGATCTGGAACGATGGAAATTATGTTTTAATTATATTTTAGTCGACCCTCTCCCTCTACCACCCCCATCCCATTATTAAAGGAAGTAGAAAAATTAAATTATGATTTTGTGTGTGCACAAAGTTTTTTTGCATCAGTCTTCCCTCTACCACCCCCACTATCGTGTAATATATCGTTTTATGGGTTTTTGGGGTAGGCAATTTCAAATAAACAGTTTTTTCGACATAGTAGAGTACAAATAATTATAGTATCAACATTCCTTTGTAAGAGACTTGAAAATGTGGATGTGGAAGTAGTAATTCTTTTGACAAGCGGTTTTTTGTAATATACTTATTAACGAAAAAATTTAGTAGTAGTTTAACAAAGTTTTAATACCATTTTATGCCATTACACACCAATTATGGAGAAAATATTAAATCTACACCTCAAGGTACTAATAAATCTTGTAATTAACTTATCTGTATTCCAGCTGGTTTTCGATTTCATTACTAAGATATTGCGAATATGAAAAAAACTAGCTGAGAGGCGTACTCCATTTTATATATCATAAACAACCAATACAAAGAGAGAACAAATCCTTAAAGACTTGGAATGCACGTAACAACGTATTGAATTGTAATAAGTTGTAATTAAATATACAATCAGTTGACTATATCGGAATCAGTTTGTAATGATAAAAGTAAGTAGCCATGTAAATAAATGTAAAACAAGTTTATTACCCAGGGCAATTAATCACATATCGATAAAATCAATAATTTAATTCAATTTCACTAACTGATCAGATAATTATACGTATTCAAACAGTGCGGGTACATTTAATCTTCACTATATGTATAATACCGGTGGAAAAATTGATAAACCGATAATTAAGTTATCGATCGAGCCATAAACCAGAGCCGCAAGAGTTCATTTTATTATTTCACTTAATTCAGTAGATGACAAGATGAGGGAAATATAGACTAGGACCATTTTACAATATCAGGCATTCTAGGAGCAACAATTTTGACCCTGCTAAATATAATCCAGTCAAAATTAGAGGGAAAAACTGATAAAGTTTTGAAACTTGGCAAAGATGTTCATTAAGGTATACTATTAAACATTCTAAAAGTCCTGAACTCAATCTGTTGTGCTCGAGCCGCCATTTTGAAAAGATGGCGCTTTAATTCGGTTTTCTGCTTATATCCCTCTAACCATTAGCGATATCGAAATTATGTTTATATAAAAAATTAAGCTTATAAAATGTACAAAAAATATTATATGCATTTTTTCCGTATCTGTTATTATACTCTTTGAAAATACGAGAGCAAAGAGTATATTGCATTTCATCGACACATTTCAAAAATTGTAAATATCATACAGAAAAAAATATGTGTTGGTCATAGAATTCGCAACAACTTTCAAAATGTCCGCCATGTCTTTCTGTCAGTCTGTTCATCTGTCAGTCTGTTCGTCTGTCCGTCCGTCCCCCCTCCGTCCGCTAAATAATTTATGAGAGAAAAGTTCGGTTTTATTGAAATTTGGAGAATATATTATATTAGAGGAAGAACCCCAACGTCTTTGAAAAAAATCGATCAGTAAATATGAAAGTTATAAAACATTTTAAGAAAGAAATGCACCTAATGAATATTGTAATCTTTGATAGGATTGTAGGTTTAAGTGCCATATTTGCAATTTTAATGATCTCTCGATGATACCAGCTTGACTGTCAAAACTTTGGTCAGTATGCAGTATCTTTATGTTTATAGAATGGCATCAAAGGTGTTACAACACTCTTTACGTGCATTTCTTTCTTAAAATGTTTTATAACTTTCATATTTAGTGATCGATTTTTTCAAAGTTGCTGGAGTTCTTCCTCTAATATAATATATTCCCCAAATTTCAATAAAATCACCGTTCTCTCTTAAGTTATTTAGCTTAAAAGACATGTAACGGACGGAGGGGTAGACGGACAGACAAACAGACTGACAGAAAGACGGACCCAATTGCGGACATGAAAGTTTTTTTCATCAAACGTCGAAATTTGTTCTAATTTGACTGGAGTAATATAAATGCCACGGATGCAGTGGTGTCAATATTTTATTTTGTCAAGTTTATGTTTGTCAAACGTTGTATACCGAGGAAATATAAAGGAAGTCAGACACATTATTTTTTTTACCTTATATAAGAAATCATTTACGTGTATAAAATGTCAACTAATTTGACTAATCAGGGGCGGCAAAGTAGAATTCTAAATTAATGAATTTGATATATTTATGGTATGAAAACTTATAACAGTGTTTAAAGTACTGTGCAGCTAGTCCAACAAATGTATACTATTTCCACCAGGGCCGCACCAAGCCCTTTGAGCGCGGTCGTGCAAATACGAACATGCGCCCTTCAGTAGCATATCTAGAATTCAGCTGAAAAGGGAGGTTAAGGGAAAAAGTATCTCAAATAAATCACGGTAAACAATTGAATATAAAAATTCAAAATATTTCAGTTTATACCAGGGTCGGATTAAGGATTGGCGCTCATTTAGGCAAATGACGTATTTGCGCCCTCTTATTTACAGGCGTGATGACGGAATTGCAAAATGCGCCGCAGGCAAAATTATCGAATTTTTCAAGCTCAAACAGCCTCAAATTAAAAGTTAGAAACTTGTCTTAAAATTATATTGTCTTCGAAAAGTAAGTTTCGTGGACGCAAGACATGAAAATTTTAAATACCAATAAAAATGTTTTATTAAAAAAAAATTGCAGTATTTATATTTTCTCCTGAACTAAAAATAAATATAAACATTAAATATAAAAATAATATATATTGAAAAACATATCCTTTTTCGTGAATTCTTGCTTGCAAACTCCGCTATAATATAATCCTATATACAAGTCTGTAAAATGTTGCTACAGTACAGAAGTAATAAATGCGACAATTCTATAAAAATAAAATAATCAAATAACAAATAAATAATTTCCTTTTCGAACAGATCAATGATAAACGACACACGTCGGCCATCGGGACATAAAATTAGTTAGTTTTGAACTACTGGAGTGCCCCTCCCGCGTTGGGACCTCATATTGTAACTAAACGTTTAAATATATTTTTTCTACTCCCTACATAGAAAATACTATTTTGCTCCCTCATTTCAGGGAGGAAAATACTTTGCCTCCCTAGGGAGGAAAATACTTTGGCTCCCTCTGGAAGCAAACAAGTAAAAACTTCAAATAGCTGTAATAGTACTGTATAGACTTCTTTTATTGATACACAAACTTCCTGAAAATGTATAATTATGCTTTTCTTTGAAACAGATTTTTTATTACTTATTTTTATTTATAAAAATTGAAAACAGTTTAAATCAAGGTTTAAATTAACATCAGTAACTAAATATTGTTAAAAATTATGGTACAATTAGTTAAATTACTAATGGAGATTCCCCCTGAAGAAATATTGACTCTGCTGGTGGAGATCAGTTCCTGTTTGTTGTTTTCCAAGAGAAACAACATTTTCAAAAACAAGACAACGTTTTTTGGTACTTGAAGTAGTACTTTCTCCCGTAATTATTTGGCTGGCTACCTCACATTTTTTAGAAATACAATCATCTAAGTACCCTTCTGCTACTACGTTTGTTCGCCATCCCGCATGTCTTTTTAGAGTGAGAATGTCACTTCCAGCATTGACTAATAACGTAGCTGAAGTACGGCGGAACCTGTGTCCAGTATAGCCTGTCGAATCATCCAAATTTAAAAATATTGCTATTCTGTATGGAATTTTGGCAATTGTGTTTTTGCCAATTACCTAGTTTGTATATTTCCCTTTAGCACTGCAGATATTTTCTATACATATCCAAGACAGATACTCCGTTTAAAATCTCATTTGTTATTGTAAATGTCCTTTTGATATTAGTTTTTGAGTCAGGTATTTTCACCACCAAAATATCACTGATATCTTCAAGTACCATATCAACTAATTCATCGCTACGGCATGCCCCAGCAATTCCAAATATAAGCACGACCTGAAAAAGGAAAATGCACTTATGACAACTGCCTAAAATGTCACTTAATTGTCATTTTATATATACTTTCTAATAACAAATACTGCGTTACGTTTTTATTTATTATTCAACAATAATGATCAATCTTACCTTCATATGTAAGTAAGTTTCATCTGGAGCTTCTGCAATAAACTTGATATCCTCCTTTGAAAAAGTATTGGCTTTCTTGGCTTTATATACAGCAGATTTCCTTTTTAAAAAAGCTATTAATTTAGGAAACCTAATGTCGATATTGTCTTTAATTTGGAGTGTAGATCGCAACATGCTGTATTTGCTCCATAATGTTGAAGGCTTCAAACCGGCGCATTTTTTGGAAAAGTAAAATAGGACCACTTCTTCACATATTTTTCTTATTTGCCTAGTCTCCATTCAACATTTAAATAGCTGGTAATCTTTTTCATATTTTTCACGAGACTTTAACGGTAATAGATTTAACGAAAGAACGTTTGCTTCTTCCAGAATATCTTGAGGAACTTCATCTTCACATTCGGAATACATTATTATAAACTTTTTGGAAGTTTGTTTAGTTTGAAAACAAGAAGCAACCTTAGCAACGTTCCATGTACTTTGATTTTTTTAAATATTTACTTATCTAAATACCTATTATGACATTTTGACATATTTGGTTTTTTGATTGTCATGCATAAAAAAATATAATAAAATATATGTAAAACTAATGTAAAAAACACTGTAAATGGTCGTAGAAAAAATCATATGTATTACACAACAAAGCAAAGTGCTATTTCCTCCCTTGGATCAAACTATCCGCGGGAGGAAATTATGCACTTTTCTCCCTTGTCATACAAATAGCTATTTTTTAATTTCAAATTTCAAAACTCGTGGCACCTTTACTTACGTGGCGTCATCGTGCGCCGCACAACTTGCCCTTATGGACGGCGCGGCCTTGATTTCCACTGAAATGCACGCCACCTATTTCCATTGACATACTAAGGACCGATACTTTCACTTAAGTAGGTATAAATAGACTTTATTCGGAGAATAACTATTTGACGGATAAGATAACCGAAGTTTGCTATCTACAGGATAACTTGCATGCGTACTTTCATTCAAAATATATTCTCGATTAACTGTCCAATAAATACGACTTTAGGTACTTCCTAAATGAAATGTTGCCAACTTAAGACACTGTAAAGTTAGGAAGTTTTATGGTTCAAATATATATAGAATAGATATCCCTACTACTACTACTGTGGTTTGTTGGCGGTTTATGACATTTGCGTCATTTTCATGATTGTTTATCCATATTATTTGAAATAGTTGAGCATCATATAACTAACATTACCTGAAATTTTAAGTTTTTTCAGTTTATTTCCATTTTAAATGTTTGTATCACATTTTTAGCTTGTAACCATATACCTGAATTCAGCCGAACATTTAAAAATCCACTCAAATAATTTTTTAATATTGCGTATTAATTAGGCATTCTAAACCACGTGACTTCCAACATGGCGAAAGGGGAAACATTCGTTTTCATTCGTTAAACTTTGTGCTTTTCTGTTGGTTTAGCTACGTTCGCGAAATTTAATAAAAATAAACTCGTTATCTGTCACCTCCGCCAACTACAAGAAAACCTACAATATTAGATTACTTTACTGACTATTTCTAGCACTTTAATGACGATTTTGAGGTCGTTTAGTACCGAGAAGTGAGGTTAGGGTGGCAGGGGGGCTCGGTAGGGCCCAATTTTTGAGGCGTAATCCTACGGAGTCTCACGAGGGGCACATTTTGGAGGGCTGAGCCCGATATCAACCCGTGCCATACTTATAACACTATCACATTTACATCAAATATTTTTTCTACTGACGTTTCAGTACTAATTTGAGTTAGGAAAAGCCGAACTAGAACGGAAAAGATATTTCCGCACTAAAAACGTTAATTTCTTAGTAATGAAATTAGAATTGTCAAAAAAAGTAATAAATTTAAATAAATGTCAAATATAAAATTCAAAAAATATCTCACATTTCCAATAGAAAAAATCAACACGTAAGAAAAGTGTCTTTCCCGTATGCGGCGTATTTTTGACTATTTTCTACATTTTTGTTTCCACCTCGATCGTCAGTAAATTAAGATTTTGCTTTTTATGATTGGTTTCATCAAGTATTCAGATATTCTTTGTCCTTTCCATGATTTGTTTAACATTCAACTTTTAAGGTGGAACAAAATGTTTTTCAGTTGAACTTACATATTTAATGTCTGTTAAACAAGCGAAATTATATGAGATATACGCTTGTGCATACAACATTATTACTCTGCAATGCAAGCATTATTATGGCATTCTCCGGTATTGCTCGTACATTTCTTTCTTGCAACTGAATACATACTACAATTACTATCTGCAAAACTAGATGGGATATAGGGTTGCGTACGTGACGGGTGTTCTACACGACTCTCCACAGGGGAGGCACAATTGGTCGTCGATAGCATCACACGGATTTATATACAAGTCGCGCTGCCGTGTCGGGTCTTTCTGTGATTGTGTCAACGGTTAATTAGAGGGGGCCCTTATCGTAGCACTGCACGGTTTATTTCTACTCTCTTCTACTATTTACCGAACACTGAAGCTAGACTCTCCTTCTGCATAAATCTGCAACTCTAGACTACTAGACGTCGGGAACGGGCAATATATACTGAAGATTTATGGGTCGCGTGGAAATATAGCATATCCTCTTAGACGTACATGTCTGGAGAGTATGAAGGTTTATTTTAAGTTAACACTGTTTTTGCTTATTTTGCGAGATTACATGTCGTCGATCATACAAAGTGATTTTATGTTTCGTGCAAAATGCGAAAACTAAAACAGAAACAAACAAAACCTCGGTGGTAATTAAATGCACACAGTTTACTAAATTTATATGATGTAACAATGTTTAAGGTTGTCCAATAGTAGAGAAATACAATATACAGTGTCACACACTTAAGATGAAGACACCTCTGTCTTTAATTTATTTTTATAAATAATAAAAATAATAATACTAATATTTAATTATATATTAATTATACCTAGGGCGAAGTCTAGCTGAAGCTAAGTAGAGATTTGAATATTGGTACAGAGGTAGAAATTTGCGAGCTGCATTTCTTAGAGTACTCAAGTCAAATGTCACGTGTAACCCCAGCCTACTGCGATCTCGTGAACGGAGTCGAAGAAAAAGTAGCATGTTTTATTTGAAGTAAAAGCCACTTGTTGTTTAAAAATTAAAAGTAAACTATTAGTACACGGAAATTAGGCTTTATGTGGAATAGAAGAAAAAAATTATAATAAGCTGAAATGTCTATAATAGTTAGCTTATGTGTGTAAGAACACGGTAAGCTTCATCCCCATCTCACCCCCTTTAGGGACACCGCACTGGTTTTTTTACAATATCTCTTAAACGCTTTATCCTAGGAAAAAAACATAAGTATAGGAAAAGGTTTGTCACAAAATTCTCTACAAAAAAGGTTCTGTGTTATGTATCGATATTTCTATTATTTTTTATGTTATTAAATCGTAAACTGTAGGGTTAAACAAAAATGAAAGTCTGATTATATTGAATACGGTACTTAATGAAACATAACCCAGCCTGATAATATGTCGATCTTTTTACCTTAATTATTGTCCTAACGCCAACTGAAAAGAATATTAGACTACTAAGAGAGGTCCAAGGTAATATAAAAGCAAGAGATAGCTCTAAAGATTTACAGTTGTCAAATGTCCTTAAGAACTCAACGAAAACAGTTCTTTTTGCTCATGCATTTAGTGGTAGTGACACAACGTCTGCTTTTTTTGGAAAAGGCAAACTCCAAACTATAAATTTCTTAAACTCGAAAACAAATTTACAAGAAGTTGCTAAAACCTTTAACAAACCAAATGCTACAAAACAGGATATTACTGAGGCTAGGGAAATATTTGCTCCTGCACTATATAAAGCACAAAAAAATGAAACGTCAATAAATCATCAGAGGTATGTTCTGTTTAACACCTCGGTTGGAAATTCTAGTCAAACGGTTACTTTGGCAAGGCTACCAGCCAGTTTTTTTTAGGACATGTCTTAAATTGTTCCTTAGGCTTTAATCTTTATAAAAAACAATGTCCCCAAGGATGGGGGGGGGGCGCACGGGCAGTCAGGGTGGGCTCCCGTAGTATTAAGTTTTATATTGAATTTTATATTTTATTTTAAGAGTTGAATGATTTATCTGGAAAACGGTAACTCCAAATATTGTATAGGAACAAAATTGTAGATTTTATACATTTTGTTTTTTGTGCAGAAAGTTTTTCTCCATCTTTTTTAGTTTTTGCGTTAAATGACTAAATTGAATTTATTTTTTTTAAACAGACGCCATTTTGAAAGAGGAGCCATTTTTTTTAAGACATATCTTAAATTGTTCCTTAGGCTTTAATCTTTATGAAAAACATTGTCCCCAAGGATGGGGAGGGGGGGCACGGACACTTAGGGTGGGCTTCCGTAGTACATATAATACAAAAATAAATTTGAATTTGAATTTTGAGTTCTCCAGCAGATGCTCCGCACCTAACACAGAATATCAAATTTGGATATATACAGTGTGTCCAACTAAGTCGGCACCATATGGGAAACTTTTTTATTATTGGTTTTATGAAAAAAAGTTATTCTTGATAAAAAGTTTTGCATGGCTTAAAACCGAAAATGAAATAATCAGATATTAATTTTTTGCAGTCGTATACGGGGTTTGTCGAAAAATGTAAATTTTGCTCAAGAGTAAAGTACATTTATTTATTACAATATTGACAATCGTTATTAAGAAAAGTTGATCCTAATTGAAAACTATGGTCAGATATCCAATATTATCCATCTACCATGAAAAAATGATCTTTAATAATTTTTAGGTATAATACCTATTTTTTCATGGTAGATGGATAATACCGGATATCTGACTAGTTTTCAATTAGGATCAACTTTTCTTAATATCGACAATCGTTATTAAGAAAATTTGATCCTAATTGAAAACTACGGTCAGATATCCACTATTATCCATCTGCCATGAAAAAATAAATATTATACCCAAAAATTATTTTTTCATGGTAGATGGATAATATTGGATATCTGACCGTAGTTTTCAATTAGGATCAACTTTTCTTAATAACGATTGTCGATATTGTAAAAAATAAAGGAACTTTACTCTTGAGCAAAATTTACATTTTTCGACAAACCTCGTATATGACTGCAAAAAATTGATATCTGATTATTTCATTTTGGGTTTTAGGCCATGCAAAACTTTTTATCAAAAATAACTTTTTTTCATAAAACCGATAATAAAAAAGTTTCCCATATGGTGCAGACTTAGTTGGACACACTGTATAACTAAGACGAAACAAGTGTAATACATTGTACGCAGTATTCAATATGATATGACTCTCTTAACAACTCTTAGACCGTGCTATTTAATTTTTCTCTAAGACCATCTATATACAATCTGTGATTACCTCCAAAAACTAAGTTTCCGAAGTTAATAATACATTACAATTGTTAATATGCATAAGAAGGGATATTTCATTTTTAACCATTTGTCTTAAAAATTGGAAAGTTTGACTTTCCTTGATTTAGAATTAGTTGACTTTCTAATAGCCAATTTTATACTGTGGTCAATACTATGCTTGTTTCGTGTATTAATAAGGTTAGGTAATGTTTCGTTTTCATTAGCAGAGTAGTGTTATTCAGTACATTGGATAAGTCGTTTATAAATATATTAAACAATAATGGCCCAATTATACCGCCCTGGGGTATTCCTAGTTTAATTTTCCCTTCTCAGATCTTACTTTTCAGCAGAGGAATCTATTTTTACATACATTATATTAATTCTAGATATGTCATAAATTTCAAAAATGCATCAACTTTGTTTAGTCATTTTCATTTTTGTACCTGAACAAATAATATTGATAAAGTCCTCTCATTTCGAAATTTTAATATAAATGTATTTCTGTCGTGTATTCACCACCTTATATCTCACGGCGTCCCTTTCTTGGCAACAATTTGTTCTAGTTTATCCTCCATATATAAACACCAGTACAACACGACTCGTTTTTTATGGTTAACCACTCACCAGCTTTAAATTATGGGAAGCAGAATTATTAACATGTCCTCACCACCAACACAATGTATTAGTAATGCCCACATTATATCTGCTGCTTTGTTTAAACAAGTTAGTTATTTATATCCTAAATAGCGAAGTGTAAGATCAATCTTAATACCTTCCTTCACGGCATTATAAGGCTTCATTGCAAAGGAGAATTATTACATTTGAATTATTCGCAATTTACGTAGACAAGTGTAAATTTCAATTACTGAAACTCGATCATGTCAGGAATTAAACATTTTTTAGAAATATGTATGGGATAAACGAACCAAGCTGTTTTGGAATTTTTGTTACTGTAAATTATCAAATCATCTGGAAATATATTATTGTTTATTCTAATTAATGTGAATCCTTTTGTTGGTCGCATAATATTCATCTGGAAAAATAAAAAAAAAGTGAACTGCCTTCAAAAAAGTTGCTAAAATTATTAAGTAAAAATTCACCGTCTCCGAATTAATTAAACCTTATCACCTATACCGATACTGAAATTGGATAAATTTATTCTCGTTGAACATAGATATCCCAGAGAGGGCTCAAACCTTCGGTGTGACGCTGCCTCGGAAGTAGTTTCCACAAGCACCAGAACAATTGAACACTACACTCGAATAATGTGACTCGCCGCGCGTCTTGCCAACCATGTTGGCATCATCAGGAGATGATGAAACTGAGGCAGAATATTTAAATGTGCTTTTGTTATTTATCATTATCCATTTACATCCAATTTGTTGTCAATAAAATAAGAATAGAAGAATCCTGGAAGAAAAATGAAGAGAGGGGACACATAGTCGCTATAAATCTCCAGAAGGCATTTGATACTACCAGTCATGAGGCGATAGTCAGCACCCTATGTAACAAAGGAGCACCGCACTATCTAATAAATAAGATAAAAAAGACCTGTCTTCACGAAAGCATTGTCATACAATGGTTCTAACAAATGACGGAAACCAAACAAAAGAATATTGGAGTCAAGCAAGGATGCCTGCCCCCTATTCACCCAACTATTTACCATGGTCCTAGACCAAGTGATACAAAACACAATAAGAGCAAAAACAAATTCTAACGAAGACACAGAAACACTGAGAAACCCAATCGTACTAGTATACGCCGATGGTCTCCTAATCGCCACAGTAGAAAAGCAACACATTCTCAACTTCTTAGAAAACATGAAACCCAATCTGGACACATCTAGACTGAAAATAAACTTAAATAAAATTCTAATAATGGTGCGAGATCCGTCAACAAAAGAGATCAGACAACGGACAAATTAAAATACCTAGGAACATATCTGACGAACCAACTAAATAGGAAATAAACCGCAAAGGAGATAATTAAAACGGCATATAGAGTCATAAGGGCAATTATACCGTTTATCGAGAAAAACAAACCATCACGGGGCCTGACCAGCGGCTGTACACAGCCATCATACTTCCAACGATGACATATGGAGTTAAAAATGCGGTAACGACAAAAACCAACAGAAGTTTGAGAAGACTGAAAGAGCGACATAAGACATCAACAATACTATGAGAGAAGACAATACACAGACAGAAACGTACACAATGAAGTACTGAGGACATGCCCAAAGAAAGGCCCAACACATCTACTGAAGAAAGCGCTAATACTGAACAGTAACAAACTAAAAATATGGAGAGTATGCTACAAGTGCAGAACAATAATCAAGAGGATCATGAACGAACTAGAAAATGACCAAGCTTACTGGGAAAGAAAAGCGAGGAAAAAACATAAATACCTCAAAGAAATCGCAACGAGGAATCAGAAGACTCAGTAAAAGAAGATTTGTAGAAGCAGAAACACAAAAAGAGGAGCACAACATATCATTCAACAAAGCATTTCACAAACACCTACACTGCCCATTCCACAATCCGATTCCATGCGTCATGTGGCCCTTGCTGTTGACAAGAAGCATGACCCAAATCCAACCCATAGTAGACGAAGCCGGTCCGACGGTATATCCTGGGAGTGACAGCAATGTCTACCATACGCTGGTAAATCAATCGATAAATCAATAAAACAACTTGATTAATTTGGGCTAAATGCATATATGTCTATATTATATCCTAATTATTTACTTATACACCACAGGTAATACAACCCCTTTATCCCTGAAAGTCTGAAATGACTTTGTGCGGGAGGGTGCTACACATTTCGAGACAAGGGGAACACACTCAGTATCCCAGTACACTGGGATTAATTTCTTCCTAAAAAATCCCAGTGTCATGACCGGGAATCAAACCTGGGACATCGAGGTGAGAGTCAAGTTTGCTTAACTGTCGACCACAGTAATACAATATCATACAACATTGTCATAAGTTCTACCAAATGATTAGAAGAACATCTACAAGTAAACTTTCCATTGATTTCAAACGTTGGTATATACACTGCAAGACATGTAAAAGATTTTATAAATGAAAATTGGAATTAATTTGTCAAATTTGACAATGATAAGATTTGTCACAAATATAAAGATGTCTGAATACTTTCATAATCTTCATAAAAGACGAATAATGACCAAAATTGGGGCAGGCCAGTCTATGAAAAGAATAGCTGAAGAATGTAATTTTAACAAAATTACTGCTCATCGAATTAAGAAACAGTGGAAGAATGAAGACTTTAGAAAGAAAAAAGGAACAGCAAGATCAACTAAGTATTAATACAGTTGAACAGAAGCTGATTTAGCTAGACATCCTTCTAAAAAAATCTGCTTTCATAACAACTGCCTTAAGACGAATTCGACAACGAAGAAAAAGAAAGGTAGAATAATTATTGATATTAAAAGTCTTAACCTTGAGTTAACATAAAGATGCAATATTTTTGGGTACAGGAGAACCTTTTCTAATGAAAAAGTATTTCAGTCGTATTATGACCAACACTGACTGTCAATGTAAATGTAAAGACATACATCACATGTAATAAAATCTTCAGCAGATGTTACGTAAACGTTTGGAAATTATATAGAAGTGTTTCTAAATAATTTTTTCAGTGTCGCTGCTATTGTGTAGATTATTTCCCTCATAAATTATCGACCAATGACATTTCGTGAATTTTTAAATTTCAACCAACCAACAGTTTGGCCTCGCAGACAAGTACATCTCGTACTTCAGGGAGTATATAAGTTTATTGTGTACTATTATTTTTATTTATTTTAAATGTATTGTAATTATTATGGATGTGGTGAACAGCGATCAACTGTCGACACTGAGATAGTAGTACTGGCGGTTTCATTTTTTACTGTTTGTATAAAGAAGGGCTAAAGAGTTTAAATATAGAGTTCGGGGCTAATAAATATTTTAGAGTATTGAAGGTGCATGATATAGCACAAAAAGTAGGAGAAAGCAAGTGTGATGCATTACGAGGTTTCCACTCCCCAGCAGGATGTGATACCGTTTCTTTTTTTTTTTTGGAAGATATGCACGACATATCCAAAAGTAACAGAAGCTTTCACGTTCATTTCGAAACCTCAAGAAAATATTCCTGATAAAATTTTAAACTTATTCCAACGGTTTCTGGTTTTAATGTACTGCAATACTTCTGCCAGCACTGAAATAAATCATGCACGAAAGGAACTATTTACTTCCAAAAACAGGACAACGTGTAACTTTCCCACTCAAAGGATACTTAGGAGCAACACATTTTACGGGCTAGCTTCCAAAGTGGGCACATTGGGGGATAGTCTCTGACATAAAATTTGATTTTACCTAATATTGAAAAATGCAGATGGTGTCTGTCCGAAATATTTGGGTGTCAAAACGGTCAACGCTTACGGATGTATTTAAAGCCCTTAAACAATTAATTCAATGTAGTTGCAAAAAGAAACCAAATGTTGTTGTAAAACTAACGGCTTGTAATGCACGTTACTTTGCACAAATTGTAAAGAAGAATTCAACTAACTTAAAAAAGATATGTAAGTCTAAATAAAAAAAAAAATTACCTATTTTTATTAAATTATTTTTAGGTTGAAAAATAATGTGTCTTCAATTTCTCGTGAAGGAACATTCAACAAGAATATTATAATTATTGCTTTAGATTATAAAATATACATAAAATCATTGCAACGGCTTTATTTTTAGTGTTAGGTAAACATATTGCATAATGTTTTTTTATTCAAATTTTAATGTAGAATATTTTTCTTAACAATTTTTTTCTGTAACAGTAATTGTTTAGTTGAAAGACTTGTAAACTTTTAAATTATAAATAAAAAGAAACTTTTTTATATTTTTCTATCTGCCGCCTTTATTTTTAGCTTTAGGTAAAAAGTTGCATTAAACTTTTTATTCAGATTTTAATTTGGAACAATTTTTTAACAACTTTTTTTTGCAACATAAATAGTTTAGATACAAAACTCGTTCTTTTAAATTTTCTAAATCGGCCGCCATCTTGAAACCGGAAGCCATTTTGATTTGGCACACAAATAGTCGTTTTAATGACAGAAATCAGTATACAAATTACAAAACTGTTTCACTAATAGCCGTTTCTTTCTGGGTTGCCGCTTTACTAAAGGCCGACTCACAAAACGCTTACCAAGACGTGAATAAGAAAAAGAAGAAGAAGTAGGAGACGAAATAGACAGGCTCGAAGAAGTATAATTTATAATCACATAACAAAAAATTCCATTAATTTTTTGATAAAAATATACAATGTACAAGCTTTTGAAGAACTATATCGTGATAAAGAGCTTATATTTTCAATTAATCATAATTTCCTACACAATGAAACATTATAATAATGTTCTAATTGAATGTATTGCTATTATAATCGTCTCTGCCTTATCATATTGTCTAATAAATGTTACGTTCTTAACTAAAAATATTTTACGCTAGGTAAGGATGCTCATTTGTTGTTTGTCCTTATTTTCTCAAAAAAGAGAGTCAGAATCGACAATAATCGCAATAAACAATGGTGAAGAGAAGATCATGCATAGATTATCACCAATAAGTAGATATTAAATGTTTGAAATTTTGAACAGTTTATCGCTGATTCATATTATGTATTATTTGCCACAAAAGCAAACTAGGTCCAGGACTATAATTCACAGAATATACAAAATTAAAATTACGATGAATACAAGGTAGTAGCCGTTCGTTGTATACACTCGACTCGACTGCTAGAATCCCTACATGACCTAAGTGGCAGCAATTCTTAATATTAATAGAGAATGCGTTTTGAATACACAACAAAGGAAGAAAACAAAAGACAATTTTGAACAAACAAGCGGCGGCGACACGGTTATTCACACCGGATCGCGTCATTTAAAAACAATCAACGATAATATCTGTGTAATTGTTTCATTGGCTTGAATAGAACACAGTCGCACTCTTCTTTATAGTTGTCTTCAAACATAAACTAGCCCACTCTATTTCCATTTAGTAGCTAGTGGATCTACACACGTGATACAATTGGTTTCCATCGCCACAGATCATCAGAGCAGATAGCAAAACAAGTGGAATTATTCAAGATGGCGTTAAGATATCGGAAACCAACCTATGCTAATGCAGGCTGCGTCTGTCTTGCCAGTTCTATTACCAGATGAATTTATAACGAATACCAACATTAATGGGACGACTACATTCAAAGTGAATTGCTTAGTTTAAAATACGACCTGGCGCAAAAGCGATATGTCCAATTTGCTACCGAGATCCGCAACTAATTATGGCATCATCTTTTCAAATGAGTTTATCTGCTACTATTATACGTATGAACTGCTTGTTTTATATTCATATTCATATGTTAAATGGTTGTATTTAATGGCATAATACTGAACATTTATTCATAGTTTTGCTACTGAAATACTGAGACATTACTTCCAATCACATACATTTTAAAGCTTCGCAACATTTAATAACGACAACGCTATGCATATTGCATTTTTACACCAATAATTCAGATGATTTTATAGCATTTCGTATATAAAAAGCGTTTTTTTGAAATCGGCACTAGAGAACCTCAAAATCGCCATTAAAATACTAGAAATAGTCAGTAAAGTAATCCAACATTGTACGATATCTTGTAGTTGGCGGAGGTGATATATAAACGTCAACATACATTTTTCATTGATAAAAATATGTAATATAACTATTAATACTCCTAAATAAATTGTTTAAACAATGGGGATGATTATTGTTCTTTTAAATTCAGAAACTATTAATATTGCTAAAAATAATGGATTTTTTAGAAAAAAAATTATTCAGATTTGACATTTAAATAATTATGACATTTCTTAATGTCACTTAAAATTATTTAAGAAATAGGGTTCATTAATCTCAATTTCACAATATCTGGATTTCAAAAAAACTTAATATCACTTATCTGGTTTATTTCACATCGTAATAAAAAGTTTAGTTTTAGTTTAACTAATTTCATTGCACAAATATGGAGTTCGAATTGTACTTTCCGAGCGAACGGACGCGTCCGAAAAACGCTGCCATTAAAACGTGAAAACGCCCGCTAAAAGTCCGCTAAATTTGATAAAAATTATGTGAATTTGCAGAGTAAAGAATTCCGCGCAAATCTATATATCATAACAAAAGAACAAAATTGAAATAGAATAAATATTTGAAAATAACTAATACAGAATATTAGTGGCAGAACCGATAGTGCAGTGCTATGCATAAAGAAACAAGCTTAAAGGACCAGGCAATACACAAGAGCCTTCTCATTTTTAAAGTACCACCCAAGTTTATTTATCTAAGTTTATTTATGTCTTAATGATTAACAAGTGTCTGCCGGATAAAACCATTGCAATGCTTTTTAGGTCCAAGCCCTAGCTAAATACAAAGTGAAAAAATTATAACTTGTGAGGTGTCAAGTGAATAAATACATAATTTCGTACATAATTTATATTTGTATCAAAAAGAATGTGTTTTGTGGTGTTGTATGTTTTTTATGCAAATTTTTAAGGTGTCAAAAGTGAATGATAGGTTTGGGAAATAATACATACCTGGGACGTGCGATTAGTGATTAATTTCGTACATAATTTGTGTTTGTATTAAAAAGAGAGTGATTTTGTGGTGATGCATATTTTTTTGTCAAGTAAGCGACAGGTTTGAGGAATAATACATATCTTGGGAGGTGCAATTAGTGATTAATTATGTACATAATTTGTATTTGTATTAAAAAGAGTGTGTTTTTGTGGTGTTGCATTCTGCATCATAAATGCTGTAATGAACTGGTGAGGGGCTAATTCAAACGACTTTCTTCGAAAGTATGAGAAGTGATTATGAAACCATCGACCGCTGTCACCGTAAATTTATAGCAAGCCAATAATGGTGTTATTCCATAAGAAAAAACAGAGTTTCTTAGATAAACAAGCGTTGACTTGGGTAATAAATGGACAATCCGATCAGTGGCGTGCTATTGGCTTAATACGCCGGAGGCTGAATTTCTTGCAGTTCAATGGAAATGCATAGTTTTTCTCAGGAAATGGAATCTATACACAAGAATGATGAATCGAATACAGAACATAGGACCAAAAAATCAAAGAAACGGGGGAACGAGTTAGGGGCAGTAAAGCATACAGAAAAAATGATAACACATGCATGAGAAGGCACGGCAACAGTGGAGATAAACTGGAGGAAGAGAAAGGAAAACATGAATGAATCAAATTAATGCAGACCTTAAGACCCTTCAATAAGCTACCATCCAAGGAATAAATGCTAGAAATCACGGTAGTGACAATAATTAAAATTAAACTCGAAATAATCAATGAGGTATTGTTGATATACTGTGTCAGGGCTGAATTCGCACATCACTTCAGCGGAGGTATGCCTAGTGAAGGTTTCTTTCAGAAAAATGGTGTTCTCTAAGAAAACATTCGCATACGTCGATAATCCCCTAATCGATGCAGAAGAAGAAGAAGAGTTGGACCAGCGGAGAGGAACACAAAACATATGAATATTCCCTAAGAATACCGAACAAACTGAAGTACCTAGGAACAGACCGGACAAACCAGCTGGAGCGGAGAGAAACAGTAAAGGAGAGAATCAAAACGGCACAAGAGTAACATACCGTTCATTGAGAAAAATAAACTATCATGGGACCTTACCAAATGTATGTACATAGCCGTCATACGGACAACGATGATACATGGAGTCAAAAACGCGGCAACAACAAAAGCCACCAGAAGAAGTTTTTGAGAAGAGCAGAAAGGGCATCGTCCAACTAAAACAACAAGACGAAAACAGCTACACAAAACATCAACATAATAGAAATATACGCAATGAATGAAGTATTGGGGACATACCCAAGGAAGGGACCCACCACATTTACTGACGAAAGCGCTAGCACCGCACAGCAACAAACTAAAAATAGGGAGACCATGCTGCAGTGGAGAACGACAATTGAAAGGATCAGGATCAACAAATGAACACCACTAACAAATCGCAAGGATATATACTCTACCACAATTGGAAACCGAGGAATCAGAAGACTCAGAAAAAAGAAAGATTCGAAGAAGCAAAAACGCAAAAAGAGGAGCAAAAACATTCCATATTACGACACAACACGGCAACATATTTCACAAGAAGAGTCAGAATAGGCAGAAGTCCAGAACCAAACACACAAAAAAGGGAGCTTAAACGCTCCCTCACGACACAATGCGGTAACGCATCTCACAAATACCTACACCTCCCATCTCACATTCCTTTACCATGCGCCATGTGGCTCTCGCTGCTGGCGATAAGCATGACCTGAGTCCAACCCAGCGTGGACTAGCAGGCCCAGCTGTATACCTGGGAGTGGCAGCAATGCCTACCGCACGTTGGTAAATCAATCAATCAAAACTAATTTCAGTGCACAAATATTTGCATCCAAACATTTCTGGTGCGTCAAAAGTTACATTCACTTTTTGACCCTCTTTCACGGATTTTCTACTTATCTACTTGATATATCTTGTACTAGTAATCGAATGGAAATTTTAAAAATACTGGCTTATTTGAAATAAAATTCTTAAAAAATATAGACCTGCCCATGTGTAGGTCAATCTTGGAAAAATAGAAAACACTAAAAATGGCCGAATATCTTCTCGATGAGGAGTAATTTCACCAGAGATGGCAAAAATAAAACTCATCTAGAGAAGAGAAATTTATCAAGATTTTACTTCAGTTTTCACAAATAAATATATTGTTTCAAACCTAGAAAAATATCTTTTTTTGAGCAAACAGTACATTCAAATTCCTGAACAGACAAGTACATTCATAAGAATACTTTTTTTGTTAGTAGTAGATTAATTAGGTTTCCATGACTGCAACTGAATAGAAAAGAGGTAATTAGTAAAATTGATTTATTAATAAAGTAATTTATATTACTTGTTCTGTTTTGAATTTAAAGATTTATCACCATATCAAAATGCAACAGTGATATATTTGTTCCAAAATAAGCTGTCGCCATATCCACACCCATCTCATTACTTAAGGAGGTAAAAAAAATAAATTGCAATTTACAAGTTTCAAAGGCTAAAAAAATTGTATGGCATGAACCACCCCACTACCACCCTACCACCCCTTTAATAAAGAGGTCAAATTGATACGGGGAGGACTTGGATAGGAAATCTGGAGTAACTCCTTAGGCAGCGGTTGGTTTTTTTTTGTCAATCACAAGCTCTATGTAAAAAAATTATCAATACCTTTTTCAAATACAATCATTGCACCACTCATTTCAAATTTTCTAACTGACCGTAGGTTCAATTCTAATGCGTCAATAAACAATACATTTTCAATATTACACTATTTATTTTATGGTACACACACTGGACCCATTTGAGAATCGAAAATCATGCAATATTTAACAGATCTGTTTATCGAACCTCAACAGGTTATGGGCCCAGGGTGTGTACCATAAAATAAATATTATATTACTGAAAATTTTTATTTTCTTGCTGAAAATTCTTTGCACGTGGTAAAACAACATAGTTATGTACAATAGATTCGAAATATGAAAAATGTAAAATACCCTTATTTGACGGGAAGAATTTTAATAAGAAGAGTACAATCGTAAAACGTTTAACTGAACATAGTGATAATTTATCTGTTTACCACAGACAGCAACTCAACATAAAGGCAGGAAACAGAATCAAAAGAAGCTGAAAGGACAAAAGAAGAAAGAAAACGTAAATCCGTGATCGTATAAAAAATTGTTGATCGTCATTTAGACTACATTAAGGACAAATCACCACCATGGGATATCTGGAAACGTGTAGTATCTGTTTTGAGCGAAGAGGAATTATAAAACGAATTATATAACAAAGGCAACTATTAACAATGAAATGAAATGAATATGCAAAGGGACTAGCCGTACTTCCATGGCGAAACTGCCCCCGATAGGAACCTACATCGTAACCTGTATTATATTGTAGAGGGCGCTAATAGTAGTTGATCGAGAGAAGAGAGAGAAATGTAATACAAATACAAATTAAAAGCGTCAACATAGTGGCCGTAAGGTGGTCCACTTATCTTAAATTTATTTTTTCGACATGTTGCACCTCTTGGATTTTAATGAAACTTGGCACGCTGTTAGGCGAGACATAGACAATTATTATATATTTTTTTCAAAGTCGTAATTCAGTTAGATTTGATAGAAATCGATACACAAAATTTTTCTTTGCATTCTTTACATACTTTTATTTAGGCTTAACCCATAGGAAACTGCTATAAAATAAACTGTAAAGTGTACCATAGCACTGTCATTTACTTTTATTTTTCTAGCTTTAAAATTAACTAAGATATATCGCTTTGAAAAAAGTCGTCTCCGGACACTTTTTTTTCAAACAGCTCCTCAATTAACTAAGACATAGAGCTAATATCTACTCGATCAACTACTATTAGCGCCCTCTACAATATAATATAGGTTCCTATCGGGGACAGTTTCGCCATGGAAGTACGGCTAGACCCTTTGGAAGCACTTTTTCTTTGATTTGATAAAGTTGATAAGAGATTAGCCGACAGTGGAACGAAAATGGCAGAAGAATTTGTTATTTATCTTTACCAATGCCTAAAAATTACGATTCAATTATAACTGCATCAGAAACTGTATCAAGAACAAGCCTATCGTAAAGGGAAAACCAATGGGAAAAACTAGATGTGAAAAAACTGGTAAAAAAACCAGTAGCATTGCAATGGGTCAATTCAAACATAAATGTTATATGTGGAAAAAATGGACAGGAGGAGTCTGAATATTAAGGCATGTATAAAGTTGAAAACCTAAATCAGAAGAAAGATAAAGCAACAGCAGTAAGTTTCTTGTGAGAAGGTGAAAGCAGAAATACTGATGATGCAGCAAACCGAAATAAATCAATTTAGTACGGATTTTACTGTAATGTCAATGGAGAAGACTTTCGTAGATAATTTTGACAATAAATATAAATGTCGCATTTTTTCTGTCATTTAGGACATTAGCTACTGATTCTCATTGATTTGGTCCATTTTTTAATACTGTGACAGATTGTATATTCTAACGTACACATTGATCGACCCAATGAAAAACAGCGATACTTAACCCATCTATTAATTCTACTGTATCAATTTTAATGTTAAAGTACGTTCAGCTTAAATTTTTGTAACGACGTTCACCATAGTTAAAAAGCGAATAGTTCACGGAGTGTTATTCCATCATTAAGGTTGCTTTGTCCAAAGCGATTTTACCTTGAAGTCTAACTTTGCTTCAGCTTTGTAAAAAGAATTCTCGGAATGTGAGCATGACCGTTTGAAATAAGTATGTCATTTTGCTTTGTTGGCGGCGGAGCGCCGGAGAGTGAAATAAAACGTAATTGGACGATTAGAATTATGTTCTTTTAATAGAAAAATTGCGCTGCTACTACTTCTTCTGAATATCTTTATAGACTCCAACAAATACTCCATTCATCACTCACCGTTACTTCAATTATCCGTAAATACCTTTACATAAGAAAGTGTGAAAGTATGCAGTTTAAGACAGTCAGTTATATTATGTTATTCTTCGCATCTTACTTTGTCACATGTGTCATTTACCTGCATTGTACAACGTATTTTACATAGTTACATGTCGATCGCATAACTATTTGCAATGATACTTATTTAGTAAAATTGTCAGAATTATTATACTAGTAAAGTAGACGAAGATTGACGAAAAGTTCAGAACAGTACAAAATTACCTCAATTTTCTGTTACATCTGTTTGTTAAATATATCAAAACAGTAAAAAATAAAATTTCACTCAGTTATGCAAATACTGGAAAGTAGCAAGAAACTGTACTTTATTACCCAATATCAATTTGAAACATTGGTGCAAAACGTACTTTTGAAATTAGATGTTTTTTCAGCCTTTCTAGTAGCTTCTTTTATTTACTTAACTTCTACATAGTGAAGGAAACTATTGTGAGAAAATCTGTGCACTCGTCTTGGCGTGAAATGGAAAACCGCTGCCTAAGGAATTACTACTTCCACATCCAAAGTACCCCGCACAAAAATATAGGGAAAGACCTTTCGGTCAAAATTTTTTAAATGTTGGGAAAAGGTTCTCCTGGTTATACTGAACAAAAGTTCTCATGGGCACAATGCTCAAAATTCAATAGTTAGGCCGCCAGTGGCCTTTGAAGTCTAAAAATATAAAGTTCTTATATACTTAGTCCCTTGAGGTAAAGAAGTTCTGTGACTGGACATCTACTCCTCCATTTTCGAATGCGGGGAATACGTTGATGACAATATTTTCCGACACACCCTTCACCCTAAACCGGAAAACTACCTCTTTTCCGATTTTCCGGTGCTAGGCTTGCGAGGGCTTGTCGGATCGGTTTTTTTTATCAATTCGAATAAAATAAGTAACGATTGACCACAAGTGACCTAACCCACCCCTGGGGTTGAAACTACCGCCACTTCCAATAACGAAATTCCATGAAAACAACGAAAATCAGCTAGAAAACGGTATATCCCGTGTTCGAGGGCGGTGACAATATTTCTCGACCTACCCTTTACCCACCACCATCCCCTTTCCGATTTTTCGGTGCTGGGCTTGCGAGGGCTTGTCGGGTAGGATTTTTTCTCGTCAATTCGAACAAAATAAGGTAAATCTCGACCAGACGAGATGTAACCAACCCGGGGGTTCAAGCAGACTTTACACAAAGTAAACTTTCTTTCAGTGGCTTGCAGAGAATAGATTAACACGGGTCACTGGTATTTGAAGATGTTTTTTTTTTCATTGTTTATATATGTAAAAATATTCTCGTTTTTATTCATTCAACGATCATTCGTTACATCGTTACATCTGGTTCATTATATACAATTCTCATTCTATGCTAATAGATCTTTCGACGATTACAATAATTATAACCTGTTCATCCGAGTCGAAATGAACGTCACACTCACTGAAGGAAAAGTTCACTTCATGTAAAGGCTGCCTGAACTCCCGGGTTGTTTGGTTTTCGTCTGATCTAGGTTATTTATTTCATATATACTACAAGCCCTCGCAAGCCTAGCAGCGGGAAATCGAAAAAGGGGGTAGTTTGCAGGTTCAGGAGTAGTGAGAGAAGGGTGGTCGAACATATTGTCACCAATGTGTTCTCCGCTCTCGAAAACGGGAGTATACCGTTTTCAAGCTGATTTTCGTTGTTTTCGTGGAACTTCTTTATTGGGAGTGGCGGTAGTTTTAACCCTGTGGTCAATTTTTACTTATTTTATTCGAATTGACAAAAAAATCCGATACGCTAAGCCCTCGCAAGTCTAGCACCGGAAAATCGTTAAAAGAGGTAGTTTTTTCGGTTTGGGAGTAGTAAGTAGTATCGGTAGATCGGGAAATGTGTCACAATTGTGATCCCTGCCTTTAAAAACCGTTTTCCAGTTGATTTTCTTTGTTTTCGTGGCATTCCGTTATTGGGGGTGTAGGTAGTTTCAACCCCCGGTGTGGGTTAGATCAGCAGTGGCCAATATTTACTTATTTTATTCGAGTTGACAAAAAAACTCGATTCGACAAGTCTAGCACCCGGGTTTAAGGGTAGTGAACGAAGGGTAGGTCGGAAATATTGTCAGAATGAGGGAGTAGATATTTTGCGGTCCAGTCACAGAAGTTTTGGGGTCAAAGCTTTACCTCAAGGGACCATATAGTCTAAGAGGTAGCCGTAAAAAATGCGACCATCAGTTAACAGAATAAAATGTTTTTCAAATGTTAGTACTCACAGCGACCATAAAAAAATCACGCATTGCCTGGGCAGAAGTTGTGCAGAAATTTCGTATGAATTTTCTACGGTACATTTTTCGTATACTAACCATACCAATCGCGGAACAGCTTCAAATTACTTTTAAAATTTAGTGTTTACAGAGTAAAAAAAAATCAATTGCATTGCCTCGTTCATTTTTGTGCCAATGTCTTGGCAATTAACTTTTTTTAATTTTTTTTTTTACCCTTACTGTATCTATCGATTAACATTGCCACGTCTATGCCTGTGCCAAACACTCGGCAATGTCTCTCAAAGTCCTATGTTTTTACTAATACAACCCATTACAGAAGTATTCAGGTAAAAATAATTAATCATTCAATAAACAATTATAATGATTTCAAAACAACAGTTTTTATTTATTTAAATATTTTATAAAGTTTAAATACTTAGTACAAAGAAATAATTTTCATATATAGTACAATGAAATTGATAGAAGCTTACATATCTAGAAACATACATTAAAACATACATATTTATGTATTGTCATTAAACATCATCATTATTGTTATAATTATCATCATCAATTTCGTTACATTCTTCTTCATCAAGCTCTACCACGACAATGTCTTCAACTAAAAGGATCACCTTCAAATCAAAGCGGTTCAATTACTTCCACGTCCAGTGGACGTATAGTAACGACAAAAAATTTTTTTAAAATTTTTATTGTCCAAATAGGCTTAAAATGTCATGAAACGTCGAGATTTTAAGTTTGAGCGAAAAAAAATTTCTGTCTGTCTGTCGGTCTGTCTGTCTGTCTGTCTGTCTGTCGGTCTGTCTGTCTGTCTGTAACTTTTTTTTGTGCGCACGTTTACTCTGAAACCGTTTAAGATATTGACTTGAAATTTGGTGCACATATGTACTTTAGCGAGATCTAGAACTAGATTATATTTTCATCTTGTTCCGTCGAAGGGTTGGGGGATAAATTGGGGTAAATATGGGGTAAATGGGCAAATGAAGCAGGTAAGAGTCCATGCAATTGGTATTTAGTATATAGAAGAGAAGCTGAGGGCTCAAAAAAAATTTTGGCATTAGCCACCCCCATTACCACCCCCACCTCCTTACTAAAGGGGATGAAAAAAAAATGTGATTTAGTGCATGTACAGGAACCAGAAACCTCAAAATATTTTTTTACTTCATCCACCCCCCACTACCTATGTGGGGTGTCGTTTTATGGGTTTTTGGGGTAGAGGATTTCAAATATTATATTATTAAAGTTCCATAAATAATTATTTTCACATACAAAGTTTTTTCGTTGTGAGTGACTTGGACAGAGAATCTAGATGTGGAAGTAGTGATTTCTTGGGCAGCGGTTTTTACTATCATTAAGTGTCCATCCACATTCTTCTGGTGAGCAATTGACGCAGTTTGCTTCTGTAGCATTTTGCCACATTGACGTAACATAAATTGTGCGTAAAATCTTTTGTTTCAATGATTTCCAACATGGTGGAATCTGAGTAGAATCAAATCTTTTTACATTCTTCATAAAATATTCCGCGACAGATGTTGAGAAGAATTTGTTTTTTAAGATGAATAATCTAGCATCATTAACATTGTAAAGCCTACAAGTATATTCTTGTAATATTTCCATACTCCTAAAATTATTAATTTCATCAATATTATTTAAGTTAGCGAATACCTGTTGAACTTGTACATTTCTTTTTAATTCTTTAAAAGGCTTAATTTTTCCTTTTTTATAAAAGCTAGCTGTATAATCGCATCCCGTATATGCATGAAAGCCAGGCAAAGCACGACACATATCACCAAGTGTTGTAGCTAATTGAGTGCAATTGATGACATTAATAACATTAGGCTTCAATCCGATTGTACTTAAACATATTTTTAATGTTGTTAACTTGTGTATATTTCCAAGTATTATTACAAGTATGTCAGTGTCAGACGCTTTAACCATTACTTTTTTATTACTTTCTAACTTGCTCAAATGATATATGATTCGAGTGTCGGCCTCTTCATGATTGCATGCAAAATCTTCTTCAACAGTTTTTATTATAGAATCGCTTACAGTTAATAATTTTATAATTAATATTTGAAAAAATATTGCTGATTTCATAAAAAGTATTGATAGTTCTTAATACGTAGTATATTTATCTTTATGGGGTCACTGATTACGAATATGTAAATGCCATAGTTTCTGACATATTGAACATTTAAACTGAATGCCTTGTCTTATAAACGATAGGGCGCCATCTTTACACTTCCATATCTCCGACACTATTAATTCTACAGAAGTTAGAACAACCTATTGAACATTTAAACTGAATACCTTGTCTTATAAGCGTTCGGGCGCCATCTTTGCACTTCCATATCTCCGACACTATTAATTCTACAGAAGTTAGAACAAACCGAAATTCATCCCCAGTTCATGAGTGTTATTGGGCTCTAACATTATTTCGCTAAATGTGATACCTTTCAAGTAATTCGACGAAAACCGTATTAAGATACCTGTTTTGTGAAGCTAAAATCGCAGTTTTCGATATAACTTAAAAACAATCAATTTATATGAAAAATTGCATAAAAATTTTTCTTTTCGAAATTTGATTTTTTTTTTTCAGTTCCAATGATTATTTTTATTTCGGGTGTCACCCTTTATAAATTAACAAGCTTCCGCATAATACAGAAACGTTTCTCTTATTTATTTACTATTAAATTATAAATATAAAAAACAAAAATTCATATGACAATATTTATAAATCTAGTTACTGTACTAACTCTATTACAAATTAAAATTTCTGGCCCTGATTATTCAAACGCACTGTATTTAAGAGCCCAAAGAAACAAAATTCAGCATTAATTTCAGTCCAAAATTACATCTCTTTTACATAAATAGATATTTCTTAGTCAACTCCAACAATAGCTAACAAAAACATTTTTCGTAAGTAAAAAGAAACCATACCTTTAATAATGTAAGGTAATAATTTAAGACACGTAACTGTATAATCGCATTGAAAATATGTTACGGAGAAAATATCGCCGTAAAATAAAATGATTTATTCTGACAATTTTTTTATTCATTGAGGTGATCCTAATAAAAACTGGCATGCTATAGTCATAAAGCCAACACCTCCTGAGGTTTAGCTCATGCGTGCGGTGTAAATCTTTGATAGCATGATCTTGCCCTGACATCATAAATTAACTTAATATCGCAACACATAAATTAAAAGGATTATAGGATAAAAATTGTCTGTTTTTATCACAATATTGTAATAAATTTATTATTATTCATGCGTGGTTTCTTAAGAGACATCTCAACTAAACAGCATAGCAAAGGTTGATAGGTCATAGCTTGTGACCTATTCGGGATACAGGTTTTTCTTTTGGATTTACAGGAAATTGAGTGTACCTTAATTCTCCCTTAAACCAGGGCCGGATTAAGGATTGGGGCGCCCCTAGGCTAATCATGTATTTGCGCCCTCTTATTCATAATAAGAACATTAATGAGCGGGGAGGTGAAATCTGAAAAAAAAATTTTTGTCCAGATTCAAAATTGACGAGCGGGGGGGGGGAGAGATATATGAAAAAAAAATGTTTGTCCCACTTTCAAAATTGATGAGCGAGGGGAAGAAATCTAAAAAAAAAATTTTAATCAACATTGATGACCAGGGAGAGTGGCCAGCGGCTACAATAAAGGCAGCGGCATTACTATAGGAGCGGAAAGATCTCTTTCCGTTCCTATTTTCCTATAAATAATCCTGTAAAATGTTGATATATTGAAAAGGAACATATAGGAGACGTATACATTTCCTTAATTGACGCAAAAAGTTGAACTGGCGCATGCCGGTCAAATTGCAGCGTTTTTTGCTTTAGCGCTTTAGGACGAACAATGGGACAGGCGCGGAAGGTATACAGAGGTATACAGACGATCCAACGACCCAAACAACCAACCTTCTTGGTACATTTTGAAAATTTCCATGACAACTCGTAAAAGTGAGCTGGTCTGCTAGAATTCCAGCGTCTTCAAAGCGTACCGACAGCAGACCAGCTCACTTTTATGAGTTCGCATGGCAATATCCAAAATCTACCGAGAAGGTCGGTTGGTTGGTTGGATCGTCTATATAAAGTGCAGAGCAGGTCGGGTGTTTTTTTGTACTATCCTCAGGTTTAGGTAAATATCTCTTCGCTGAACTATACAATACAGAGGTAATACATTCGACAATTTTATCAAAATAAAATAATCAAATAACAAATAATTTTCTTGTATAAAAAAAAGTACCGAGGTAGATATAAGGAAGGCCTTCGGCTATACCCGGAAGCATCAGGCCCCCCGCATCAAATCATGGGCCCCGGTACTAAATTCACTGGCGGGACCCCGCGCCTAATAATTGATGAGCGGGAAATTTTTTTTTGTCAAAATCTCTGGCAGGCCCTCGCTACGGGCCCCTCGGAACCTAACAGGCCTCCGCGCTTAATAATTGATGAGCCGGGGCTAGAAATTTGAAAAAAAAAATTGCCAAAACCTCTGGCGGGCCCCCACTACGGGCCCTTCAAAGCCAACGGGCCCTAGCGCTTAATAATTGATGAGCGAAGGGAAGAAATTTGAAAAAAAAATTTGCCAAAATCTCTGGTGGGCCCCTCGAGAGCCAACTGGCCCTCACGCTTAATAATTGATGAACGGGGGGAGAAATTTGAAAAAAAAATTTGCTAAAATCTCTAGCGGTCCCCAATAGACCTCTCCCCATACTGGGGGGCCTAGGAAGGATTACGGCAATAAAAACTTCAGATATGGATAATTACTTTAAACGTATGAACAGGACTCTAAATTATATTGCATTTTCTATTTCATATTATTTACTTCTCTCTCAGATCCTGATATCTCTTAAAAATAAGTAAACGAATATTTAGGTATTTTGGTATTTATAATTCTTAATACGGATATAATTATAAAATGTGATAAAAATAGTTACATAGAATGGGTTTACATAGGCTTACACAAATTTATTAATTTCGGCCCAGATAAGACGGCGGGTACAAATCTTTTTATGCTTGTCTTTCCTTAAACAAACATTTTTTTACGCTCATTATCCCAACTCGATTTTATGGCTATTTTTTTCGCCAGCCCCTTATGCATTATACCGAGAGATCGAGAAAGACTGAACGTGACGTCACACTGAAAAGTCACTAAAATTATCAAAATTGATTTCTATTCTACATACATTTCCTATGTTGCTAGGAGTAACGATTGGTCTCTAGTCACTGTTACCAATCTGATGTCTGTCATTTTCGTGAATATTATTATTATTATTGGCTTGTGTTTGGTTTATCATTCATCTCCCTTTTTGACTAATAAATCAGTGTTTTTCAACGCAGTTCACTGTCACTTGTGTGGTAAGTTAATAAAGAAACTCGCATTTTGTGTAAATACTGTAATTGACTATATTTAAGGTTACTGTCGCCAACGTGAAAATGTTGAAAGTACCAGAAAATAGTACATATATATGCAGTATGTAGGCGGCACAAAAACAATCTTTAGGGAGCGGCACGGCACGTTCAGTCTTTCTCGATCTCCCTGTACGACGTTACAATGCATTTATTTTCCAAAAGTCAATGGTAAACAGTACATATTACGTCGGCCGTCGGGAGATAAATTTAGTTAGTTTTGAATTGCCTCAGCGCCCCCTCGCGTTTAGGCGCCCCTAGGCTATAGCCTATTTATCCTTATGGATAATCGGCCCTGCCTTAAACCACTTTTACGTGTGATTGCTGTACAAAACAAAAAAATTCATCAAAAATAATAAAATAATGTTTTTTCAAACTAATCAACAAACGGCGTCCTTTGAAACTGAAAACTTCACTATCTCAAAAGACGTTATGTCGCTTGATCACATAAAATTTTGGATACTATGCTAAAATTGCAAAAATGCTTCTATATTCATTCTGGAAGTAACCTCAAAATTGATTTTTGTTACCAAAAAATTGAATTATTGAAAATGGCGGTTTTTATAACATTACTAAAAATTATTTTTATCCGGCCACAAGAGCTTTATACACCAGATAGCGATTGAATAAAGTTTTATTTATGCCGAATAGCCAATTATTAATTTGGAAACAAAAAAAAACAAAAAATAAGTTCACGGATATCTCCATACGGATAGCTCGAAAGCGAGGCAGAATCACTTTATATGCCATTGGTACGTTTTTTAAGAAGCTGAAAAGCATCGTGTAACTCATAATGAGCATTTCAAAGTGTTCAGTCTTGACGCCAATAATTGTTAAACATATCTTCTAGAGAATTTTTTAATCATTTTGTGCCAGTGAGATACCATCACTCTCACCATTTAATGTAGTTGTGATTAAACATCTTCCACGGATGTCCCTACTTGCCATGTTTGGTATGCAGATCTGTTTGTTTTATACATAATTAGTTAGTAATTCTACAAATCCATTATACCGTGTACAAATAGGAATCCCACAGTTTGCAAAAGATTGTATAGAATTCATTAAATCCAATTCAGAGTAATGACTGAACATAAAGAACAAACATACAGGTCGAATTGAGAACCTCTTTTGTAAAATTTTGTCAATTCTTTTAAACATTTCTGAATGCACTCAAATGTTAAACGTTTGATATGAAGGTCATCTGCACTTCAGCATAAATTTAACCAAAAGCAGCTAGGAGGTTTGTGAAAAGATCAGACAAGGCCAACGAGAAGCTGTCGGCGTGGCCGAATACGAAAACCTATTTGATTCATACTTTACATGAACATGACGCAATTCATTTTTATCGGGTGCCACTATATATTCTTTGCAAGAAAAGGGGTATTTTTTAGCTTAATCTAAGAGTAGTTGTTCCGCCAATATTTAGGGAGATGACTGCTAAATATAAATACTCTCCCTTGTTTTGATATTCATTAGCATTCATTCACATCAATCAATAAATCCTGAAATGTGGGTTAGTTTTGCCTCGTTTTAGAGTGGCTTCCTTCTATTTTGGGGGTTGCTTAACCACCTCAGAGTAGAAAATTCTTTGCGATATACAAAAAAATCTATATTTAAATACAATACGTTTGCGCTTGTTAACTATTTTTTGCATGTATTTATTGTTACCACAAATCAGGGATGATTTGCCCTATTTTGGGATTATTTATTCGCTAAAGGCTCAAAATTTTGAGAGCACAGGGGCTTTTCTGAGATCGGATTCAAACTTGAACTCAATAAGTTTAAAACCCCTAAAAATATAATTTCAGAATCTAAATTACGTATTTTTCAACTTTTTATTTCTACACCCCCTTTCAACCACTAATTTACTCTATTTTCAACTTAAGAATAAATTCTAGGCTTTTGGCATGCTGAAATTTGAAATCGGCAACCTCAAAAACCCCCAGAAATATACTTTTGGAATGAAAATTGCGTATTTTGTCAAATTCTCATTTTTCACCCCTTTCAACCCCCATTTTAATCGATTTTCACCCCAAGAATAAATTCTTGGCTTCTGGCATGTTGGAATTTGAAATCATCAACCTCAAAACCCCCTAGAAATATAAGTTTAGAATGAAAATTACGTATTTTGTCAAGTTTTCATTTTTTACACCCCTTTCAACCCCCCATTTTACTCGATTTTCACCATTAGAATGAAATTTGAAATCAGCAACCTCAAAAATCCTAGGACTGTACATCAGGAGTACTTTTTGCATGCACTTATTGTCACTATATATGAGGTGCGATTTTACCCCATACTAAGGGTGTTTCTTCGCTTCAGCTCATAACTTTGAGGGTGTTTGGGCTTTTTGGACTACTCGGGTCAAGTTCCAGGATCAGGATTTTTATTTGTGGCTGGGTTATTTTATTGATCTTTCATCTTTTTTGCTACTTCTGATCCAAATTCTGAAGCAGCCATATTGAAAGAAAAAAATCTGCAGCAACACTGAATTTAGCATATCGTAAATTTCTATCGAAAATTGGCTAGGTTACCAATTTTTGACGCCTGTTTTCAATAAAAGTACCACTGTGCGGTGGTTAAAATATGGATAATAATTGCGTTACCAAACCTTTAGATTAAAAACTTTAAAGGGGTGAGCGTAGAGGCGACTTCAATGTGAATATCAGTCGATATTCCGTTGAAGCAACGTCGAGCGCGGTTAGTACTTGGATGGGCTCCCATCTTGGGAAATACAGCGTTCTCGTCCCACCTTCTAGAGGCTTGTATATCAGTGTATACTCGGAAGTTACGTAATTTCAGACAAGGATTACGTAGTGGATATACCATCCTTCGGAGGGGATGTAAAGCAGGCGGTCCCTTGTCTATTAAATGTTAGGCAAGTAAAAGATCCCTACTCTTCTTAAGGGAAGAGGTTCGGCAAAATTTCCAGGTTGGGGGTAGCTCGTCTCCTGGCGTCGGTGATAGGCCCTGGTAGCGGAAATAGGCCGACGTTAAATAGTTAAAAAAAAAAAAACTTTAAAACTTGGAGATGTTACTTACGTGTTCAAACTAAACACTATGACAAAATTACACTTTAAACAAAAAAGGTTATATAAATTTTGTATGCACCTCTAAAGAATATTCCTCTTAAGAATAGAAGATGTTATCACATCAACCATCAAACATTTCTCGGTTTTCTGAAGAGATATAAATTATTATATAGGGAATCAGGGTCATCAAAAAGAAATGAACTGTGATGTCAATGTTCTGTCATAAATGGTCGAACAAAATTAATACTTACTAACAGACGATCAGAAGGATATTACTCAGTCAGAACGTTGGTGATTTGATAGCGAAGATATTAGTCATCCGAAGGACAAATCGGTCATACGGTTAAGGGAGACAGAATTTTAACAACAAAAATGATAGTGGGGATGAAGTGAATAATGTTCTTATCGGCGGCTTCAAGAGTGAACAAATAATCTACAAACATATTGATTACACAGCTACACAAAAAAAATTTCTTTCTGATTTGGAGATCAGACTTTCATATCCTATAGTATTTTGAACCGCTGAATTCAAATCTGCCATCAGATTTGAGCCAGCCCGTCTCAGTTTTGCAAAAAAATGCAAAAACCGTGAAAATAAGCGCTACAAGCCAAGGTTTTTTGCATTTTCGGCAAAACTGAGACGTGCTGACTCAAATTTAATGGCAGATTTGGATTGGGCGGGTCAAAGTACTATAGGATATGAAAGTCTGATCCGCAGATCAAAAAAAAAAAAATTGGCTGTATACAGCCACACAATTTTTACTTCCACGTCCAGTAGAAGTATAGTAACGACAAAAAATTTTTTAAAAATTTTTATTGTTCAGATAGACTTAGAATGTCATGAAACGTCGAGATTTTAAGTTGTTCTGCCGGTCTGTAACTTTTTTTGTGCGCACGTTTACTCTGGAACCGTTTGAAATTTGGTAAACATATGTACTTTAACGAGATCTAGAACTAGATTATATTTTCATTTTGTTCCATCGAAGGGATGAGGGGTAAATTGGGGTAAATTTGGGGCAAATAGGTAAATTAAGCAGGTAAGAGTTCATAAAATTGGTATTTAGTATGTACAAGAGAAGCTAAGCTCTCAAAAAAAATTTTGGCATTAGTCACCCCCCTTACCACCCCCACCGCATTATTAAAGGGGATGAAAAAAATTGTGATTTAGTGTGTGTACAAGAACCAGAAACCTCAAAATATTTTTTCATTTTATCCACCCCCACTACCACCCCCACCCCACTACCGATGTGGGGTATCGTTTTATGGGTTTTTGGGGTAAAGGATTTCAAATATTATATTATTAAAGTCCCATAAACAATTATTTCCAGATACACAATTTTTCGTTGTGAGTGACTTGGATAGAAAATCTGGATGTGGAAGTAGTGATTCCTTGGGCAGCGGTTTTTTTTCTGATGTGGGGATCAGACTCTCATATCCTATAATATTTTGACTCGCTGAATCCAAATCTGCCATTAGATTTGAGCCAGCACGTCTCACTTTTGCAGAAATGCAAAAAACCGTGAAAATAAGTGCTACAAGCTCAAGTCTGATGGCAGATTTGGATTCAGCGGGTCAAAATACTATAGGATCTGAAAGTCTAATCCCCATCTCAGAAATAATTTTTTTTGTTTGTGTGTGTGGCTGTGTTATCTGTCGATAAGTTTAAATTTGAATTATCCGAGAGTAGGCAAAAACTGGTAACCTAATTATATCTTAAAATTGTATTGATGACGGGGGGGGAGCAGAAATTTACTTTTAATAGATACTTTCCCAGATTGTTTGGAATAAATAGTGTGGATAAGTGAGTCACCTAGGATATTTCTCATTTTAAATAAAATGTAAACTTATTTAATGTAAGAATTTACAACACCAAACTTAGAAATCCCTCAGGCCTCAAAATAAGCCTCAGCCATATACGTTTTCCTTTGACAAATTTCTTCTCATTTCTAGTAGTTCCAGTAATGTGCCAACAGGTTATACACACCAAGTTTATGTATTCCGCTTAGAATTCTGATGAAAATAAATAATTTTAAAGTGGCTAGGTGCGTCTAGTTAAATGATTGCCGTTTTGCACCAACATTCTCTGTTCCGCACACAATATTTCACCTGGACTCCACCGATTACCATAAAGTGCTGACTTTGGCATTTCTATCTACGGCAACGCATTCCGTCAGGGAGCATGAGTTAGAGCCATCGTGGAGCAATTTACACTTGTCGGACACGGGATGCTCACCGTTTATACTCCGCCGGAGATAAATGTTTACCTATTAGAACAACGGTTTTGTGTATATCATAGCTGTGTGCTAATATTGTCGTTTACATTGCTATAGCAACGTGATTTGCAAATACATGTATGTCAAAATGTACGGACAAGCAATTAAGAAAAAAAGAAATATAATTTGTTCACCTTGTATACAGTACTCATATATATGAACCGACATTTCTGAAAACCGAAGTAAAGTAGTAAAAAAATAAAATTAGGAGATTACCTAATTTCAAAATGGCGTTAGGATATAGTAGGGTGTGAAATGTTATCCAGCTAGATTGACGTCACAAACTTATTTTTTTTTTCATTGTTTTTTTATATAATTATGTGCTTTTTAATAATTTTTGGCATTGAAATGTAACAAATGTTTATTTATGATGGAGTATCCTCTAGGTAGGGCTAAAGATATTTGTTTGTATGTCTCGTAAGGGGAATTTCTTACTACTGTACTAGCACGATCAAAATTAGATCATCACTATATAGTACAGTAATTTGGTGATTTCACTTCGGACTAGATTAGATTATATTAGATTCTTTATTGGTCTTTTGTTGCTATTTACATAGATACAAGACAGGTCAATAAAAATACACACACAATAAAAATTTCTTTGTTAGATACACTAAAGTATTGACTATAAAAAATAAAAATCACGTTACAAACTTAACGCTAAGTAATAAAATAATGTAATGTATATATGTAGAAAGGCAGGATTGTATAAAAAATTATTTAAAATTATATTAAAAATTGTATTATTGGTCACCGATTTTGTAGGATGTATTCATTTATTGAATAGAAGCAGTGTCTGTTCAAATATTCTCTTAAATTCGGTTTAAATATTGTATATGTTAAGGAACTTTTTATATCAGCAGGCAGCAGGTTATAAAAGCTGCCCCCAGCATATTTTGGTGATTTTTTGTATTGCATGTAGTAAAAGTTTTCTATGTGAATGTTTTCGTTTTTACGCGTTGGATACAAATGTACCTCGTTGTTTTTTTTTAAATCACTAAGGTGTAATAATACATGGCATAGTAATTTATATATGTAAATGCAAGTAACAGTTAATATATTGTTATTTTTGAAAAATTCTCTACAAAAGTCTCTAAATCCAATGTTAAAAATTAGTCGTAAGATTCGTTTTTGTATTACAAAAATTCTATTGATGTCAGTAGCTTGGCCCCATATGACAATATTACAGGTCAATATGGGATATACATATGCATAATACATATTGATAAGGTAGGTTTGGTGGAAACTTGATTTCAATGTTGTAAGAATAAAACAGGTTTTATTTAGTTTATTACATAGGTTATTTATATTTTTATTAAAATTTAATTTATAATCGACCATTGTACCAAGAAATTTGGTGCTGTTTGTTGTTTTTATAAGAGTGTTATTGATATTAAATTCGAATTGGTTGGGTTGATTATATTTTTTTTTAAATTCAATTATAACTGTTTTATTTATATTATTTATTAAGTGATTAATCCTACACCATTCATTAAAATTATTTATAACAGAGGTGGTTTTTTGTATTACTTCGTCATAAGATTTTGTTGTGACAACAATGGTCGTGTCATCTGCATACATAAATACCCTCCCATCCGTTATGTAAGATGGCAGGTCATTTATGTGCAAGAGGAACAATAATGGTCCTAGCACTCCACCTTGGGGTGTTCCTAGATCTATGCTATATCTGTCTGAATATTCTGAACCGACTTTTACTTTAAGTGAACGATTTGTTATGTATGATGCTATCCATTGACTCACGAGGCGCCGAATGCCCTTTCTTTCTATTTTTTCTGTTAAGAATACCGGGTTGATAGTTTCGAACGCCCTTGAAAAATCAAAAAATATTCCAAGGACATACTTTTTGTTATCAATATTTTCATAAATATAGTGTATTAGATCTGTAGAAGCAGTCTCTATTGAATAATTTTGTCGGAAACCAATTGACACACTGATAATAATTTATTGTCATTCAAATACTTAACAATACTGTCATACAAAGCTCGTTCTATAATTTTTGAAAAGGTACTTAGTAAACATATTCCTCTGTAGTTTTCTATAAAGAATGGATCACCTTTTTTAAATACAGGTATAACTTTTGATTGTTTTAATTCTGTAGGAAATTGGCCAAGCTGGACGGATGTATTAATGATTTCCGTCAGATAGTAAGACATCTCATCGCAGCATACTGATAATATTTTTGCTGGAATTTCATCTATACCAGTACTGTTTTTATTTTTTAACTGTAAAATTATTTTCTTAACTTCGTGTTACGTTACTGGGTTAAAAAACATCGAAGAATAGCTACGTCTTTCTAACGTAGTACACATGTTCCCTGGAAGGTTCAGTTCATCTAGCTGATTTTTTACTGAGTTTGCGAAGTAATCACCAAATAAGTTATTAATTATTTTGTTATCTGATATTATGTTGTCTTGTATATTAATTTTAAATTCTGTTTCTTTGGGTTTTGAATCACCAAGCTTTTCTTTTGCAATTGACCAGAGTTTTTGTTTTATTATTTGATGTATTAATTTTATCAGCATGGTAGTTTTTTTTTTCATTTTCAATTTTTTTGTTTAATATTTTTTTTGAATTTTTATATTGGTCATTAAGGAAAGTGTTAGGTACAGATTTTCGTAGCCAATTTAGTGATTTTAAGTTATTTAATTATGTCAGTAATGCAGATGATAATATAAAATTATATTTAGGGACTTTATTTATTTTTATATTTTGTTTTGGAAATGCGACATCGAAACACCAGTTAAAATGCGACATGAAACAATCAAACATACTGTCAATATCAGTAAAATTTTTATGAAAATTAAAATTTGTTGTATTGGCGAATGTTGTTTTAAATTTTGATATCGAGTTCTCGCTATATTTTCGAGTAAGTATTTCAGAATTTTCGTGACAATGACTTACCTGTATACTATTCCATGTTACAATTTCCCTAAATGATCGGCTGTGCCTGGTTCTACTATCTTATGGTCAGTTTTTTCCGGCATATTAGTTATTATATAATCAATACCACTTTTGGTAACTTTATCTCCATACTTTGCGATTCTGGTTGGTTTCTTAATTAGAGAGGAAAGCTGAAACGATTCTATTAAATCAAATAGCAGTTTTGTGTGCTGAGATGCGGTATTCAAGAAGTCTACATTGAGATCCCCACATAGAATAAGGGAGGGATATTTTCTAATAATATTGTTAAGTATTAATGCCAATACGTTTAAAAATTCATCAAAATTACCGCTAGGCGCCCGGTATATGGTAATAATACATGAGGTTTTATCAAATTCAATGGCGGCGCATCTCTTACATATATTGCGGTCCCACCATGTGTTGTTTTTTTACGACAGAAACTGGAGACACCTTTATAACCTGCAACCTGTGAGGCAGAAAACTTAGATTCGCACATCCAGTGCTCACTTAAGCATATGAATGTCGGATTATTTTCCTGGCAAAATAAAATGTTGATTTTATTTGACAGACTCTGTATGTTTATGTGGAATAATTTCCATAAGTTGATAGTTTTTCCGGGAAGATTCTGTACACGAAGCTCGAGGTTGTCTTGTTCTATGAGGGTTGATTTTCTGAGGCTGGGTTTTCGAAATTTCCAGCTGCGAATCCGGGTCGAAACTTGAATCTAATTACAATGGAACCTTCAGGCCATATGTCTGGATCATAAACTTCCTTTACGTAGTTTATTGGGAATGACACAATCATAGAACATGCTTTATCAGTTTTGTTTAACGGTTCGCATTCGAACGGTATGTGAGGTGCTGTTATAGATAAACCTTTTGTGATGTTCTCGAGTGATGTTGATGGCTCTAGTCTATATAGATGTAGATATCCTAGTTTGGGTACAGATTTTACGCAGTCAATTTTTTTGCTTGTTCCAATAATTGGCCTACGCTGATTATATCTTAATTTTTTTGATGGATTGCGATTGTTTTTATACGGCCCAACTTTTTGTTTTACATCCTTTATGGCAATATTTTCTTGGTCTATTGTGATGATGTTTTCTTTGTCGGTATGGTTTTTGGTTAACAGAACAGTGTCCCGTTTTTTGTCATTAGAGTTCTTGCTACTTTCTTTCTTTGTCGATTTTTTCAAATTGCTTAAATTATTTTGTATCTGACTTGTAGATGGCTGCGTATGTCGTTTATTATGATATGGGGAATGATTATCGTTACCTTGGACTTGTTTGTTATTATTACTTTTTAATAACTTAATTATTTCTTCTAGAGCCCCAATTCTCTTTTCCAGTTGATTCACTAAATCACCTAATTTGTGCTTTAGTTTTATGTACTTCCTCACTAATTTTGCTTTGTATACAACATTGTTATGTACAAAAGTTTATATCACTAGTATCATATGGATCGTGAAATACATCAGTTTCAGCAATTTCCACTGCACTTTTAGACACTAGCTGAAGTTTATTTCTTAGATCACTTAACATTTCACTTGAGAATACTTTTGTGGGTAACTTTTGCGACGTAATTAATTCTATAATTTCGATTTTCTTTAATTTATCGAGCTCCACGACTAATAGATCTTTATTCGCGGCCATCTTGACAACTACTTTATATTGTAGACCAATTCGATAGCAGTTTTAAATTCAAATATTTTTGGATAGTTTGATTCAAAATGGGTCCAAATATGAAATACTAAAAAGGAGTAAGGGTGCTTTTCTGTTGGGGGGTGAGTTTCACCCTAACTCAACTATTGGAACTATTGGAATGTGCAGATTGCCAAATTCTACCCCAAAAAATCCCTAGAACGTTATTTTTGCTTTAATACCTGCCGAGTTACAGGGAGTTGAAAATGTTGATTTTAAGCAAAAAACACTGAAACAAATTACTCAGAGGATCACATTTTCGAAACAAAAAAGTTAGCTTATGAAATAACAAAAATAATTAATGAAACAAAAATTTGTTTAGGCTCATCGTTCTCGAGATGCAGTTAATGTTAGGTGCATTTGAACGTAGCCATGAAAAGGTCACGCTTTTTAAACAGTCAGAGCTCTGGTTTAAAAAACCTTTTAATATGTACCTTGAACCAAATTACAGCTTATTACAGTAGCTTAAATTTTTTTTTTGGCAAATTTTAATATCTGCAAAATCAAAAATGATATCGGGAAAATAAAGTCAAAATTTTTTTATTTCATTTATTTTTTAACTTATCCATTTGAAATTAGAGGTGCATAAACTACCTGTAAAAATGGATTTTTGGACATAAAAACGGTATAAGACCATTTTCGGTTTACTCGGAAATAACCGCAACTTTCGATTTATAAATAGAACACCCTGTATATTTTTACATATAATTTTTGAGTCAATGTTCAATTTTTTTAAGCATATCAAAAGTTGATAAGACGTTCTGAAATAACTCAAGTTTTAATAAATCAATATAAGTAAACATTTTTGTTTCTAGCACCATTTCTCTAAAGTTGATTCGATAAATACATCTTGAATGTCCAAAAATATTTAATTACTTACTTTTTCTCTTGCAAAATTGAAGTTGGATAAAAACTGTTTTAAACAAGTGTTGCTTGTTATTCTTCGTAGTACAATCTGCCCTTGAAATTACCTTGATAACGTCCACATAATTAAAAATTGTGATTTTTTTCGCCTCTCGGAATCAATCAACTTTTGTCTAACACATTTGTTTCGAGATGTAGAATATCTCGAAACAAATGTGTCTCAATTTAAATGGGCCACCCCGGACATTGTTTCTTAAATGTTGAAAAATTGTTAAAAAAATAGTGAAGAGTTAAAAATACTCTGCACAGATGTGCAGCAAAGGCAGCTCCGTTATCTTCTTAGAACTAACTGCTTACTGCTTCCTTCTATTGTCCAAACTCTTAGGATGACTGAGAGAAGCCATTGAAGACATAATATAAAGATGATGACCACTTGGCTGGAACGGACGTTTACAGTACCACTGTATAAATTATTACAGCTTCTGCAGTGGTGTGGTAATTGATAATACGAAATTATAAAAGAAACTGATTATTATTTAACAGTTTTCGGTGTGATGAATGGTATGCTTGGAGATTTAAAACATGGAAGAGCAATATACGTTTGTAATGAATTTAAATTCAATTAAATCATATTTACAAAATCTAACTTAGAAACCTATGTTTCAAAAATAAGATTCAACTACAGTATGGAAGTCTTGTCGTTTATAACAACTTCAGTGACTTGTAGTCGTCTTACATACTGGGCTATCAGATGATTAGAGACTGATTTGAAAAACTATAATATAACGTTCGGCAATTTTCGCTTCTCAAACATAATAATAATAATAATAATAATAATAATAATACATTTATGCATTCCTATTTGCCAACAAATGAAGAGGACATGTCAAAATAGTACATAATATGTAAATAATAATTGATTATAAATTAGACAGAAGCATACAGTCCATGAACGTTGACAGAATATTTGGCGTCTATAAAATTTATATAAACTTCAAGATCTGAAAGGAATAAAAGAGAAAAGTCTGTGATACAGTTAATTTTAAAACAGTTTAAAACATTTTGGTATGATGATATGCACATATATATAAATATAACTATAATCTACGATTGTAAGAAGTCTATCTATTCGTTCAGATCAAAAAATTATCGTAAACTATAATATAAACGAACTTTTTTAAGTTTCTTTGTGAATATTATCATATGATTTTATTCTCTGTGGTAGTTTATTGTAGACGGTTGCGCAAGTACAGTAAGGACTCTTCCTAAAAAGTGCTAACACATGAATTTCATTTGCGAATTTATATAATAGTGAATATTACTTCCAAATGTAAACATACTTTTGTTTATATGTGCGAAGGTAGCGCTAAAGACCCGAATTTCGGGCATCTATACACTGTCTTTTAACAATTGTGCTTCTGGGCTGTTTTCAACCAGCTGAAGAAAATAGAAGTATTGAAGAATAACCAGTTCACATTTTAAGAAGAAATATCAATTTGCTTAGTTATAAGCGACTGAGATGCAGGAACTGATGTGCCTCGACCCCAAATGCAAGTAGATCATTATTTTTTAGAAAAATTTTAGATATTTCATCTATTTTCATAATTCGTTTGCTATTTTTGAATTTGTTTATAACCATAATTTTGAAAATTATAAACAAATTTCAAAAAAATAGTTTGAATGAAGGTAAAAATTTGTTTCTTAATACCAGCTTAAAATATAAGTAAAAACCTACATTTTGAAAACAGAAATTGTCCTCCTGCGAGTTGATCCATTTAAACAATAAGCGATGAAAATTGAGAAATTATTATTGGTTTTTAGCTGTTTGAATAAATATTTTACGTTAAAATTTGGCACGAAGATTCAGTTTAATAAAGGGCTAGTTCCACCAACTTTCATTAAAATTGATGCATTATTACCTTACATTGCGAACAATTTGTTATTTTTATTTTTGCGATACGATTACTAGGACCGGAGATGATAAGGAAAATAGCAGAAAATTTCAGTGTTGAAAAATGAATTGTTAAAATTTTGCAAGAAGTAATGAAACGATTTAATTCAAAACTTCTCACAGGACTTGCTATTATACCTACAACAAATTAAAACAAAAAAATTTCTGTTGCCAGAGAATTCCTTATTCACCTATTTTGATGTTTAATTTGACTACACTATTCTGAGACATTTAATATCATCCCCACTTAATCAACGATATACATTGGGATTAAAAGTAATATCGTCTACAGAGATGTTGAAAAGAAAGGGACCCAGATTAGATCCTTAAGGAATACCCGACCTTGCAAATATTCAACATATTCGTAGCAACACCATTCGACATAATATTACCTACAACATTTAAAGTACGATTGAAAAAGGGTGTAGCCAGATAAGCATATGAAAAATGCCCATAAAGGAAATTACATGAAATCGGCATGAAAATATTCCCTTGACTGTAGAAAAAATATTTGTTACAGTAGTATTCCATAAATCCAAGGAGGAGCTGAATTTTTGCAAGAAAAGCAATTGTTAATTAAAAATTTGTTGCAACTTACCTAATGGACGAAAAAATTTGAAAAAATTATCGACCATAAAGATCTTCCAGATGAACTCAGAAAAAAATATTACGTCGTATTTGGAGCGAATTTCAAATTAAAAAAAAAAGAGAAAAATCCAAAGTGCCCAAAGGTGCATTTTTTTAAAAGGTACTATCATGATATTTTTCAGACAGACGCGCATTTGTGTTATTAATACCCTCAATGTTTTTCAGATTTTTTTATTTGGCGGCACATGTTGAAAAAAAAATAAAAACTTCAAAACAAATATTTATTACATTTTTTTAATAACATAATTTTTAACTAAACATCAAAAAGATAATTAAGCCTCGTTACTTTCCACATCTATCACCAGCTACATCAAAAATAGGGGCCAAAATTTCAGCTGGATTAATAAATTCAAGATAGATATCTTCCTCCTCTTGTTATTCACAACGTCTTGGCAGACATTTTGAGATCCATTGATTGTTTTAGTTGTCCTCTTTTTGTTATACGTTACGTCTGACAGCATCACACGACCTGCTACGGTTACCCGTTAGGCGCACAGCCCCGCCAAAGATCTCTTCCAACAGCTCTTTGGTAATATCAGCCCAATGTTAAGAAGGGAGATCTATATTGTCCTCTCAACGGTTGATGTGACCAAAAAATGAGAGAATTCGGGAAAATACAACGCTGGAGAGTCGCTTGGTGGGACGTACTTCTTAGGTCATTGAGATGGTACGATGGGCTGTCCACGGAATTCGTGGCGTTTTCACCCCTGTTTTGAAAAGGTGCTATCATGATTTTTGTCTAACAGACGCGCCTCTGCATTGCTAATGTATTTAAGTTTTCTCATATTTTTTATTTGGTGGCACATGCTGAAAGAAAATAAAAACCTCGCCAAAAACTATTTATTAGTTTCTGCAATCACCGATTTGTGTCATGAACAACGTTAGTTGCTGTATAGCAAATTTGAAAATCTACATATAGTGAAATGCGATAAGGTCTCGACACATTAACAGAAGAACCCGCAAATGCTAGATAGATTACAGGCCAATTTCTGATGGATATACTGGAATACGTCATTTTTGTAATTGTACCAAGAAACTACGAACAGTTTCATGGTGCTCACACGTTGCGGTTGCTGTTTATTATTTATCACGCGGTAGATATCTATCTGGATTTGCAACAAACTGGGCAAAATTTGACGTGACAGAAATATCACGAAACGCACAATGATCAGACTTGCTGAGGAACTAGTTCTCTCCATCTTTCTGAACACCTCCGAGACGTGGACCGTTAGGGAAACAGACAGACGACGTATTGATTGTTTCGTTAACATTGAGCTGATATTACCAAAGGAAGAAAACTAGAACAATTAATGGATTTCAAAATGTCTGCCAAGAGGTTGTGAATAACAAGAGGAAGAAGTTATCTATCATGAATATATTAATCCAGCTGAAAAGTTTTCATTTTTTTTTTCAACATGTGCCACCAAATAAAAAAAATCTGAAAAAAATTGAGGGTATTAATAACACAAATGCGCGTCTGTCTGAAAAATATCATGATAGCACCTTTTCAAAAAATGCACTTTTAGGCACTTTGGATTTTTCTTTATTTTTTTAAAATTTGAATTTCGCTCCAAATACGACGTAATATTTTTTTCTGAGTTCATCTGGAAGATCTTTATGGTCGATAATTTTTCAAATTTTTTCGTCCATTAGGTAAGTTGAAACAAATTTTGAATTAATAATTGCTTTTTTTTAGCAAAAATTCAGCTCCCCCTTGGATTTCTAGGATAATACTGTAACAAATATTTTTTTACAGTCAGGGGAATATGTTGATGCCCACCTGCTATATTTGAAAATTCACTTACGGACCACTACACAGTATCCTTATCTCTAAATTACGATAAAAAGCGGTCTGAAAATAACGAAAAAAAAGATGACAGAAACAAGGTACCTAACAAAAAATATTCATTATGAAAAATTAAATAAAACATTAGAAACGGAAACTTGGGAAGACGTTTTAGATTGTGTTGAAACTGAACTCGCCTATGTAACATTTATTAACAAATATAAATCCATTATCAATAAATGTACGGAAGAACGGCAATTAAGAAGTAAATCAAGGAAAATAAAACCCTGGATTAGTATAGGTATAATAAATTCTATAAGGAAGAGGGACCAAATGAAAAAAAATCTTAACAAAATGTTATTCAGACGAATTACGAACTCAATACAAACAATACAGGAATAAATTAAACAAATTGATTAAAGAAACAAAAAACAATTACTATAAGGATCAAATTTCGGAATCTGGTAATAATTATAAAAAAATATGGGAGGTCATGAATGAAGCAACAGATAGTGGTCAAAAGAATAAAAAATTCGAAACATTTAATATAAAAGATAATTCTGGTAAGCTTATCGATAATGACTTAGAAAAAGCAAAAATATTTAACAATTTTTTCATTAATATCGGGAAAGAAATGTCTAAAGGGATAAGTGAATGTCAAAGCAACTTAACTAAGGGTAGAACAGTAAAAAATTCTTTTTTTCAACCCCTGTAACTGAAAATGATATTATCTTAAACATATCATCCTTAAAAAACAATTCCGCCTCGGGTCCAGATGAGATATCAGCGAAAGTCATAAAGAAAACCCACAAATATATATTAAAGCCACTAAAACATATCATAAACTTAATATTTAGCACTAGTGTGATACCAAAAGACTGGAAAATGGCCATTGTTTCCCCAATATTTAAAACAAACGATCCACAAGATATAACTAACTACAGACCTATAAGCCTCATTAACCATTTTGCAAAAATATTTGAAAAATGTCTTAAACAAAAATTGCTAACGTTTTTAGAAAAGGAAAATATTTTGTATGATAAACAGTTTGGCTTTAGATCGCAAAAAAGTACAGAAGACGCAGTATTTCAACTAATCAATGAAGTAATAATAAATAATAATAAAGACAATAAATGTCTTGCGGTATTTTTGGACCTTGCTAAAGCCTTCGATACCGTTTCTCACAAAATTTTATTATCTCGATTAGAGGATATTGGAGTTAGGGGAAATGCGCTTAATTTGTTTGAAAACTTATCCAACAGAAGTCAAAAAGTTAAAATAAACCAAAGTAATAGTGACTCACAAGTAATTTCAACTGGTGTTCCCCAAGGGACTGTATTGGGACCTGTCCTGTTTCTGATATATATATTAATGAACTTGCGGCTAATACTAAGAATGGTATCGTAATATCTTATGCAGATGACACTACTATAATTTTCCATGGTCAAAGCTGGAACGATGTATATGAGAAAGCAGAAATAGGTCTTAAATCAGTCCAAAATTGGTTAAACTGAAGCCTTTTAAGCTTAAATATTAGTAAAACTAAACATACGACATTCTCCATCTCTAGTATAGATCAACCGCAATTAAAAAATCTATTCATACACCAAACAAAATGCAACAAATCTCAAACACCCTGCAATTGCCCATTTCTAGAAAAGGTTAAAACAATAAAATATCTAGGTGTCGTCGTTGATCAACACCTAAGATGGAATGATCACGTTAACCAACTTTCTAATAAAATTCGGAAAATGTTTTATAAATTTTATCAGCTTCGGGATATACTAAATAAAAACCTTCTCATAATCCTTTATACTGCTTTAGCAGAGTCTATCTTGAGATACTGTATAGTTGTCTGGGGTGGATCTTTCAATAACGCACTAAAAAACCTAACCGTTTGCCAGAATAAACTTCTCAAAATTATTTTCAAAAAAGGTAACTTATTTTCGACTGAAATGTTATACAATGTATTTAACATTAGATGCCTGTATTATTACAGTTGCTTAATTTTTATCTATAAGTATCCGAACTTATGTACCAAACCAACGCATAACAATGAAACCAGATATAATGCTAATGATTCCTTCAGTATCCCAAAATTTAATAAAACTCATACCCAACGACAGATAATCTATTACGCCCCTAAATTCCATAATGTTCTTCCTCCTAATATAAAATCTATAAAAAACATTAAGCATTTTAAAATAGAAACAAAACAATTTATAAAAACAAACCATCATATATTCGACAACATTTTATGAAAATAACAAAAAATAATAATAAAAAAGATAGATAAGAGAAATAATAATAATAAAAAAAAAATCGTGTATTTCCATATCCACACTTCAGAAGCAGCGAATCCACCTCCCATGGTCCACGTCACATTATTTGCGTTACTACTCATACGCGCTAGAGTCATTCACAAGCCTTTCATGATTTAGATGACTTTTCTCGCTTTTGGTTTTAAATATAATATGTAATTTTACTAAACTTATAATCTTGTAACTTAAATATGTGCATATTGTTCAATTTAAATCAAAATAAATTCATTCATTAATTCATTTCATGTAACTTTCTTCATGGGCATTTTTCATATGCTTATTCGGCTATACCCTTTCCTACATATTTAGTTTAAAGTAGTTCTCTACAAAGATTTGTGCTTCATTGTACGAACAATAATTCTATAACAGTTTTTTTACACTCTGGGGCGGGTATTTGCCCTAAAGTGTATTACATTCCGTGAACAAGCAGTCAATTTACAGAATTTAATGTTCGGAAAATTGTCTCAAAATTAGTATGCACGCGGTTGAAATCGTTTTATTAGTTACCCCTAGCCTTTTCTATTCTAATTACTTTGTGTTTATTTTAGCATTCGTTTGCAATTATAAAGATGCTACCTGGTACTCGTTATTCAATTTAGCGGATCGCTAATTGGGTGTAAATTACCGCTTTTCCCGTTCGGTGCCTCCGGGTATGCTCCCAAACCGCATTACTCTGGTAATAAGCTTTGGTGGCCAGTGGCATCGATATATATTTTCATTTAGGGATTAATTGGAGTAAATTAAGCAAAGCTTCAATATATTTGTAAGTGTCAAAATTTCATTTAATTTCAAACAACATTTTCAAAAATATTATCCAAATAATATAAAAAATAAACAAATAAAAAAGAAATTTTTTTGTTTTCTATTTTCTATTCTAATTCTAATTATGACAACAATTAATTTTTGTTAAGAAATTGTTTGTAACAATTAACACTAATTAAATATCAACATTAATAATAATATACAACATCGATAAGCTTTTTTATGACCTATCTTAATTCGATTATTGTGGAGACCGATATGATAAGGCATAAGAGTAACCTGTCTCAGCTTGTAGTAGAGAAGCGGGATCGTGGGGTACACGAAAGTGTTTGCTATAGTTGCTATTTATATGGCAAAGTGTTTCTTATATTTGTTATTTACATAATCGTGTGTAGTTGTTACTTGTTTAGTCAAGTAACAGTATAAAGTTATTGGAAAATAAATAATTTGGACGATAAACAAAACAGTGTCTGTCATTACACGCGTAGGGTACCAACATTAAATCCATTGCTTGAAATATATTTGCTGAAAAGTTGGCGCTGGTGCATTTATTGTGAGTTTTATTAAATAATTGCTTACGATAGGCTGATAATGAATTCTATTCTAATCGTACATAAAAAGAACAACTTTACATCGCGAGGACGTTCCATATTTTCAAATGCGTTTTTCTCGAAAAAAGAGTTTCAAAACAAAAGTTGCCTCCATCCTTTACATATATTTCTTCTCGATTAACTTGCTATCTATTTCGAAGATACGTACGTACAGATCAACTGGCGGAGACGTATCGCAATTTTCAATAGCAATTTTATAGCATAATAAAAGTTCAAATCAACTTAAAAACAGATTTTTTTAGAGCAGAATATAGGGAATATTCAAAAAGCTATAATTAAAATCGATTCCTTACTGAATTACTCCATTTAGAATGAAATTGAGTGCTGGCACCTTGAGCGAAAATAGAGCACATACCCACATACTAAGGCTATGATCAGAAGAAACAATAATAAATTATGCAAATTTTCTTAATTTATATATTATGCAATATGTATTATGTATTTCTAAATGTTAATGAATTTGAGCTCTTCAGAAAAAATAATTGCATAAGTAAGTAGATCTTAATAAATTAAACTCGGATATGTCAAAAACATTAATTATTTTAATGTACCTACTTTAAGACACTGTTGTTCTGGTTGAAGATGTGGATGATGTAGCATATAGCTCAGGAGGCTTATAGAGGAATACAAAATCTAGGGTCTAGAAATAAACAACGAGAAAACACAGTATATGGCAATAGGCTGTGAGGGACAAGATTTAATATTGGAGGAAGATTTAATATTGGAGAAAAAAGACAAAAGAATTGGAGTTATCCTAACGGAAGATGGAAAAGATGACAAGGACATCCTAAGTAAGGTTGCCCGAGGACAAGCAGTAACGACTATGCTAAACTCCTTACTGTGGATCAATGAGCTGAATAATAATGCGAAAAAACATATGTTCAAATCACTAGTCGAAAGTGGGGTAACAAAATAAACGCCACTGAAAATAGTCATGGGAGAAGGTGCTGTGGGCTAACACTCATGGATTGTGTAAGAACCGATAACATTAAAGAAATGATGAAAATAGAATACTCGCTATCTGACACTATAGAGAAAAAACAATTATCCTGGTACGGCCATATGAGAAGGATGGAAGAAAATAAATAACCACAAAGAACATGGAACTGGATACCAAATAGAAGAAGAAAAAAGGGAAGACCTAGAATGAGATGGAAATATGGTATGCAAGAAGCCATGAATAGAAAGGAAATGGATAAAGAATTATGGCTAGATAAAAAACTATGGCACACGAATTGCGATAAACGGCCATTAGTGCTGTAAAAAAGTCTCTGTATATATATATACTTTAAGACATGCTCGTATGCAACCAATCGCAAGATAAATTCAAGCAGCGGCAAAACTTAAACGACTAGAAGTTGCAGTCGGGCGTGGCAGACCGCGAATACCTATTTGATTAACATTTTGCTCGAACACATCACAATTCTCGTTTACGGGGTGCCACTAAGAATAAGTACTTAATCAGTATGTTTCTAATCTACGTATAGTTTGTTCAAACCTGAGAGACACACTGTATATCACACACTGTATATTACACACTGTATATTACAGTTTTGTATTTTGCATTTCTTCCATTTTAAGGTAAAATTGATGTATCATCTAACCAACGTAAAGTTCGTTCGAATGGAGACACTGTACATTGCATTTTAGATGACTCACATCTTCTTATTTTTGAGTCCTTAATCAAAAACCTTAGTAACATTTGGCTCTAAAATTACAATAAAACATTGTACAAAACATGATAGTTTGCACGCCTCTGGAGATCAACCCGTATGACGAATATAGAACAGGTTCAATAGGGAGTGGTCTACCAAACCACGTTGCATATGTGCTAAATTCTAAATAAAAATTTTAAGTCTAAGAGAATCGGCAGCTACTGGAAGCGGCTAGAACCTCCCCCACACGGTGGATCAGCTGTGTTTGGATATTACATCGGAAATTAGAGCACTGAGCAAACAGTTAAGTTACACGTGACTTGGAGCAATTTATTTCATGAACAAATATCGAACGAACTGAAGTGGACTACAAGCAGTCTATTAAAACATAACCTCCCATGTTTGTTTATGTTGCATATTAATCAATTGCCGGATATTATAGGGGCTTTAACAGATAACGTTTAGAAGATTTTGTGGAATATTGAATAACAAATAAAAATAATAATACAGAATTTAGCCCAAATGGCACTCTAACCTCAACAAGTTAATAACATTATGGACAGTTCAAGCAGAATACGCATACGTCAAATTAAAATCTTCCTGCTCGATCAAAAAGGTCCGAGCAAGTCGAGCTTCGTCCGAGTGCTTTATTTTGTAATATTCGAACGTTTCAGATTTAGCTCGGTTAGCTCGATTTGCATTAAATGAACGATTGTGACGCGTCCTATCAATCAGACGTAATATCCGAACACGGCTATAAACAATTATTACCTTTAAAATACCAACTAAAATAGGTTTTGACATTGTCAAAAACGTAATATCCGAACACGGCTATAAACAATTATTACCTTTAAAAAACCAACTAAAATAAGTTTTGACATGTCAAAAATATTTGGGTTGGTAACCTTTACGAATGTTGATTTTTAGGTTATGAAATATATTTAGGCACATATCTGCTCCAAGCAAATATTTAAAAATTCACGCAAATAATTCTTCTATATTGTTGATTAATAAAAATAGACTGCTAATTACAGGTTAGATTTCCAACCTAGAAAAAGAGCCCTGTTTTATTAGAACAAAGTATTTAGAACTTCATAAACATTACACTGTACTAGATTTTATTTGAAAGTGCGGGAAGCAGGCAGAAATTTTAATAATAGCTACGGAATATTCTTAAATATATATGTTTCAGGTTGGCTGTGACGTCACGTATCATAACCTATAAATCAACATTCACAAAGGTTACCAAATATTTTTGACAGATGGCAAAATACATCTTCCCCTAACAATAATGACGTGACATCACAGCTAACCTCAAAAATATATATTTCTTGAGATTTATGTATTTCGTAGTTGCTATTAAAATTTCAGCTTGGTTTCCATACTTTCAACCAAAATCTAATTCAGTGAAGTCCTAAATACTTTCTCCTAATAAAATAGGACTCTTTTTGTAGGTTGGAAATCTAACATATAATTAGCAGTCTATTTTTATTAATCAACAATATTGAAACATTATTTACGTGAATTTTTAAATATTTGCTTGGAGCCGATACGACTGTAAGCTGAAAATGCGTATACAAACATTAAAAATGAGAATAAACCTGAAAAACTTAAAATTTGAGGTTACGTTATTTATATGATGCACATGCCCTATAATATTTTTTGGATGCTGTTATATATGCACATATAACGAATTTTTTTAAATTTTTTTAACGGAAACGCAATCGAAGGGGTGCAAGTTGATATATCGTTTTTTTTTTTAACTGTTTAACGTCGGCCTATTTCCGCTGCCAGGGCCTATCACCGACGCCAGGAGATGAGCTACCCCCAACCTGGAAATTTTGCCGAACCTCTTCCCTTAAGAAGAGTAGGGATTTTTTACTTGCCTAACATTTGATAGACAAGGGACCACCTGCTTTACATCCCCTCCGAAGGATGGTATATCCACTACGTAATCCTCGTCTGAAATTACGTAACTTCCGAGTATACACTGATATACAAGCCTCTAGAAGGTGGGACGAGAACGCTGTATGCTATGGTGCTAACATACACACACACAGACATTTTTCAAAAACCACTTTTTTGGGTTCCTTGGACCTCAAAACGTAAAAATTTGATATTATCTCAATTTTCAATTTTGGACTAAACCTCCCAACCAAGTTAATGTGTTTACAAGAAAGGGTCTGTATACATACATACACACATGCACAGACAGACAGACTTTTTTATTCGATATTTGAGTTCAGCATGTTATGAAACTGATATCTGTACATTTTTTTTCCAATTATTAAAAATGTTTGTCTAGTTATAATATAATATCCCTATTGGATTAAATCTAGTAGGTATGATAAATTGATAGTTGTGTTTTGTTCGTTTGTTTATCTTGATCACATATGCAAGGCACACTCATGAAATGTTGACGAATCGTTATTTCCAGCCAAAATTCAACTTAATTATTTATTTTATTTTGATAGTTTCAAATGATAGATAAAATCATTGAATAATTCGAGAGCAAAGTATAATTGTTACTCTCAAGTGACAATGAAGCATTTTACGCATTGTTAAAATATGTCCTCGTATAACTTCCCAATTTTTGTATATTTTTAACCGAAAAACCGAATTATTTGTTCTGCTTTGTGTAGAATATCATATTTTTTTTAATCTACATGTAAAACATGTAAATGTGGAATAATAGTTATATAAGGAAGAACAATTATTTACCATGGTTACAGTATGAAATATAGAAGCATTTTTTTTTTATAAAAAAAAACATTTTGGAATAGTTTTTGGATCATTATTATCAGAGAAGTGGTATCGCAATCGTTTTATTTAAAAAAATTGTTATAGAAAAATTGACAATAAGTATTTATATATATATATATTTAATGTTACAAGTTAATATGACAGAAAATGCAACAAAACTCTTATCATAACAAGAATGCATTTAATAATTTCCAAAAATTGAACGCACACCACTGCATTTTATACCCGCTTATTATGTGTAGACTTGTATTTTGGTTCACATTACGGTTTTTATTTTCTTTTCATTTCGGTGGAAATTAAAAACAAATTATTCTCATGATTCTGCTATCAAAAGTTCGACTTATTACGATACTAAAAAATTGCAGGTAACAAATTTAATGCACTAAGTGGGTTTTCACTTATAATAATATAAATTTCATACAATCATAATAAAAATTGGGACAATTTGCGCTTTAAGCGGAAACGTTCCTAACTTTTTAAAGTGCAAAAAGGTAAACAACAGTTTATTACCGGGCTTGTATTACAAGACCCATCCCATTCGGGCCATTATATTATGGCATGGGAAATAGCAATCTATATATTTAGAACACAAGGTGTTTTCTTTTCCGGCTTCGCCAGCGGGTCCTACTCCACCGATTTTCATTATTCTTTTTTTTTTTTTTTAAATAATGCTCTTTATTCACAGATGTCATCACTAATTTTTATTTTTTTAAATTATTATTTTCATATATAAAAACGGAATAGAAATTGAGATGAGGTACGGTACCGGTTTCAGTGGCGAGACCTCGATCGGGGAAGTTAAGGCACGCCGGGCGAGTCCGGTACTTGGATGGGTGACCGTATCTTATCTCGCCGTCCTGGGTAAGTGATGGAGTAGCATTAGCTGAACTTCGGCAGGACGTTAATATAAATAAGGCAAATGAAATAAATAAAAAATAAGTAGAAATAAATAATTGACTCACAGCACTCGAACTTTATAACGTACTACAACAAACTGTGCATGTAGAAGCCGCAATTGATCGAAGAGATCCGAGTAAATCAGTCAGCGATTGCCAACATGTCGAAAACGAATTAGAATTAATTTTCAATTTTGTTTTATTCATTTTTAAGACAAAACATTTTTTGGAGAATATCTCTTTTCATCATGGAACGATAGTTATGCTCATTTTAGGTGACGACAATTGTTTACTTGTTAATTTGTTTATTTTTTAATATTATGAAGGTGTTTTGTGTGTGACACGGGTCATATACACAGCCCATTAATAACATAGATTTACGAAAAAAAAAAAAATGTTCGACCAATGGTATCCCATTACCGTAGCACAAAGGTTTTCGACGTGTTGAACACGATGTAGTCCGTTTTGCGCCATCACGTCAGGATTTCGAGAAAACTTAACCTAAAAGTGCTAAAAATACCTTCATTTCATCGTTCCTAGGATCGAAAAATTTCTTTGCATCGCAACGCCATCTATATCTCAATGTGTAAAATACCCATTTTTACTCAAAACTGAAGTCATTTATATATTCTAGTAGATACCTTTTACAGAATTTAAATGTCGCTTTTGGTTATCGAGAAAATGGCGCCGGGAATTTAAGTGGGACACCCTGTATATATCATTCCAGTATTATATTTCAACGGATTAGATATATTTCTATCAAATATATGTATTAGTAAAATGTATAAGCAAAAAAAATATATAGAGAATAACATTTCGCAAGATTTCTATTTAAGTACAAGTGACAAAAATTAAGATTTTTTTTATTTAAATGATTAATAACTTTTTTATTTACTGATTGATTTTTTTCAAAAATAATAGGGTTCTTACTCTAACGCTAACTTACTTTCCAAATTTGAATACAATCGGACTTTTCTTTCTTAAATTATCGTGCTTACAAGAAACGTGACGGACGAACAGACGGATATTTTGAAAGTTGTTCAGAATTCGTTCATTATCATAATGACATGAACATTTTTTTCTCTACGAGCGCTATTTACTGTTTTAGAAATGTGCCGATCAAATGTAATAAACTCTTCGTTTTTGCGAAGAGTATAATAATGGTCTAAGACTAGAACTTTGATGTTGCTATGAATAGTTCTGATTTGTCCGTCCTATCACTACATATTATTTTTTATTAACTAAATATGACCTGAAAATTGAAAGATGGTAACAAATAATCCCAAATATAAAATTCTCTTTCTTTTAAACTGCACATTTTTTTATATTCAAAAATCGCTTTTTGACGACATCTTTGAAAACAATTTCTGTTGAAAGTCGGATTTCATACTTTCTTAAAATACACATCTGTTAATAAAAATGAAATTCTATTCAGTTTTGGTAACACCGGGAGCGATTTCAAACTGGAAAGGACGCCAAAAGTGTGTTTTTATGTAATCCATCAAGTTGTCAAATTCTCCAATTTACATCTCACAAAATAAAATGGTCGCTCAGTATAATTAATATAAATATCTTGTTTTTACAGTTCATTGTGTCTGGGCATAATATACCACCTGCGCGACTGCGTCAAATAGCACACCATTGAAAAATTAAATAATTGATTGATAAACGATCTTAAATTTACCGAGTCACGTTATACGGCATTTATTCTTATCTGTCAGATTACTATCTAGAATTTTTAACTGAATAATGAGCGGCCCTAACCAGTATACTGATATTAAAATGCAGGCAAGAATTGCCTCATTACCAAATTATGCGAGAGGTACGATCGTACAATACACCATATCTTCATTTTATAAAGCATGTTTTAACTAAGTCATTTGCATATTGGGCATAAAAAAATGTTTTTTTCCTTCTGCATATCATAAGTAGTAGTAATATAGGTTTGTTTCTGCAAGAAATCACAAACTAGTCAGAGTTAATAAGCTGTGTCTAACATGGTCAGCTGCCAATCACAAATTGTTTTCAACCAATCGTGTTATGTCTGACTAGTCAGTTATTGCTGCAGAAATAGACCTATTATTATTAATTAAATAGCTTTATTTAGGAATAAAATGTACAACATATTCCTAAACTAGAGTCTGGGTCAAGAGCTACTCAACATTATAATAATATATATCTAATCTAATGTTAATTAAATCAAAAATATAAATATAGGGTGGAATAAACTGACAATAAAAGGATATATTAAACATAAAACTAAAGACTATTTAAAGGCAAAAAATACATATCTACATACATACATACGTATTATACATAAATAAAATACACATATAGTATACACCTAATGCACAAGACATACTTTGAAATAATCCGATTATACAATAGTTTTTATGAATTACAACAAAACCATCTGCTAACTTATAGAAATTGGGGACCGCGAAAATGAGTTATTATTTTGCGATATTTATTTATAAATGCTCTTTTTAGCTCATCATTAATATTATGGCATATCGAAATAGCGTTGTATATAAATAAGAGCTAAAATAAAGTTTCAAGATGTTTGGTAATATAAGTTGATTTGCTTGAGCCAATTTAAATGTTTTTTTTTTCACAGAAATATGATTGTACTTCTTGAATTTAAATACAAACCTGCAACTGTTATGTTGCATTTTTGGGAAGCGCCAGTGTGTAAGCTTATCTAGACATGAAAAATATACTATATGGCAATAATTCGAGAATGGCAGCACATGATACTTTTTTCCTTACTTTAAAATTTAAAAATTTGCATTTTCAATGCATAGTCTTTTAACAAAACTACCACATGCTCCATGAAACGCACCTTAGGTTAAAAAAGTAGAAGTCTTTTGCTTCATTTATATTACATATGTTGGATAATATCGGCTCAATATATTAAGATCAAAACAGGTCCTAAAACTGACCCTTGTGGCACAGCTGATGTGACTCGGCAAATTATTGACAGCTAGTCATTTATTGAAATGGTTTGAGATCTGTTTTTTAAATAAGATCTGAAGAAGTCTACTTACTGTAAGTCATAAAAAGACAATTTGTTAAAATGAAATTCGTAGCATGTCAAAAGCCTTAGAAGGCTTAAGGCAGATAAAATGTATTTAGGGAACGTCAGCTAAGGTTGAAGTTGTGCTAAAGGGTTTCTAAAACCTGGTGGAAAATTAGATATAATGTTGATTTCTACGGTGCAAAAGATAATCATATACTTGGGCATTAATTATTTTCTCTACAACTTTTGATAATACAATGGGCTCATTTACCGTTGTTCTTTTTATTACGTTTTACAAAAGATCTCTTAATTTGGGAACGAGATTTTGATAAAAATGAAAGCTTTCAATAATATATTTGAATATTTGAAAGTTTCCAAAATTTCGGGAAGGTTTCCTTTGGGAACTTTCGGAATATTCAAATATTTTATTGAAAACATTTTTATCAAAATTTCGTTTTGTAAATTTTCATATGGAAAGTTTGTATATCATTGTTGGCCCGTAGGAGACGACCCGTCGCAGTTTTTTGAAAACAAGTTCATTTTTAGAAGTCACAACCTTCATGTACGTTTTTTAAATAAAATGTTTATTTACTACTCTGTTTTTTTAAACAATAGTTTGTCCTAATCGCGGTTCAAATTTTAATACGATTGGACTTTTCTTTCTTGAGTTATCATGCTCACAAGAAACGTTATAGATAAACTGACAGCAGATAGACGGATATGCAGACGAACAGCTGGACGGTGTTTGGAAAATGATCCATCCGTCAATATAATGATGAATTTTTTTCTCTCGAGCAATATTTACCGTTTTACGTGACAAATTACAATATACTCTTCATTACTGTGAAGAGTATGACAACGATAGGAGCCCGTTGGCCAATGTGGCCAGATTAAGAGCACAATGATTCCGTGGGTAATGCAAAAAGACATGAAAACCACTTAATGTCAGATATAAAATATTGAAGGAGTAAAAACATTACAGTTTTCAAGAATTATAACACACACAGTCGAGTTCAACGGTCTGAGGTAAATGGAATATAAAGGATCCCAATATAAAGAATACGTTTATTTATTGCGAATATTTTGCTTTATGGTATTTTTAAAATTAATGGCTGTTTTGTTTTGTGAGACATAAACAGGGAATTTATAAAACTAAGTTCATAAATTAGACTTAAACACATTCTTAAAAGAAAACTATCAGAATGATATGGGTGTTTACTTTTGATATAAATCAGAAATAAATTCTTTAATGTAGTAAGTATGCTTAAGCTATAAATACGAGAAATGCATACAATAATTCGTGTGCGAATTTTGCAAGATTTTATTATGCATCCGCGCCTATACAGAAGTTTTCCTTAAAAATTAAAATACTATTATCTACTATAATACTCAAATAGATCAGCACCAGGCGCCCCACAGGGTTCGAACTCACAGCCGTGAACATATTCATATTTGTTTTTTACACAGAAAGAAGAAATTATTTAAATGAAATAAAATGTATTTAATCGTATGTAATATCACTAGTGCTTAAAATTTTATCGAAAATTTTTTCGAAAGCGTGTTGCCTGGTAATATAAAGAGTGCAAATTGACAGTTTATTATCTGATTAAATCCCGACCGCTTTAGCGGGAGGGATTTAATATTTGATAATAAACTGTCAATTTGCACGAGTTATATTAACTAGGGGCAACTTAGCTTGAGAAAAAATTTTTAGATAAAATTTAAAGCACGAGTGGTATTTGTGGAGAATATTTCACGAATAAATAATTCATTAAGTATATCTTCAATATTATGTTCAGTAATTAATTGCCTTCAGACGTTTCCTTGTTGCTTTTTTAGAGATTACTCACCTTTATCTTCAATTTCATCATTTACGTCACATAAAAATGACTTTCCAAAGCGACTCATCTAATAAAAAACAAAGTAGGTTTAAATTCTGACAATCAAGAAAAACAATATACGTTAAACCATAGGTACTGTAACTTATAAGACTAGTCATCACAACAAAGCACGCTTCGACCAATCACATTACGGGTGAAATCACACAAATTGCATATTACCAATCTATCTCTTTTACGTTCTAAGGCTGCCGGCTCAGATGGTATGGTACCGCCATCTAATAACGCTAGCTTAACTTAGTTACTAGCCTAAACAGTGAATTGAATTATTATATTAAAGTGTTTATTAATACATATTTATGTATTTAATCCTTGTTTCTAATTTGAGAAGTTTGATAGTTAAGTTAAGGTTTACTTGTTTAAGTAGAGAGACTTTAAGTACAACGAATTATAATATATATATAGTGATACTGCAGAGTTTTGATTTTCCAAATAAGTGTTAGCTGTTTTGTAATGACTGATGAATTACCATACGTAAGTACCTACATTTGTGTATTTATCATGGAATAACTGATTTGTCTGCTTCGTAGATATTCATATTTAATTTTAGTTGTGAAAATTATTTTGTAATTATGTTAGGTATTAAGCCATTGAAAGCTGTGTACCTCCAACTTGTCCCGAACCTATATAAGTTCCACACAGTATTGGCTTTTTAGGTTATTAATACAATACTACAATTTACAATTTACGTTAACAATTAGTAATAAGCTAGAGAAGGTATTGATAGATAACATTTAAAAGCACGATTTTTCCTATTTGCCGAAAACATGTCACGACACAAAACGTCAAAAAATTTTCGCAATATTTGCCGCTGCAGCGACCTAAAAAATTAGAGCGATAAATTTTGCATGTTGGTCCTGTCAAAAGCAGATCTAGCTTGAATTACCTAACAATGACGTTTGATTGGTGCAATGTTGTGAAAAAACGGGCTCTCATTGGCTATAGCGTTAATGAGTGAAATAATCTGTGTAATGATACTCAAAGGTCTGAAGTATTTGGGAAAGGCTTGACACTGAAAATAATTTAAATTCTCGTTCACCTTACTGAAAGCGTCTTTGAATATTAACTCAACGTTATTTTCATAAGCGACAACTGTGCTAAATCGTAGCTTTTTCCATATTTGTATTTATTTAATGGTGACGCTTAAACAGAAATACATGTGTCATAGTTTTTTTTTTCTTTTCAAGAAATGGCCGCCATTGGTTCCTAAGAAAAAAATTTTACTTTTATGTCCGAACCTGCGTATCGTCTACGCCGACGTTATCAGTTGTCATTTTAAAATATAACGTAGAACCAAGGTTATATAGATATTATGCATGTTTCGAATATTCCAAAGACATTTATTTACTAAGGACATACTTGATACTTGATATTTCTGCAAAATGCAGAAATGGCAATTATCACAGACATCTGTCGTCTCCTTCTTATATAGTGACACGAAGATTGTGACTTTCCTGTCATCAGGCCAACAGAAATTCCGCATCTTTATTAACAGTAACATACCTAGTCAGACGTTCTTTATTCCTTTTTGCATATTATGATAATTTTCTGTTTTCGCATACTAAATAATCACACAGGTTTGTGCAGACACACCTTGTAGTTGTACAAGTTTTCATAGATAATTCATAATTTCAGTTCTATCAATAATTATTAATGCCTCATAAAAATTCATTGTATTCAAATTACTAGGTGTATTATGTTTCCAATGTGCTCGATGTATATATTAATCGCTGCCAAAGAACGGATTAAACGTTTATTAATTATCAACAGAGACATGTTAGAAGTCAGCACACCCACCATATCTTTTACTGAAATTGATAGGAGATGCAATAAAAGTCCATTCATATTGGTGTAATAGACGTTTTCAAAATCCGCTGAGCTCGGATTTTATTTTTTTTTTAGCAAAGTTTTTATTTATCTATTTGTGTCATGAAATTGTAGACAGGAATTTCGAGGCCTAAAATTTTTAAAGTATAATAGTAAAATGCAATTTTATTGGCCATGCTAGCGTATTATTTAGATGGGATATCTTGCAGGATTGGACTCTTACCATCGACTTCAAAATTAGCGTTTTTGAATGTTGACAGAGTCAAACAGACATATTTTTAGTTCTAATGGAAATACCCAGTAGATGCTTTCTTTGGCTAAAGAATCAACAATTTCGTTATTTGATAGGCCAATGTGGGCTTTTACCCATATAAAACGATCCTCTTTTCCCACATTGTATAAGCAGTTTCATTGTTTTTAGAATGTCATGGTTGGTTATGATGCTGATGCATAACGTACCTAAGGGAGATTTGGAAGCATATGAGTATGCCAAGAAAAAATTATCCCACTTTTAAAGAATCGTATTTAAGATGTCTATATAGTAGTAATATTCGGGTGGTCACTATACTGAAGTGTAATTAAGGACACATTCGAAAAATGATTGAAGTATTCAAAATTTAAATTGTAACTTTAGAGATTGGGTTGTCCAACGGAGCAAGGCTATTGCTGAAATCTTGAATATCTATGCATAGAAGTGGAAATTTTTTATTTCTCCAGAATTTATTTGATAAGTCAGATGTATTAATGATAGAAATATTATGTCAAATCGGTTGATACAAGTTCAGACCTATTAGTCATAGCAGACAGTCTTTCTTTCTACACATTTTTGCAATTCCATGTACAGAAAAGAAGTTTCCTGATAAAAACTAAAAAATACTGATGTTCACTGACATTTTACATTTAAATGTTTGCATGTAAACGTTAAGCTAGGAAAATATTCTAGGGACAGCTGTCTCTATTTATTCATTCTACGAGAGTATAGTCATATAGTTTGCATTCCCAGTCGTATTCCTTTACACCGGCGCATATTATAGAAAACACGGCCGATGATATATTCTTTTATCGCGGCATATTAGACTTGCGTGCACATAATTTATATTAGTCCTTGCACAAAATTGTAATACGAAGAATATCCGAGCCCACTGCTGGGTTCGCTATCGACGCATTCTTGCTGTTAACGACTTCATCTGGGCATTCAGTAACGAATGATTTTTAAATGCGTAATTTTATTCAATTATGATCCGATTTTCTCTGAAAACGACAAGGGTAGGTAAGTTATATACTTTCGCCCACTAATCTCATAACAATAAAAAGTTCGCTCTAAAATCATTAAACGTTATTTATTTATCGTTGAACATATAATCTTCATATTTCTACACATTTTACATTTGAAAAACAACAGTAAGTCGTAATAACGGCATTTCAAGGTAAGCATGTTTGTAGTTTTTTAGTATTTTTTTACGTTTTTCCGAAATTTTAATGTATATTTCAGCTCGATGAACCAAGAAAATCTATACCTCATTTAATTGTTGAGTATTTAAGCTTTTAAATAATGGTCGATTTATATTGGTTCATCAAGTGGTTCAATGTATAAAAAACAAAATCGTTTCCGGGAGAGTCGTAGTGGTGTCGACGTTGCGTGCGAATTTAAACGTGTCAGCACTCAAAACCACATATTGTCGTGTGTATTGAATAAAAATATTTTTTCTGAAATCGGTCAAGAAGGTCTACTTTCTCGGCGCAATTTCAGATCCCAAAATACGCTATTCTAATATTTTGGTCCGTTGCTAAGCAACCATCAGAAATCAGTCCTGGAAAGTTACTTTCTCGACTTTCTCTGACTCTTTTTTATATATAAAAGTTACTTTCCCGGCCTAAGCGGGGAAAGTAACTTTTCCAGACTGTTTTTTATATATATTTTAGACAGTACATAATAAGCACTGAATCTCTTACTTTTTCCTTTTTTTAAGCGTTAAAAAAAATTCGTTAACTTATAATAATATTGATTGCGATTTCAGAAAAAAATAGCATCTATACCTCGTAGTAAAAGCACATTCCCGGGCTTCAATGCTTCTTATATATTATATATGTGGTTATTCCCTTATTTTAGAATAAGGATATATAGAGGGTTTCTTCAGAGAGAAATTACGTTTAGCAAATACTCTGTCCTCTAGAAGCATACCTTTGAACTATATGCGTGCCCATCTTAGGCTAACTAGATCAATTGTAATGGACAGCAACCCCAAGAGGGAGCCTATCGTTTTTGTTACATTTCGCAGTCTGATGGATTGCGAACAGTACCAAGTTATCGGAGAACTCGTTGTCAGTCACTACATGCCTACCTTGCACTGAAGAGAGCCAACAGCTCGAAACCGCAGGCTGCAAGTGGTGTGGAGTGGCTGGCACGAGAGCTCCTTTAATTAGGAATACGTTTTTCGACCGATGTTTGTTGCAATCAAATCAACAGCGCTTTGTAGTAATATGTGATTTTTATTACACTTAACGCGCCAGACTTGCAATTCGTTGCGGTCTGGTTATTTCCTTATTTTAGAAAAAGGATGTATAGAGGGGTTCTTCAGAGAAAAACTACGTTTAGTAAGAATATATTATGTGTATATATAGGTTGTCTATTTTATCAGCTCCTCGAGGATATCTCACTTAATCAATCGTGCAAAGAATCCACTGGGATTGTATCTGGAGAACGAAGGAGCCATCGAATGAATCCAACGGTACCAACCAGTGCTGAGGCAATATTTCGTCTAAATAATCCAGGAAAATTTGTAAATTGTGGGGAGGGCTAAATCTTATTGAAAATATTGAAAGTTATGTCGATTCTCCAAAGACAAGGTCATCTAAGAATTCATCAGATTCATTTCTCAGAATGTTGGGGGACCTTTGTCCACTGAAGTGACAATTATATAAGTTGATGTCTAAAATATCTAGTCATACCGTTATTAAAAAACGACTTTAAAATCCACTTGGACCATGTCAGCAGTCCATTTGCAATTAATATTACGATTTTAAAATCCGTTATTAGAAAAATTCGACTCATCGGGCCATAGTATTTTACTATATATTATTAATGGATCAACACGTTTTTTTTCCAACAGCCACCTACGAAAAGTTGTGCTTCTTGACTTATCCTCCACCTCTAGAAAATGATTTTAGCTCATAACAACTAAGGCCCTAGTATATTATCTTTAATGCAATAGTCACTTTAAAAATTTGCTTAAAATCGACATAGTCCAAAACGAGACTTGTCGACTTTTTAATGTTTTGATTTGTTGTCTGCACCGAATTGTAGTATTTTCAACCAGCGTGGTTTTAAATGCAACCAATAATTTTGCAGTTTATGTTTGACGGTTATTTTGTGCTTAAGTTTCCGGCAAAAAATGTATAAAATAAACGTGCGATAAAAAAGAACAGAGAGAATCATTTTAGTAAAGAAGTGCAGAAAATTTGGAAATATCTTTAAAAGACATTTAAGTTGTTTGTATAAATAAAAAAAGCGCGGGAAAAATTTTAAAGAAAAATAGTTACCTACCGGTGTTAGCGCCATCTTTGTAGAGCCATTTGAAAAATTGCGAATTACTTAAAGTTAAAGCTGCCCATTGTACATGGTGACACCTTTTAATTTATTTTAATTTAATGTAATGTTAAAGTAGTTTGTTAATGCAAAAAGATTAGAAAAAAAAATTACTTCTAAAGTTATTTAATTAATCGTCGATGATGACGCTGAAAAATGTGATTACTAATGCTTAATATTTTAACATTTTCCCAAAATACATCATTTTAAAAGTTATTTATGAAAAATTCTGATTGAGCTGTTATATTATTTCTATATTATAAAAGAGATGAAAGCCTATTCATTATTTATGTTACAACCACTGACACTGGTGTTTGCATTTTATTGGCAATATATCCTTCTCAGAGAGTTCATATCCTTTCCCATGGCAGAATATGGTTATTATCTGAAGATTCATTCCGTACTCAGACTGATAAATTAGTGAGACTGTGGTACTGCACCCATGCCTATTATTAATATTCACACTCCGCAAAATATCTGTAACTGGTAAGTGTTCCATAGATTACCGCATTTATTGAACCTCGTCGAGTACCATGTACCATAAACACGCGCATTCATTTTGTTAAAGGGAATCACTATATCATTGACAGCAATATTGCTGGTTAGTTGGCCTCGTCTATCATATGTCCGATTTGAAATGTACTTCATATATCTTTCAACATGAGATATACATGCTATAACATAATTATTTATATACAAAATAGCTTAATATTGTGTCTCAAGTCAGTGTGTACACAAAAGATACTTAGAATTAAACATAGTTTAATAAAGTTATACTTCCAAAGTTCCTGTCGTCGAAAAATTCCTTTCCGGCGTCGCGACGCCACATACACTACTCTCATTGGCAACATTTGAAAGCCAAAATAGAGTCTCCTTTTATTTGTTTGGTATTTTGCTACTGTAGAAATATTTAAAAATGTTGATGAAATAAACCCCTGCTCTAAAAAGATCATGAATATGCGACAAATAATGAATTATAAACAATACAAAAAAATTCACCAAGAATAACTAACAACAGGCTTTTACATAATTTGAATATCTCTTTTCATTATCTCGAAAACTCCCTGGGGAGTTTTATGTGAATCATTTTGTATATAAAATACTACTTGCCTGCACAAAATTTAGTTATTTTAAGGGTAAAATCTTTAAGAAAGTATTAAACGGACCATCCTGTATATTACATCATGTCAACAAAGATAAAGCAAAATATAACCAATATAAAGAACATTTCCTATTCCACTGAACATTCCAGTTCAACCATATACACATTTTATGTGTATGGGAGTTGTTCGAGAGCCTAGTTAGAAATGTAATGATCTCACGTCCTGTTTTGATGTTATTTATCTCGACATAGGAAACAAATTAATGAACACTAGCAAAACCGTGTGCTATTTTGTACTGATCATTATAACGACGTCTCTACAGCGTGTAGAAGAAACAAAGTGGGGGCGGTCAACCGCCCACAACATTCCGCGGGGCGCGTGTACCCATCAATAGCGCGCTCCGGGGGACAAGACTTTGTGACACCTCCGCCAACTCCGGATTCATCACTCACGGAGACGGCGCGGAAGGAACTTCGACGACATCTATCTTTTACTCGCCCGTACTAGAGTAACTGGGAATTCTGATGGATAGACTGGCTAGGAGTGCCGGTAAATTCCTTTATTTGAAAAACACTAGAAAATATCGACTCGGTGTGTTTTCAAATTGAATTATTTCTACGTGAATAAATAATCAAGTCCATGTCATAAAATATATATATCCATTTGCTTGCCTCCTCTGCATACTCGTTACTTTAGATGAAATACAATCTATGGGATCCCACATAAAGAAAAATGCATGCCTCGAGAATATTATAAGAGAAATATTTATGACTTATATTGTTACTAGCAAAATGCCTGTGCTCCATTGCGGGGTTCGTTAAAAATAATAAGTTGATTCAAATTTAGGCCTCCACATTGGAGCCGCCATTTTGAATTAATTTTTTTTATAATAATAATAACACAAACATTATTTTTCAGGACGATAGGCTCACTATTAGATAACGTTTAAAAAAAGTCATGACGCTATTACTAATAGTTAAGCTGGAATGTCAAATTTTGTGGGCAAAACCAACGCTTAGCTAAAAACCGCTGCCCAAGGAATCACTACTTCCACATCCAGATTTTCTATCCAAGTCACTAACAACGAAAAAAATTTGTAAGTGGAAATAATTGTTTATGGAACTTTAATAATATAATATTTGAAATCATCTACCCCAAAAACCCATAAAACGATACCCCACATCGGTAGTGGGGTGGGGGTGGTGATAGGGGGTGGTAATGGGGGTGGATGAAGTAAAAAAATATTTTGAGGTTTTTGGTTCTTGCACACACACTAAATCACAATTTTTTTTCATCCCCTTTAATAATGGGGTGGGGGTGGTAATGGGGGTGGCTAATGCCAAAATTTTTTTTGGGACCTTGGCTTCTCTTGTATATACTAAATACCAATTTTATGGACTCTTACCCGCTTGATTTACCTATTTACCCCAAATTTACCCCAATTTACCCACCAACCCTTCGACAGAACAAGATGAAAATATAATCTAGTTCTAGATCTCGTTAAAGTACATATGAGTACCAAATTTCAAGTCAGTATCTCAAACGGTTCCAAAGTAAACGTGCGCACAAAAAAAGTTACAGACCGACAGACAGAAATTTTTTTTTCCCTCAAATTTAAAATCTCGATGTTTCATGACATTCTAAGCCTATTTGAACAATAATAATTTTTTTAAATTTTTTTGTCGTTACTATACTTCCACTGGATGTGGAAGTAAAATATACGAAAATCTAGATGGGTCATTATCACGAAAACGTGCATTTTGCACTCATTTCGCCATAAAAATTCAGTTTAAAAAAAATTAGTTGTTTTCATTTTTTAATATATAAAGTAAAATCGGATTAACATAAATAAAATATTTTCTTCGAATTAATCGTTTTCTTTCTGTTTTTATTTTATATAACAGTATGTGAGATCTCACGTATGTTCACTTCCTTACCCCAATGCATTTCAAAAAAATTTTTTTTACAGTAATATAGATTTAAAGAAAGAAGAAAAGAAACGTCTTGAAAAACTCAAAAAAGTATTAATTATTAAAAATATGGTAAAAATTAATTTATCTTTAAACCGCTACTTTATTAAGTGTCTCCAGTAAGTATTCTCACTTTAGTTAACACGTTGATTTTATTGTTTAGAACCGAGTGGGTGGTGATGACCTTCCTTAAATGTAAGGATATGTATTTTATTTTACCAGTTGATGTTCTAGCTCTGGAAATGAGTGTGTAATTAGTGCTCGTTTTTATTGGTTCGGCGCCAAAATGATTGCATTTATAGAAACGATAAGCACATTGTCTCACATTTGGTAACAAGAAATTTTAATCAAAAATATGCAATATGTTATTTATTTAGTTATCATTTGTTTGATATATCTTTAAAATGGCGCTATTTTTCAAGTACTTATCGTCTTTTTAGGCGGGAAATTTGAATCGAAACCTCACCTGCGTTAACCTTATTTGTATTGCGTTATTTTACTTCCACGTCCAGTGGAAGTATAGTAACGACAAAAAAAATTTTAAAAATTTTTATTGTTCATATAGGTTTAGAATGTCATGAAACGTCGAGATTTTAAGTTTGAGCGAAAAAAAAATTTCTGTGTGTCTGTCGGTCTGTCTGTAACTTTTTTGTGCGCACGTTTACTCTGGAATCGTTTAAGATATTCACTTGAAATTTGGTACACAGATGTACTTTAACGAGATCTGGAACTAGATTATATTTTCATATTCTTCCGTCAAAGGGGGTAAATTGGGGTAAATTTGGGGTAATAGCTAAATCAAGCAGGTAAGAGTCCAGAAAATTGGTATTTAGTATATACAAGAGAAGCTAAGGTCTCAAAAAAATTTTTGGCATTAACCACCCCCACCTCATTATTAAAGGGGATGAAAAAAAAAGTGATTTAGTGCGTGTACAAGAACCAGAAACTTCAAAATGTTTTTTACTTCATCCACCCCCACTACCACCCCCCTATCACCACTACCGATGTGGGGTATCGTTTTATAGGTTTTTGGGTAGAGGATTTCAAATATTATATTATTAAAGTTCCATAAGCAATTATTTCCACATACAAAATTTTTTCGTTGTGAGTGACTTGGATAGAAAATCTGGATGTGGAAGTAGTGATTCCTTGGGCAACGGTAGGTAAGTAAGCTTGATGGAAAAAGTGGTAGTAGAGCTACATGTGAAAAGTGTAATGTAGAAATACAAGGGCTTGTGGACCGACTGATAGTCCACTGGAAAAAATGTATTTCGCGTAATGTAGAACGTGTAGAAACAAATAATGAAGGTCCCTCCACTTTAGGAACAGTGTCCAATGTAAGTATAGTGTTATTTTATTTATAATTATAACTTCTTAGTAAGACAAAATATTAAGAGAACCTTTTTTTTTTTTTAATTTACTTATTTTACTTGTTATGTAAGGATTTGGAAATTAGTGAAATTAAGGAACACGTTACGTTCATTGTGAAATACTTCCGAAACAATCATTTTGCCTCTGCAACATACACAAAAGAAGGAGGAAAAAAACTTACTTTACCTTCTGACGTAAGATAGAACTCACTCGCCTACTGCTTAGAGGGTTTCGTTAAATCATGGCCACCACTTTTTAAAATCAGCGAGGGAATATAAAAATGAAATTGACAGCCTAGTAAGACAGAAAATTTCAAACATTTATTTAAAAATAACTGCTGAAGAATACTTATCACTACTAAAACTTACATATGTTGCACGTGATAGGCTTCAAAGAAACGATGCAATTTTATGAGACGTCGTAGAACAATTTAAAATACTTGAGTAACATTTTGACGAAACTGAAATTACTTTAAAGAAAATGCAAACATTTACGTACCGATACGATCAGTGTATCACCTCATACCATTTGCTAGCCTTCATTCTAGACCCTACTAAAACAAAGCATAATTAATAAATAATAAACAAAACCTGACACAACCCAACCACCATTACAACACAAGACATAATAATTTCGTTGTCCCATATATGAGAAGAACTATTGGACAAAAAAAGTTATACTTACCTTGGTCCTAAACTATACAACACTCTACCTGTACTACTAAAATCCTTAACATCGCAAAATTCATTTAAAAATCAACTCAAACAATACAACCTATCTCTCAACAGAAAATCAATACATAGTATTATTGAATCAAATTTGTGAAATTAAGAATAATTATGCTACACAATTAATTTCAATAAAATATAACGGTTCTTATGGCTCTGATGTATGGATTATTATTTAGTGAAGTAGTTAATACTTGATTATATGTTACTAGTAACCTCAATTTACAGCCCTTCAAAAATAATCTCTTATATTTCTTATATTTTTATTATTTTCTGTTAAACGTATCCTATTTTACTACAAATATAGAATTTAAGTTTTATTGTAATTTTCCAGGTATTTAGTATACAAACAAATTATTATTATTATTATTTTACTAAAGTTCTAATCTCACACGCAGGGTTATTAACTAAGTGAGCAACTTTCCATGTTTGTTTACCATTGTGTATTTAAGTAAAATGTATTATTTTTTTTTGTGAAAGTAATTTATGTAAATACTATGGTCTAATAAACATATTATTATTATTATTATTTATTATAATTAACAGAAAGCGAAAAGAATCGTGCTTTAGAAGCCGCTAATGAATAATACCCCGAAAGTGGTTTACTACCACTGGCACTGATTATTAAATTTCTGTCAAAATCTGAGCCTTTTGCCGATATGATTCACGAAAAAATTCTTAAAAACACAAAACCCTTGGACTGGTGGAAATCCCAAAGAAATATTGATATTATTGGCAAATTATTCCCGATTATCAAGCAATTATTTTCTGCTGCAGCTAGTTCAGCCTCGGTTGAGAGAATATTTTCAACATTTGGTTTGATTTATTCTAAGATTCGAAATCGTTTAGGGACCGAAAAAGCAGCTAAGTTAGTTTTTTTGTACAAACTTTACAATAATTAACCTAATTTAAAATTTTTGTTTTGGAGTAAATCATGTTTTATTTTCTTTTAGAGTTGGTTCTGTTTGATTTGTTTACTTTATGTTTCTGCTTTTATGTAGACACCTAATTTATAATGTAAAATGTACATTTAAGAAGGTAACTTTTGTTTTATATGTGTAACCTAACTGTCCTTTTCTTCTTTTATTTGAATTTTTTTCAGTTTAATTTGTATCTAGCTTTTAAATAAACTGTACTTCTTATTTGAATTTTCTGAAGTTTGATTTACTTAAATTATTGGCTTTACACAACTTGATTTAAATCATGCTTTAAATTTAAAAAATTAATTGATTTAAATCACGATTTAAATCAAATTGATTTAAATCATCGCAACCCTGCCCCGAATACCAATTTTCAATTGAAATGATTAACTTTTCTCAAATGTTTGTCGCCATATTCGAGCTACCATTTTGCTTTTAAAAACTATTACCAAATTCGTATTCAGCGGCCTCGAAAACCCCCGAATACCAATTTCCAATTAAAATGCTTTACTTTTCTCAAACGTTTGTCGCCATATTGGAGTCGCCGTTTTATTCTTGGAGAAAATATTATCAAATTCGTAATCAGTGACCTCGAAAACCCCAGAATACCAATTTCCAATTGAAATGACTAACTTTTCTTAAACGTTTGTCGCCATATTGGAGCCGCCATTTTGTTCTTGAAAAAACTATCGCCAAATTCGTAATCAGCGACCTAAAAACCCCCAAGTGAAAGTTTTCAAAACCATTACGCCATTTTTCGACTTTTGGCCAGCTTTTCCGGATTCTGGCCCACTGTGCCAACATTCTTCAAAGTTTAATTTTTTTCTACGCTATTTTTATTAAAACAGCAAATGTTTTTAGTGCAAAATATTATAAAGGGCTATTAGAACGTATTACAATATAAAATGTATGAAAAAAATCATGAATCCGAAATTTTTTAAATTGTAGAGGAGGTCATTCTAGAACATTTCTTGAGCTGTATCTCAGAAACTAGACATAGGATCGAGTTGGGCCCATGAGAGCTTTGATCAGAAAGTCAAAATCTACAATATATTAAACGATCAGCCAATTTGACTGTACCCCAATTTACATAAGAAATATGGAAATTCATGGGAGTAAAATCGATGCATATTGAGGTCCCATATCACCCTGCGCTAGTGATAGGCGATATATCATGAACTGTGATTTAATCACTGATATTAAGAAATCACATGTAACAACTGTTAGTACAGTTGGCAGAAAAGCGTGACGTGATTACGACCTTCCGTATTTCGTTCCCTTACCGTGGTCTATTAAGATTCAACCAAGACCAATATATCTTTGACGATATTTACTTTGAGTGGATTATTGTTTGCGGCCGTATGAATTAACACGTAAAGCAAGCGATTCCGTGCCTTAACATTTTAAATTAACTAAAATTCGTGTAAAATAAACACAAACATAAATGTAAACAAGAAATTTATTGATGCTTCCAAAATGTTAATGTTTGTACAACTTTACAAAAATATCCTATTATCAAATCAAGTTCCATTTAAAACCTAGTGCTTTTGCTTTATTACCAATCCATACATCAGGTTATTTGGATAAACAAATCATAATATATATTATTTATTTATTTATTTATTTATTTATTTATTTATTTATTTATTTATTTATTTATTTATTTATTTATTTATTTATTTATTTATTTATTTATTTATTTATTTATTTATTTATTTATTTATTTATTTATTTATTTATTTATTTATTTATTTATTTATTTATTTATTTATTTATTTATTTATTTATTTATTTATTTATTTATTTATTTATTTATTTATTTATTTATTTATTTATTTATTTCTTTATTTATTTATTTATTTATTTATTTATTTATTTATTTATTTATTTATTTATTTATTTATTTATTTATTTATTTATTTATTTATTTATTTATTTATTTATTTATTTATTTATTTATTTATTTATTTATTTATTTATTTATTTATTTATTTATTTATTTATTTATTTATTTATTTATTTATTTATTTATTTATTTATTTATTTATTTATTTATTTATTTATTTATTTATTTATTTATTTATTTATTTATTTATTTATTTATTTATTTATTTATTTATTTATTTATTTATTTATTTATTTATTTATTTATTTATTTATTTATTTATTTATTTATTTATTTATTTATTTATTTATTTATTTATTTATTTATTTATTTATTTATTTATTTATTTATTTATTTATTTATTTATTTATTTATTTATTTATTTATTTATTTATTTATTTATTTATTTATTTATTTATTTATTTATTTATTTATTTATTTATTTATTTATTTATTTATTTATTTATTTATTTATTTATTTATTTATTTATTTATTTATTTATTTATTTATTTATTTATTTATTTATTTATTTATTTATTTATTTATTTATTTATTTATTTATTTATTTATTTATTTATTTATTTATTTATTTATTTATTTATTTATTTATTTATTTATTTATTTATTTATTTATTTATTTATTTATTTATTTATTTATTTATTTATTTATTTATTTATTTATTTATTTATTTATTTATTTATTTATTTATTTATTTATTTATTTATTTATTTATTTATTTATTTATTTATTTATTTATTTATTTATTTATTTATTTATTTATTTATTTATTTATTTATTTATTTATTTATTTATTTATTTATTTATTTATTTATTTATTTATTTATTTATTTATTTATTTATTTATTTATTTATTTATTTATTTATTTATTTATTTATTTATTTATTTATTTATTTATTTATTTATTTATTTATTTATTTATTTATTTATTTATTTATTTATTTATTTATTTATTTATTTATTTATTTATTTATTTATTTATTTATTTATTTATTTATTTATTTATTTATTTATTTATTTATTTATTTATTTATTTATTTATTTATTTATTTATTTATTTATTTATTTATTTATTTATTTATTTATTTATTTATTTATTTATTTATTTATTTATTTATTTATTTATTTATTTATTTATTTATTTATTTATTTATTTATTTATTTATTTATTTATTTATTTACGTATAAATACATTTACATATTGTGATACTAATCCTAAAAGAGAGAAAAAGCGAAATACAAAGATAAGATTAAAAGTAAATAACAACAATAAGAAAAATTACTGCAGTATGGCGCGTTTCGCCTGGTTTTTAAAGCCACCAAGAGATTTACTAAATAAGTCAAGTTCAGTGCAGTATTTGTTGACTGTTGAACTTATTCTATTCACCGGACTGAACATAGCGTAAGTTGTTCGACAATAAGGTACAGACAGAATGGATATATTTCTAGTATTAAAAGATGGTACATTAAAACGCATAGACTCCAAGCAATCAGGAGAACTGATGTAGTTATTAATGACTTTGAAGGCGAAACAAACATCGTAATATTGACGCCTGCTATGTAAGGAACTAATTCCCAAATATGATTTTGCTTCCTCACAGGTTAAGAATATACCCCTCGTGCTCAGTTTATAGCACATAAATCTGACAAATTTGTTTTGTACAGATTCAAGTCTGTTGATATATATGTTGTAGTACGGTGACCAAACAATGTTGCAAAATTCCATAATAGATCTAACTAGAGATATATATAAAATAGTTAATGCTCGAGGATCTGAAAAATCTTGAGCCATTCTCTTAAGAAATCCTAACATTTTATTTGCCTTCCCAATCATGTGTTCGAAATGCTCAGAAAAAGAAAGTTTAGAGTCAAATATAACACCTAAATCTTTCACCGTGGTTACGTTATGCAAGCTCACGCTATTAATACTGTAGTCAGGACGAATGGGTAACAACCTGCGACTGAATGTCATGGAATAGCATTTATCAACATTAAGATGCATGTTGTTGTCTTCGCACCATGAATAAATTGAATCAAGATTTTTTTGAATCTGGGCACAGTCATTCAGAGAATAAATATCACTAAATATTTTCAGGTCGTCCGCAAACAGTAAAAATTCACAATCAATATTTTTAGCAATATCATTGATGAATAAATTAAACAATAAGGGACCAATGTGGGAGCCCTGGGGCACTCCAGATGTTGCGGAGATTGTCTCCGAAGTACATCCGTCAACAAGAACCTGCTGGGTTCTCTCAGAGAGATACGACTGAATCCAAGATAATAAAGGAGGACCGACTCCGATTTTATGGAGTTTCTTTATAAGAAGAGAGTGGTTTACCTTACCGAAGGCTTTGCTAAAGTCCATGTATACCGCATGCACGTCAGCGCTTTTTACCAGAGATTTAACGATGAAGTTGGTATAGATATATAAATTGGAGTCCACAGATCGACCTTGGAGGAATCCATGCTGCTCTGGAATTATGATACTACTTAAGGAAGCGGATACATTTTTTTCAACTAACGACTCAAATAATTTCGGAATTGCAGATAGGATGCACACAGGTCTATAGTTATTGATAAGAGATTTGTTACCAGCTTTGTAAATCGGAGTTACGTATGAACTTTTCCAACATGATGGAAATATACCTGTTTTTAAGGACATTGAAAATATGAGGAAGAGTGGCAAGAAAAGTGATTTGGAAGAGGACTTTAAGAAGATTGGTGTAATTTTGTCAGGACCCGCACCTTTGTTGACATCAATTGAATCAAGGGCAGTTTCCACATCTAAAGGGCTGATGTATACCTTATGCATATCAACAGTAATGTCAGGAGTGAAATTACATTCCACGTCATGTAATGGACTGTAAAGTGAAGAAAAATAGCTTGCAAACAAATTCGATATACCCTCACCACCCTCAGCCTTGGAATTATTATAGTACATTGAGAGGGGCAAACTGTCAGATTTTCGATTTAATTTAATAAAATTCCAGAAACATTTAACGTTATCCGGAATAGATCTTTCAATAGTACCCACATATTCAGCATAACATTGTTTAGTCAATAAATTACATCTTCTACGAAGATCGCTAAAAACCGAATACACATCTGGATCGCCTGATTGCTTGTACTGTTTATGAGTTTTCTTTTTTTCACATATTAAATGTTTCAGCCCGGAACTGAACCAGATAGGATATTTCTGATCGCATTTAGTTCGTAGAGGAACGAACTTTTCGATACAATTCCACAGAGTATTATACAAAATATCAACCATAGCATTAACATTGTCAGTATTAGAAAATAAATAATACCAATCGATTAATAACAAATGATTGTTTATCTGATCATATTGTGCTAAATTGAAATTATAATAAGTTGTAATATTAGCTTTAAGATATGTGTTTAGATCATTTGTTATTGTGATTAGCAAGGCAGGATGGTAAGAATCACATGATATTAAGGAAGCACATTTAGAAATTGACTCAACATCACTATTAGAAAAACACAAATCCAGCACAGAACTCTTTTCATTTAAAACACTATTAAATTGATTGAGACCGAAAAAAGCGAAATTATCACAAATTCTAACTTCAGTTTCACTTCTAACATTGTCTGGAAGTAGACATTAGACATTATACATATTATGCATATCTACGGCAGGACAGATTACCAAAGTAGGTAATTCACCATTCACCGTCTGTCGGCGCTTATTTAGGGATAGGGAACAATTAACAATTTCTCCCGTACGTCGTTTTATGAAAGTCGCGATCACATCACGTTTTAAATTCACTGATATAAGAAAATCACAGTAACGATTTACGTTGTGATTGAAAAATTACGATATCGCCCATCACTACCCTGCGCTGGCTAGTCCATCCACAATGAAACACCTTGTATAACGTATATACCGAAAAGGGAACTCAGAATTCATCCAAGCAACCATCCCCAAGGCCGAGCCACCTAGTTCCCATGAATAAATTAATTTAGCCCGTTCAGAATTTGAACTTTACCATTGTCCCAAAACAAAAACAAGATTTCCATTAAATAAGCAAATGAAATCTCGTTATGCGACGGTAAGGACTTGCGAGGTTTTTGTTTGGTGAGGACCGGGACCGGCGCAGCATACAATGCGACACCCCGCTGTCAATCTAATAACTCCGGTCAGTCAAGGACGCCACCACCGGCCGTTCCTTAATTGACTTTTGGAACTGCATCGCACCTCTGGCACACCGCACACAGAGGCGCAACACCGTTTTTAATCCGAACGGAAAAATAAAATGTTGTGTAACAACTGCTCTAATTTCAATTGACGGTATCCAACAGTCTCTCGAATAAACGTGTCTATAGAAACTTGGCCGGGTAAGTGATGACGTTCCAAGATATCACTGAGGGACTCGGGGTTTTAATTTCTTGTATCATATTGAATATAAATGAATGAATTACGCATCACAAGTGATATTTAGCACGGTTATTTTTATAAGACATATATTTGTGACAGTGATGGAAGAACGATTGTTTTTAATATTATGTAAGCGGTTTCTTCACAACTGGTCTAGCGCATTGTAGAAGAACAGAGTGATAATTAGATCAGAATTGAAAAAGCTCCTTATCCAGCTTTGTCTTTTGTATCAGACTCCATAGCCTTGATGAGGGCTCCTTGGTATAGCTATCTGCCCTTGGTTTCTCTTCATCAAGTAGTTGAAATCTCAGTCTGGCTAGGCCTTCGCAATGGCACAGCACATATACTGAGGTTTCCTCTTCCTCTTGACAGAATCTGCATGTTGCATCCTCTGCCAGGTCCATTAGACTCATATGTTTATTAAGCCTACAATGGCCAGTTAGAAGACCTACCATTATCCTAATAGCTTTTCTATTTTTGCGTAGTAGGTCTTCCGTGAATTTGGCCGATCGTGAATTTGGCCGATCGTTCTTTAATGAACTTTTGGTCCGCCTCTATCATGGGAAATTCTTCCACCACCCTAGAGATTTATTTTGTACCCATTCATTAATGGATGTTCGTATGCGTGGCTTAGCCACACCGAAAAAGGGTTCGGGTCTTACCCTAGCCTTAGATGCGCCTTCCCGGGCCAGTTCATCAGCCTTCTCATTTCACCTGTGTCCCTAGTGTCCCGGTACCCAAAGTGATGATATATCAATATCATTTACTTTAAGCAACTGAGAGAGAAGAGCCATAGTATACGGACTAGGGCTATAAATATTTACAAAGACCAGCAAGCAAATTATGAAAGGCTAAGGAGAAAAACTAAAGATAAATGAATTATACATACTCTGTTAAAGGGGTGTATCCAAATGCCAGAACCAAAGCGAAAACAGGTTACGGGTGTATGTACATCGCCAATTTTATATATCTGTATTAGAAAGCAAGCTATGTCTAATTACCACGTTACGCCCCCCCCCCCCCATAAATCCGCGCTTGGCACACACTATTGACAAGTCACTGACTCTGTACTGCTCGACTTTATCAAGAGCAAGGAGCCCGTAGCGTCGAAAGGTTTACGAGTCTGCTTCGCTCTGAGCAAAAGCAAAAAGCTAGCAGGTCCGCGAATGACTCTGAAGACCTACCGAAGTGGTGAGTCTCCTCTAGTTTAAATAAAGTTCCCGTCACCAGCAACTCCAGCATCAGCACCCTCACTTTGTTGCAAGCACCGCGTTTCTAGTAACGATGACATTATCATTCAGAAAGCACATCCTAATAATAATACTAGAAAATCAAGAGAAATATGACGAAACCTTGTAATGTGCATAATTCAAAATAATTATATAGTTTACTATTTGACGATGACAAAAATATTTGATGACATAACACATGGTTCAAAAATTAAAGGACAAACATGGAGGTGAGGATTTAGAATTAGTATGAGCGATGAGAGGACGGTCACAAGACTTGCAAATATACAATAACGAAATAGTGAAGTGATGAACATATATGTGGAAGTTTCATATTCGAGGTCTGTCAAATGTGCCCCACCTTCGTGAATTCAGTTAAGCATCATAATTTTTCACACATTTTGCATAATTTTGACAACTACATTTATTTTCCACTGGATCCAATTCGATTTACTTTCCTGTCATCCTAGTCGTCTAATTTTGCACAATGTGGACATAAATACCCACGGCGCTCTCCAAAAAATTTCCTCCAGCCGCCTTTGCTACCAAAATTCCTATTATTTTTTTACTAATTCACTCAATTATGCACAATTTTGCACAATCTACTTCAAATTTTACATACACTCACATGAACGTCCACGTGGCGTCTCGAAAAATTTCTTTCAGTCCCGCCTCACTAACAAAATTCTTATTAATTTTCTGCTATCTTAATCGCTTAATGTTGCACAATTTTGCACACTTTACTTCCAATTTTACGACGTTCACAGTTCACATTAACGCTCACGGAATGTCGAAAAATTTCCTCTAACCTCTCCTCACTATAAAAATCGCTTCATTTTGCATAACCTATTTTAAATTTTGCGCACACCCAGCTTAGTGCTTATAAATAACTTTCGATTCTGATATTTCCACAATTTCTCCAATTCTGAGCACCATTTCTTAGTAGGTAGCTGATCTGTCTAATTCGACTTAACAGACTATAGTATAGTTACAGATATTAATTTATTTTATTGCTCGTTTTTTTAATTGAAAATTTCATCATTGTCCTCTGCCTAATTAGGCAAAATAATGAAATAATGAAAATAATTATTTTTTAATTTAAAAACTCCTTTTGGAGCTTAGTTTTTAATAGAGTTGTTCCAGTAGTGGGAGGTTTACGTGACTTGGTACCATGGGAGAATTGGGACAGTGACTTTTTATACCGATTGGTTGGTAGTTTGGTATTGTGTCTCATCTCGTAAAAGGGATATTTGGGACAAATACATGACACTGGAAATATTTTATTAAAATTTAACTAATATTTGCAAGAAGTGGTCCAATATATGAAAGTATATTACTGTGCTTTTAAGTTTTTTAAATTTTCAAAAAGAAAAATTGTTCCACATCTCCTGTACCTTTCTTCATTTTTTTTTTGATTCTTATCAATATCTGTGGTTTCGACGATTAAATGCATATCTATGAAAGATAACATAGGCACAGAAAAAAAATGGTTTTTCCAGACATCAGAAAACCATATTTGACCAAGCTGTTCAGTGTTCAAATGCATGGTGATATGGTATTGTGATTTCAGGAAAAAACATTGTTTTGTGTGTGCTATTTTTAGCATCTTTGACTTATAAAAAAATGTATCCATAAATACAAGATATTACAAGAAAATTAAAAGCAACATAATAATCTAGGTACCCAGGCGAAAAGTCAGGCATAAAATCTGAATAAACGTTAGAATTTAGTAAACTGATTCTAAGTAATCGTATGGATATATACATTACACAATGCATTTCAATGGAAACTATCCATCCTAAATATATATATATTTTTTTTAACTATTTAACGTCGGCCTATTTCCGCTACCAGGGCCTATCACCGACGACAGGAGACGAGCTACCCCCAACCTGGAAATTTTGCCGAACCTCTTCCCTTAAGAAGAGTAGGGATTTTTTACTTGCCTAACATTTAATAGACAAGGGGCCCGCCTGCTTTACATCCCCTCCGAAGGATGGTATATCCACTACGTAATCCTCGTCTGAAATTACGTAACTTCCGAGTATACACTGATATACAAGCCTCTAGAAGGTGGGACGAGAACGCTGTATTTCCCAAGATGGGAGCCCATCTAAGTACTAACCGCGCTCGACGTTGCTTCAACGGAATATCGACTGATATTCACATTGAAGTCGCCTCTACGCTCGCCACTCTAAATAAATTTGGATATATTGATTTTTGCAAAAAATGTAAAAACACGTCAAAATGAAATAATAGAGAGATGCACTTTCTTATGAGTAGACCTAGAATTAGCTCCACACCCTCATCCTCAGAGTCACCCATAAAATTTTTTTAAATGGGACACCTCATATTTTTTAGGTTTCCCTAGAAGATTTTATTACAAATGTATAAAATATGTGGCCTAAAGTTAATAAAATTTATTCGGAAATAAAAGGAGAATCCAAAAATATAATGATATAAAGTAAAATTGCATAACCTGCCGTCTTTTTGAGGCGCCTTGTACATTCGAAATTCAAATGGTTAAATGCATATTTTTTTTCATCGAATGCATGGCTAGAGCAATGATTAGCTATTAGCACAGTGAATGCCGACATATATTTCTAACTGAGAGGTAAGTGATTACAAAAATAGTTCTTTCTAGACTTAATTTAAGAAGAAAACTAAGCTTTATGCAGCTAACTATACTTATATACACTTCTTACACTTCCATCCATAAACTTACATGTATACATATTTTTTTTACTAAATTAATTAACAGTGGAAATATTTTTTTTTCATTTTTTTTTTTCAAATGCATCTCTTTAAACAGAAGAACTTTTACATTTAATATTTCTTTCTATATCTAACCGTTTTTCAGATAACGCTTGTCTAAATAGAGCTAGGACACACCATGTATATAACCAAATGAATTTAAGTTTCCAGCCTCCTCCGGAGTAAGCATATGTTATTGTAGCACTTCTCATGAAGTACTAATAAGAATTAAGTTTTGAAGTCGTCCTTAAGGGTGTGAAAATGGGGTTCAGAAATGAACTTGCTTCGATTAGGGTAAAATTTAGTACAATGAAAGTAAATTTGAAGAAATAGTAAACTTTCAAATAAATGAAAAATTTTAAAGGGATACAGCGTTAACGAATCATACTCATGTTTAGATCTTATAAGAGAACTAATGGACTTTCTAAGCTAAGCAACTTCTTGACTTTTTTGACCTTTAAATAAATGTGATGGATAAATAACAGTTGACAACAAATACAACTCTACGGTCTTTAGTGAAATTAAATTTGTGTAATCAGATTAAGTCAGTGGAGTAAATATGTTCAATATCAAAGTGGTTTTTACTAAACGTGCCAACTTTACATTTGCAAGCATTAATGTGTAGTCTATTACTCATAAAACAACTTGATATCATTCTGTAGCAGTGTACAGCTTCAAAACAATTTATTTTTCTATATAGCTTAAGAACGCCCGAGAATAATAGCTTGGCGCTTTTGTTAATAAAAAAGAATTGGCCCCAGGTTAGAGCTTTGAGGAATTCCTGCTGTAGTTATAAATGACAGAGTTATAACCATTATACGAAACAAATTGTTCACGGTTAGAGAAATATGACTGCATAAATGATAGTAATGAATCGCTTAATATATTATTATGGTCATTAATTTTCCTTTTTTTGTTTACAGGTGTTCCTGATTTGTCTGCTGTAATCGGATACGTGGTACCAAGATAACAACATTCACTTCCAAGAAATTAAATTTTTACACTGAACATAAAGAACTTTGTGATTCGCATTGCATGTGGTTCGATTTTATTGTCGAATTGTCAAGTTTGACATTTGACAAACATTTTTTCTAAATTATTTAAGTAACCGTCGATAAAAAGTATTCGTAAAGAACAATTTTTTTGACTCTAAACACATTACTCAGAGTGTTCCGCAAAGAAGTATCCTTGGTCCCCTATTATTTTCTATATACGCATCCGATTTTCATACGTTTTTAAATCACTGGTCGATCCATCAATATGCGGACGACACTCAATTATATTTTTCTCTCAGTTTCAATGATTTTTTACTAGCAAAGAATAAAATTAACTCTGATCTCTGATGCTCATGGATTAACTCTAACTGAGTCTAAAACGAAGTTGTTAGTTTCTTGTAAGGACAGAATTAAAGTTGTTAGTGAATCTAACTTTAAAATTATGCTTAAACAGAAAGTTCTGACCCCCGTTCATGAAACAAAAAATTTAGGTATATATCTTGATGTTAAGATTCACCACGCAGTTACTAAATTGGTACCAAAATTTTACGGAAAACTGAAACTATTAAATATGCATAAGGAGGTTCTAAGCTCTGATATAAAGCTGCTGTTATGTGATTCACTAATTTTATCTCATCTTGCATACTGCGATATTGTATATTGGCCTGCTCTATTAGCTAGGGACAAAAGGACTCTTCAAAAAATTCAAAATGCATGTATTACATTTAGTTTCAACTTGCGTAAATTTGACCATATTTCGGAACGATTTTTAGAAAGTAAATGGTTAAATTTAAATGACAGATTTAAATACCATTTAGCCTGTTTAGTTTACAAAATTGACAAATATCAAGCCCCTGAATATTTGTTCTTAAAGCTTTTGAAAGGTAATGATATGCATGAATGCTCTACCCACTTTAGGCACCTATATAGTGACTCCAAACATAATACCATGCAATTTCAAAGAAGTTTTCATACAATGCAGTCAAAATTTTTAACGAACTATCCATGGACATCAAGTTTCTTCCTAGCATTGTTTCTTTTAGCAAACACGTCAAATCCTGGTTGCTTTCAAATAGATAGCCTCATTTGTTTTAAGTCTATCTTTTTTGTGAATAGTTTTAAGTAATCATTAGTTAAATAATTTTTAATATTTCTCTCAGTTGGTTGCATGGAAGAGCGAATCGAGGTCGAATACCGCCAACGCATTAAACGTGTATTTGTTTTATTATTTTGTAATCTCATAAATAAATGCAATTTATTATTGTGACGTGTTTCCACCCCTAGGAAACCGCCCTTGCAAAATCCGTTGGTTCCCAAAAATTATAACAAGAGATAACCACTAACACACTTTATTAAATAACTTACTGGACACTTCACAATACTATTATTAACTTAAATACACTTTTACTGACTAAAAACAATGTTTATTACTTTGTATTCACTTTGTAGTCTTAACAGCACTTGTCAATTCCAAAACTTCCACTTCCTGCCGAGAATACAGCCTTTTATACCCCTATCGATTGCTTCCGGAACTTTCTAGAAACGCGAGCATCATCTAGAGCAGTGTAGAAGTTTCCCTCTCCTTTTCCAATGGTCCAGAATATTTCTAGTGTCTCACAGATGGTGTAACATACAACATGTATTTAGTGCTGCCTACCCCCAAGGGTATTCGTAACATTATTATTATTAATTGGGCAAATATCAGCATTCTTTCCTTCTAAATTCCTTTATGCCCCAGTCAAACAAAAACAAATTTCAACGTTTAACGGAAAAAAACAAATTTTGAAACTTAGAAAAGATATTCATTCAGACCTACTATTAAACATACTAAAAGTCCTGGATTCAAAAATGTAGAGAAACGACAGTTACCAGGCATTTCTTATTCCATTTGATTTTAGCCTCCCAGAACAGGCCTATAACTCAGTTTTAACCTCACAATAAAAATCTTATTGCTTACTAGAATTCCCTGTAGTTAAAAAATATTTGTGAAAACATTTTTATACTTTGAAACTTTTATTTATAAGTATCTTCATAAATTCGCTCTACGCTACTGATTGGCTACATTTGGTATTTGCAATTAAAATAACATCCATCCGAAGGCAATTCTCGCAGACGATGGTGATAAATGTGATTGTTTTTCAAACACCATGCGAAATTACTTACTTGAAAATAAAGTATAATTACCACCCGTTTGTCTTCTAAATCTTGAGACGTAACTAAGATGTAACGCACATTTTACGGAATACTTTTCTTTTGCGTTCAAATGTTCATTTATCTTTTGCCTGGCATTTACTATCAGTCAGTAACGTGTCGTCTAGTTGCACATATAATTTACTGTAGTAAATGTCGAAAGATATTAACAGAAATTCTGTGGTTGAAGCTGGTTGCGCTTCTAGTAAATTAATGAGATGAGAGGTATAACTAAATAGACTGAATCATTACAAACTACCAAGAGCTGCTGTATTTTTTCGACCGTATCTGATAAGGTTTTTGCACTATGGCTTCTATTTAACACCCTATGCATACAAAAAAACTTTTGTTTTCTAAAAAACACTAAACGTTCACCTAATTTCAGTCTGCGCGTACTCCTACTATTTTAATAACCAGATATTGACTTTTCGCCATTTTCTTATATTATTTGCCAGTAAAAAAATAATATTTTGTTTCTAAAAAACCGCTGCCCAAGGAATCACTACTTCCACATCCAAGTCCCTTACAATGAAAATACTATATTTGCACTTCACTATGTGGAAATAATTGTGTACGGAACTTTAATAGTATAATATTTGAAATCATGTACCCCAAAAACTCATAAAATTACATGCATCGGTAATGGGGTGGTGGTGGTGGGGGTGAATGAAGTGAAAAAAAATTCTTGATGAATTTGGCTCTTGTGCACACTAAATCACACTATTTTTCCACAAGCTTTAATAATGGTAAATAGGGTGGCTAATGCAAAAACTTTTTTGGAGACCTTAGCTCCTCTTATATTTACTAAATATCAATTTCAAGGACTCTTACTTGCTTGATTTACCTATTTATCCTCATTTACCCCAATTTACCCTTCAACTCTGCAACGGAATAAGATCAAAATATAATCTATTTCCAGATCTCGTTAAAATACATACATACAAAAAGATACAATACTAACAGACAGACCGACGCGACAGGCAAATATATTTTGCTCAAATTTAAAATATTGTCGTTTCATGATATTCTAAGACTATTTAAACAATGAAAATCTCCAAATTTTTTTTTGCGTTAATGTACACTTCTGTGCAATAAATTTCCGTACACTTGAAAAATCAAGTAATCCAGTTTTTACTTATATTAAGTGATGTAAATCAGTCTTTTTGGAATTTAGATTTTTTTATTATCATATAGGTTACAAAAAAGTGACATTGATTGTGAAATGTCATAAGTAAGGTATTTGGAAAAATGTTAATGATTTAATGTCGTACAAGTCTGTTATTTTACAATAACCACCCTATTTTGAGACACATTAAATGAAAAATAACGCCCTAGGGTATTATAAAATTATAACACAACCCAAAACAAGCAAATTATGAGAGCGTTATTGACAAACAAAATGCGTTGCTATGCAACGGCGGTGTTTACAAACGATTTCTCTTTTAAATCAAATCGTTCTGAACATAATAGACGTCAAATTAATAAATCATAAATGTCAAAAAAAAAATCGAATTAAATAACAGACTTGTAGTACATTAAACATTGAAGGCACCACGGCTGTTATCGGTCGACGTACATTCCCTCGGGCCAGAGGCCCTCAGGAAGTACACTGCCGACCTCGGTGCGTTATTATCCTTATAACACCCTTGATACCTTAATAACTATAATGACTTCGATTTATAACAAATGTAAAAATTGACGTTGAAAAATAAACCTGTCCATTAAATCTACCATTACCCATGATACGCTACGCTACACCAGGGCCATACACGCTTATCTATGCCCAAACATTAACAAAAAATCGCCCGGACCTGTTCCGCGGAGACACGTAGCGTTCGTGAAACCTGGTATTTGCAGGACGGTACACCCGAATATGTCCGTCATTACAAGAAAAACTTTTTCATCGGTAAACACAACATTGTTCCAAAACTCCAACAGGCGATAGACATAATTTAAACAAAACAGAATGCGGGCTTGCTTATGTTCTTCTGTTAATATGGTCTTCTTGGCACTTACACAGTTTTTTAATTCCGATTTTCCTATCCTTCAGCTAGCTGTTGACCTCGATGCTGGAAAATTTGCCATGGACCCAGCGTCTACTGCGGTTTGAAACGGATTTTCTCTCAATGGCCAAGGAGCGCTTCATCTTGAGAGAGATTTGAACTTCTCGGCCGGCCTGAACCGTCTTTTCTCTTTATGATACCTGATATATTTGCATTTTTTGCTAAAAAAATATATATAAGAACATTTTTTTCGTGCTCAGCGCATGTCTTTACATAAAGGGTCCAAATATCCCATACTATCCAAAATTTTCCCTGCCATTTCCTTCGTTTACTACTGTTCTATATGGTACTCAGAATCCTTTTTGAAGTCATAATAAGAGTATGTTACAGTTTTGTTCTTAGGTAGCTTTCACTATGAGACATAAATAACCCAACAGGAGTATTTAAAAAAAACATGATTTACTATGTAACTTTCTCCTATAAATTTCTTGACAAAAATTTTTATGATATTTTAATGATACTAAATATTTTTATAACACTCCGAAACTTAAATGTAGTAAAAACTATATGAGAATATTATCATAATAAAACATTAGCGCCATAAAAAGGCCATTATGTAAATAAAATATCTAATAAAATGAGTCCAAAAGTACATAAAATTGTTGTATTTCGGATCGTTGATCTGTGCTGCCTACGGTCTTTCTGAAACATATCGTTTTATAATGCCATTGTAAAAAGGTGTACATGGAGACTTAGATAAGAAGATAGCAACAACAAGGTATTTAAAGAGATTTATTTCAACTAAACTTTACGAATGGGGTAACTAATAATGTTGGCCTGAATTGTTGTCAACGATTTCTTTATCTCTTCTAAAAAAAATCATCTGTTCAATATCTTTGTGAAAATATGGATTACAATGACCTGAGAAAAAGGAGTAATGCATTCTTTTACGTTTAATTTTAAAATGGGGCAAACATTTTATTACGTATGTTAAAAAATCGATTTGAATTTTTAAGAATAATGCTCCTATTATATAGTCGAGCAAAATGCCCATTTTTCGCTATTGTTTTCGTTAGAAATCATAAGTTGACAAATTAAGGCCACCATATTGGGGACGCCATTTTGAAGTTTTCATTTTTCATAATTTTCTTGAGGGTTTGAGGTTGAGCATGTTAGTAATAATATGCATTAACGATATCTAGAAGGATTCTATCTACTCTAGTTTTCCTGATAAAGTATTTGAATTTTCCGAGTTACAGCAATTTCAAATTAATTTTGCAATATACATTTTTGGATCATTACTTCAACATTCACGTAGTTTAGTGGAAGTATGGTAACCGTAAAGAAATGTTCAAAATTCTTTTTGTTCAAAGAGAGATTTTAATTTTTTACAATTAATTATTTTTTATTTATTTGCTTTTATCATGATTAGAGAATATTATTTAGGTATTATGCAAATCACAACTTACACACTTTTTTATTTATTGTGAAAATACCCACTTTCATGTAATTCAATACTTCGTCAGTATTAGCTAGAAGAGTAGTTGTTTTGATTGGTTTTCCAATAATGAGTGTTTTAAAGTGTTTTCCTAAGTAGTATATTAGCGTGACCCGGTTAAGGTACCAATATACAGAAAGTAGATAATTTCATATTAAATAAAAAAAGTGTGAATGACTAAATGTAAATAAATGGTTTAAGTATTTTCAATATTTTTTTTTCTTTAAAATGCTAAGAATCCTATCATGTAATTCAATACTTCGTCAGTATTAGCTAGGAGAGTAGTTGTTTTGATTGGTTCTCCAATAATAAGTGTTTTAAAGTATTTACCTAACTAGTATATTAGCGTGCCCAGATTAGGGCAACAATATACAGAAAGTGGGTATTTTCACAATGAATAAAAAAGTGTGTAAGTTGTGATTTGCATAATACCTAAATAATATTCTCTAATCAGAGATTTTAAGTTTGAGCAAAAAAATGTTCGTCTGTCTGTGTCCGTCTGTAACCTTTTTTTGTGAGCATGATTACTCTGGAACCGTTTATGATGTCTTGAAATTTGGTGCACGTACGTATATGACGATATCTGCAATAAGATTATATTTTGATCTTATTCCGTTGAGGAGTTGGAGGTAAATAGGGGTAAATAGGCAAAACAATCAAATAAGAGTAAATACAATTGGGATTTACTGTACGTACGAGAAGCTAAGATCTCAAATTGTTTTCATCAGCCACCCCCACTATTAAAAGGAGGAAGAAAATAACATTGTGATTTAATGTGTGTACAGGATGCAAAAGCCTCCAATTTCGTTTTGTATTAGCCACCCCCACTACCGATGCGGCATATTGTTTTATATATTTTTGGGATAGAAGATTTTAAATCTTTTATTATTGAAGGTCTATGAACCATTATTTCCATATAGTGGAGTGCAAATAGAGTCTCAAAATTTTTTCTATTACGGGAGACTTGCATAGCAAATCTGGAGTGGAAGTATTGATCTACCGATTCCTTAAGCAGCGGTTTTATTGATTGTTTCTCAACTTTTGAACAATTTTGTAGAATATCCTTGGAAAACATACGCAAAATTCATAATGTTTTTTAACATGTTATCATCCGATTCCGTACAATAAATTACTAGTGAGTTTAAACGTTTAGTCCTATGTTAGAAAGAATATGCTAAAGATTGTGAGAAAACAGTCAGTTTAATATTCTGTAATAATATATTGAAGAACTTACATAAAATCCACGAACGTATTTACAGCAAACTAGACATGGACTTGGAACGTAACAGATTTCTTTGATATAACGAGAGCAGTACATCGATTTTGATGGTGTCAGCCTGATTTGTCAATTTTGAAAAAATTTTTAGAAAATCCAGAAAAACACTTACGAAGCTTTTAAGGAATACAGGAATAGAAACAGGAGAAAATAGAGAAATTATCAAGAAGATTCCCGATACTAGCGAGAAACGGCTACTTTTAGAGTTCAAGAAATTCACGAAATACAGAAACAAGAGCTGGGTTCGTGTTTAGAACATGATTCCAGTAAATGCGTAAAGAATACCGATAAAAAAAATGATTACTTGCAATCTAATTTATTTGTAAAAAATAATTAACCTATATTTCTGCATACATTCAAAAGAAGCATACCAAATTATGTCAGCCTCTCGGTCTGTTTACAACTTTCCACTTTGTGCGCACGATTACGTTGGAATGGTTTATGATATTTATTAACTTGAAATTTGGTACACGTATTTATTATAACTAGATCTGAAACTAGATTATATTTAAGCCCTATTCTGGTAAAGGGTTGGGGGGTAAATAGGTAAAACAAGTAAGAGTCCATAAAATTGGGATTTAGTATTTACTATTTAGTACGAGAGGTCAATGTGTCAAACATTTTTTTGGCAGCAGCCCACTACCACCTCCATCCCATTATTAAAAAGGGATTCAAAAATTAAATAATAATACTTTAGTGTAAATAGCCAAAAGCCCCAATTTTTTTTGGCGTCAGACACCCCCACTACCACCCTTTTTAATAATGGTGTGGGGGTGGCAGTGACGAACTGAATTGAATTTTTAATTTACATATTGAAATGAGATAGTTTACCAGAAACTCCCTATATTAGTACAGAAAAATATTGGACACAATTTCCGTAACTCGAAAAAAATTTGTGCAGACTTTTAACTTTGACTATAAGTTCACTAAATAAAAAAGTTTAGGAGTTTTACGGATCCGCGGGAACCTACAGGGGGTAAAAACCGCTGCCCAAGGAATCACTACTTCAACATCCAGATTTTTTATCTAAGTCACTCACAACGAAAAAATTTTGTATGTGGAAATAATTGTTTATGGAACTTTAATAATATAATATTTGAAATCCTCTACCCCAAAAACTCATAAAACGATACCCCACATCGGTAGCGGGGTGGGGGTGGTGATAGGGGGTGGTAGTGGTGGTGGATGAAGTAAAAAACATTTTGAGGTTTCTGGTTCTTGTACACACCCTAAATCACATTTTTTTTTTCATCCCCTTTAATAATGGGGTGGGGGTGGTAATGGGGGTGGCTAATGCCAAAATTTTTTTTTAGACCTCAGCTTCTCTTGTATATACTAAATACCAATTTTATGGGCTCTTACCTGCTTGATTTACCTATTTTCCCCAAATTTACCCCAATTTACCCCCCAACCTTTCGACGGAACAAGATGAAAATATAATCTAGTTCTAGATCTCGTTAAAGTACATACGTGTACCAAATTTCAAGTCAATATCTCAAACGGTTCCAGAGTAAACGTGCGCACAAAAAAAGTTACAGACAGACCGACAGACCGACAGACCGACAGGCAGAAATTTTTTTTTCGCTCAAACTTAAAATCTCGACGTTTCGAGACTTTCTAAGCCTATTTGAACAATAAAAATTTTTTAAAATTTTTTTGTCGTTACTATACTTCCACTGGACGTGGAAGTAAAAGGGGTATTTTTAATAAAAATGGGAATATATTTTTTAAAAGCTTTTATATAACTTGCAATGTTTGTATGTGTGTTTGTATGTCTGTTTGTTACTTTAGGTCAAATCTTGCAAGCTGAATTTCGACTAGTTCTAATTAAGCTAGAGTTTTAAAATTTGGCACACGGTTATAAGTCCCGTGACAATGCAAGATAGTATAGCCATTATCGGTCTAAACCCAATATGGCGAACGTCCCAAGATGGCGGATCGGCTTTTTAGTCACAACCCCCTTGATATGGATATCAAATGAAAGGGTTTGACGAGTCAAATACGATAAACAATGTGGCGTCATTGTAAATTCAATATGGCGGACGTCCCAAGATGGCGGATCGGGTTTTTAGTCACAACCCCCTTGATATGGGTCTCAAATGAAAGAGTTTAACGAGTAAAATACGATAAACAATGTGACGTCATTCTAAATCCAATATGGCGGAAATCCCAAGATGGCGGATCGGCTTTTTAGTCACAACCCCCTTGATATGGGCATCAAATGAAAGGGTTTGACGAGTAAAATACGATAAACAATGTGACGTCATTCTAAATCCAATATGGCGGACCGGCTTTTTTAGCACAACCCCCTTGATATGGATATCAAATGAAAGGGTTTGACGAGCAAAATACGATAAACAATGTTTCGTCATTGTAAATGAAGTATGGCGGACGTCCCAAGATGGCGGATCGGCTTTTTAGTCACAACCCCCTTGATATGGGTATCAAATGAAAGGGTTTGACGAGTAAAATACGATAAAGTATGTGACGTCATTCTAAGTTCAATATGGCGGACGTGGGAGATGTGGAAAGAGGTGGGGAAGGCGTGGGAAGAGATGGGAAGAGGTGAGGAAGAGGTGGGAAGAAATGGGAAAGGGTTGGTGGGTGGTAAGAGGTGGAAAAGAGGGTGGTAAGGGATGGGAAGAGGTGGGAATGGGGTGGGAAGGAGTGGGGAGCGATGGGAAAAGGCAGAGAAAGGGGTGGGAAGAGGTGGAAAAGGGATGGGAAATAGTGTTAGATAGGTGAGAAGATGGGAGAGGGAAGGGGTGAATGGCGGTGGCAAATGAAAGTGTTTTGTCTGTAAAATAAGTAGACTAAAAAGTAAAAAATAAAATTATATAAAAAAAATATTTTTAAGAAAAAGCTTTTATTTGAAAAAACTACTAAAAAGTAAAAATAATTTTTTTTAAATTCATACACCTGGAAACCAAAAGCTTTGGGGGCCGGTCAATTCAGCAAATTAACAATGCAATAGCGCTATATGACCGCCCCCAAAGCTTTTGGTTTTCAGGTGTATGAATTTAAAAAAAATTATTTTTACTTTTTAGTAGTTTTTTCAAATAAAAGCTTTTTCTTAAAAATATTTTTTTTTATATAATTTTATTTAATTAGTGACTACTGATATTAATAAAATTGCGACGTTTTTATTAAATAAAATGTGAAAATGTACATTGTTTCTGTTGTAACTTCTTTGTTTTTTATGTTATAAAAATAGGAAAAAAATCATTTGGAAGCCTAATTAACAGTTTTTCATTTTGGTTATTAGCGTTTTTGGCCTAAGTGCCAGAGTTTCTGAGATATTTAACATTTAAACTAAATACTTCGTCTTATAAACGTTCGGACGCCACCTTTATACTTTCAGATCTCCGAAACCATTAACTCTACAAAAAAACCGCTGCCCAAGGAATCACTACTTCCACATCCACTTCCACAACGAAAAAATTTCGTATGTGGAAATAATTGTTTATGGAATTTTAATAATATAATATTTGAAATCCTCTACCCCAAAAACCCATAAAACGATACCCCACATCGGTAGTGGGGTGGGGATGGTGATGGGGGTGGTAGTGGGGGTGGATGAAGTAAAAGAATATTTTGAGGTTTCTGGTTCTTGTACACGCATTAAATCACATTTTTTTTCATCCCCTTTAATAATGGGGTAGGGGTGGTAATGGGGTTGGCTATGCCAAAACTTTTTTTGAGACCTTAGCTTCTCTTGTATATACTAAATACCAATTTTATGGACCTCCCCCCAACCCTTCGACGGAACAAGTTGAAAATATAATCTAGTTCTTGATCTCGTTAAAGTACATATGTGTATCAAATTTCAAAGCAATATCTCAAACGGTTCCAGAGTAATCGTGCGCACAAAAAAAAAGTTACAGACAGACCGACATACCGACAGACCGACATACCGACAGACCGACAGAAATTTTTTTTTTCGCTCAAACTTAAAATCTCGACGTTTCGTGACATTCTAAGCCTATTTGAACAATAAAAATTTTAAAAAATTTTTTTGTCGTTACTGTACTTCCACTGGATGTGGAAGTAATTTAACACCAAATTAAAGATAATTTTGTCAGAAACAACTTTTATTTGAACAATTTTTTTGTAAATGCCATATTTCCCGAGAACATAGAGAAAAATCGACTGTTTAATTAAAAATACCCCTTTTCACCCCCTATAGGTTCCCACGGATCCGTAAAACTCCTAAACTTTTTTGTTTCGTGAACTTTGGTCTATTTTGAACTTATAACCAAAGTTTAAGTTAAAGGTCTGTACAATTTTTTTTCGAGTTAAAGTAAAGTTTTCCTGTACTATATGTTCTCATACAATGTATTCAAATTAACATTAATAAACTGCAAAAGAATAATAAAATTCCTTTATTATAACCAGCTACCTTCAAAAAAATTATTTAATTATCCAATTTGTATGGAGTGGCAATTTTCAAAATTAGATCCCTCGGCCACATTAAATGCTTTCAATTAACCATTTCGGACCGTCAGAGATCATTTTAATTTGGGTTTATAAAGCTCATTAAGAAAGGAAATAAAATATCATCATTAACATTTGCAAACCTGGCGATTTCAGTAATACGAATTCGAGCGGCAACTTCAAAGACCGGGACACCAAAACTTGCCAAAGCTGCCGTGGTGCGATGTTTATCACTGTAGGACGCAATTTATTTACTTACCAAATTAAAATCAGACGTCGAAAAATCAATTTACGATAATTGTGTTTGCTGCCAAAGAATTTTGGTCCTGCAAGATTATATCGGTGTTTGATCTGGCAACGTGATACTCTACCGAAAATGTTTCTTCAAAATTTAATGGTGAAATATAAAATAAACCAGTTCGTTATTTATGTAATTAAGATTTATGCTACAATATTCGCAGGGATTGTTCTTTCTCAGGTGTTAAATTTTTAGCTGTTTCCCGATTTATTAGCCCTGTTTGCTAAACCTTGCGAGAAAAGTGATGTTTAAAATTATGGATCGTTAACGAAAATCACGCTCATTAAAGTCCTTTGAAATTAAAATTTTATGACTATTCTTGTGTTGCGTATTCGTAAGTACAGGATTAAACTGCCGACAAATAATTACAAATATAAAACGGGGTAAAAAAGATATATTGTTAATTAGTTTAATAGAGTAAAGGCCAGCCTGTACTTCCACAGCCTTCCCCTCCGTGGGAACTAACGATATATATTTTTTAACCGATTTCAAAACATTTAAAAAATACGAAGTTCTCAATTCGACCGTACGTATTTTTTTTCAGATGCATTTTATTCGGTGGAAGAATTTCTAATGTATTAATTTATACTACACACTTACTTATATCTTTATTTTGCAATACTGTTTTACTGTTATCATATATTTTGTATATTTTTTCATTCATTTCATATCTGTAATGCTTTTGACTTGTCCACGGATGAATAAATGTATTCTATTCTATTCTACATATTTGGATGTAATTCAAATTCTGATCCAATTTGCTATTTAAATTTAAGTTAATTTTAATAAATTAGCTTTACAAACTTTATTATTGTAATCCATTAAACTACGAAACTATTAGATAAATTAGACTTTTGACAATATTCCAGTACATTTACAACTATACTAGTATTTATAGCGCGTTAGATTTGTAGAGATATACACCTAAAATGTTAAGTAACTTGAAATAAATTTTATATAATTTAATGCGTTTCATGTAGCATGCGTGTATGTTTGAATAAAACATACATCATACACATGGCAGGTCGTAAAGAATAAAGTCCAACAGAAAATTATAACTTGTTTAATTACAATAACATAAGCCATGCTTTCATTTTTCTAGATTGAAAAGCTACTGATCTGGGACAATACCAATAAATTACTTACAATTGATAGTTTGAATTCTGTATAACAAATATAAGACAACTATAACCATATTTCTTGTACCAGAATACCACTGCGTTATTCTACAGCAGTCCGGCAGGCTTTGGAACATGACGCGTTTTATGCATTAGATAAAATTCCCCGTCTCTTTTTTCACTAAATTACCGCACGGCGTGTGGAAGAGAGAAGGTTATATAACGGTGTGCCGGCAGTTCAGCTTCGGTTACTTTAATAGAAAAAGCGAAAATGTATAAGATACAAATCAAACAGTTGTCCAGCATAAAACAGAAACCATATCAGTCGTTTATGGTAGTTCTCAGAGGTACAAAACATCATAGAAAAAGGATCTACATCAAACAGAAACTTAATATGAATTTCAAGGAACTTGTAGGGAACTATTAATTAATAAATTCCTTTGTGTCAACCTGAACGTTCGAACAAGATTTTACGTCTTCTTAGTTTATTACTCGTATATTTTTTACGGCCTCCATAGTCACGTAAACGCTTCCATTGCAACTAATAGCATGAAATACATTTCGCTTTTTTCGTATTTACTACTTCAAATCGAGGATTACAAAAATAGCATATTTCTTCACTAAACAACAACTATAAATTTATTGATCAGCACTCTACAAAAACACACCTCAATATATTCATGTATAGATGTTTTTATTTTCTTGACCGTTGATATCTATATGCTAAACATTTTAATAAAAATGTGAAAAAAAAACATATTAACAATATTTAGTTATGCAATTTTAAAAACCGCTGCCCAAGGAATCACTACTTCCAAATCCAGATTTTCTATCCAAGCCTCTCACAATGGAAAACATTTTGATACTATATTTGCATTCCATTATTCGGAAATAATTGTTTATGGAACTTTAATAATATAATATTTGAAATCGTCAACTCCAAAAACCCATAAAACGATATGCCACACTGGTAATGAAGTGGCTGAAGTAAAAACAAATGTTGAGTTCTCTGGTTTTATACACACACTAAATCCCAATTTTACTTTTTTCACCACTTTTAATAATGGCGGGTGGTAATGGGGGTGACTAATACCAAAAAAATGTTTGAGACCTTATACCGGGTGCCACAGGCTATTGGCTCCCCCCTATATTTCCTTTATTTTTTAATTTATCCATTTGAAATTTGGGGTGCATATGCTACCTGTAACAGTGGATTTTTGGACATAAGAAACGGTATGAGACCATTTCCGGTTTACCTGGAAATGACCGCAACTTTCGATTTTTAAATGGAACACCCTGTATATTTTTACATATTTGGATTCAAGACAATATTCTGAGTATACCATGAGATTTTCGCGAATTTTTGAGTCGATGTTCAGTTTTTTAAAGCATTTTAAGACATTCGTCCAGAGTGCATTGGATTGATTGATTGATTTACCAGCGTGCGGTAGGCATTGCTGCCACTCCCAGGTATACAGCTGGGCCTGCTACGTCCACGCTGGGTTGGACTAAGGTCATGCTTGTTGCCAGCAGCGAGTGCCACATGGCGCATGGTAAAGCAAATACCAAAATTTGTTCTACGGCAGATAGTCCAAGGGAAAAATATAATTATTCGTTTAATTTCATTAATAACTATTTACGAAGCCTCCAAAATTGAACATATCACTTTTTTATCGAAAACTTTTTCTTTTCAAATAGGAAGATGGTGGTGATTTTTTATCTTTAAATAAATTTAATAAAATAGAAAAGCAAAGAGCATAGATTTGAAATGGATATCAATAAATTCAGAAAAAAATCTATAATTTATTGAACACCACCTTCCCATTTGAAAAAAAAAGTTTTCGATAAAAAAGTGATTTGTTCAATTTTGGAGGTTTTCTAAATAGTTATTAATGAAATTAAACGAAAAATTATATTTTTTCCTTGGGCTTTACCTGCCGTAGAACAAATTTTGGTATTCCAAAGCACTCTAGACGAATGTCTTAAAATGCTTAAAAAAACTGAACATCGAATCAAAAATTCGCGAAAATCTCATATTATACTCAGAATGTTGTCTTGAATCCAAATATGTAAAAACATACAGGGTGTTCCGTTTAAAGATCGAAAGTTGCGGTCATTCATACCGTTTTTATGTCCAAACATCCATTTTTACAGGTAGTTTATGCACCCTACATTTCAAATGGATAAGTTAAAAAATAAAGGAAATATAGGGGGGAGCCGCTAGCCTGTGGCACCCGCTATATACTAAATACCAATTTACCCAGGGAATTTGCAAAGTGGCCACTCTGAAGAAGATCATTATTTTTTTTTAGAAAAATGTTAGGTATTTCAGCCATTTTCATAATTCGTTTGCCGTTTCTGGTTTGAAAAAAAAATAGTTTGTTATTTGAATTTGTTTATAGCTATAATTTTGAAAATTATAAACAAATTTCACAAAAACGGCTTAAATGACGATAATTACTTCTACATCCAGTAGAAGTACGACAAAAAAAATTTTGAACATTTTTATTGTTCAAGTAGGCTTAGAATGTCATGAAACATCGAGATTTTAAGTTTGCGCGAAAAAAAATTTCTGTCTGTCGGTCTGTCTGTAACTTTTTTTGTGCGCACGATTACTCTGGAACCATTTGAGATATTGATTTGGTACACCTATGTATTTTAACGTGATCCGGAACTAGATTATATTTTCACCTTATTCCGTTGAAAGGTTGGGGGGGTAAATTGGTGTAAATGGGGGTAAATAGATAAATCAAGCAGATAAGAGTCCATAAAATTGGTATTTAGTATATGCAAGAGAAGCTACAAGGTCTCAAATATTTTTTTGGTAGCCACCAACATTACCTCCCCCACCCCCCATTATTAAAGCGGGTGAAAAAAATTGTGATTTAGTGTGTGTACAAAAACCAAAAACCTCAAAATATTTTTTTACTCCATCCACCCCACCCCACTGTCGATCTGGGATATTAGTCTATGTAATAAAGCATTATTTGACGAGTTTTTTGTAAATATTTCGTGCACGAGATTACCATTCCCCCTCGTTTTCGAGGGTGCTGAATACGATGGAAGTGGTGGGAGAATTTTTGACTGCCGCAACCCCCTGAAACGGCCAAAAACCACCCCTTTTATGGGCATCCCTTTATGTTTTCATATATAGGCGGGTCTTGGGAGTGATTTATCGACGGGTTATTCTTGAAATAACATGGAAGGGGGTTATAGAGTAAGTGGAATCCAGAGAGAAGGCCTAGGGGGTTGATTAAACCCTCCCGAGGGGTGAAAAATCTCTTTTTTCAAATGATTCGGTTCAAATACTTATCCCCCGTTTTCGGGGTCGCTGATTGCGGGAAAAATATTTATTTTTAGCTCCAACAACTCCTCATCCCTCACTCACCAGAAAGCATGCTATCCAGAATTTACAGGTTTTTCGGCACATGATTGTTATTCCTGTGCAAATCCTTCATTTTTCACGGAAGAGACGGTGGTAGCGACCTAGCTTCAACCCTTCCAAGAGGTGTAAGATTCAATAATTACACTTCGGATCGTCAATACACCCTTCCCCGTTTTCGCAGGCGCTGCACAGTGGGGAAATTCCGGAATTTACTGTTCAAAAATCTCTAGAAACCTTAATATCCATCGGATCAGGATAATTTCTTTTTAAATTAAAGGTAATTAAATTCCCTACACATCTGTCGAGGCAGATTTTTAAACGACTCGGTGAACTTTTATTAATGGCATAATAAACTGCCAATTAACTGTAAAAAAATATTTAATATATTTAAATAATGAACCAATATCGCTATATTCATATGAAAATTAAATTTTTTAGTCTACACTTAGTACATAAACTATATAGTAGTAAAATCAAACTGCGGAATACATAATTTGACAGCTAACAGCTGTCAAAAAAGATAAAATTAACACAAAAAAATATTAAAAAATAAATAAAACATTAACAAATTTGCCTCGACAGATGTGTAGGGAATTTAATTACCTTTAATATAAAAAAAAATTATCCCGATCCGATGGATATTAAGGGCTCTAGAGATTTTTGAACAGTAAAATCCGGAATTTCCCCACTGTGCGCTGGGGCTGATCACGATAAAAATATGGGCTTAGGCCTGCTCTCTGGATTCCACTTACTCTATAACCCCCTTCCATTTATTTCAAATATATATAACCCGTCGATAAATCACTCCCCAGACCCATTTATATATAAGAACATAAAGGGATCCCCATAAGAGGAGTGGTTTTTGGCCGTTTCAGGGGGTTGGTTGCGGCGGTCAAAAACTTCTCCCATCACTTGCATTATTACCTCTCCCTCCCTCGAAAACGGGAGGAAGAGGTAATCTCGTCTTTGCACGAAATATTTACACTATTTTTGCCTTCATTACATAGACTATATCGTTTTATGGGTTTTTGGGGTAGACGATTTCAAATATTATATTATTAAAGTTCCATAAACGTTTTTTTCCACATAAAAAATGTTTTCGTTGTGAGAGACTTGGATGGAAAATCTGGACGTGGAAGTAGTGACTCCTTGGGCAGCGTTTTTCTTTTCTTAATGCCATTAACAAAATATTGTCCTCCTACGAGTCGATGCACTTAAACAATAAGCGATTAAAATTTCGAAATAATATTTTATTTTTAGCCATTTTAATGACTATTTTGCGCCAAAATTTGACAAGAAGGTTTATTTCAATAAAAAGCATGGTTTAATCAAATTTTGTTAAAATTGATGCATTATTACATTATATTTCTCCAATTATCAAAAGAAAGCCATTTTTAGCGGTTTTTATTTTTTTACAAATTAACAAATTGAAGAGCTAAGTGGATAAAGGTGTTATGTCACAAAAACACGTTATTGAGTAATTTAACTCGAAAGTTTTTAGGCGAGAACTTTTTTGTTATAACGACTATATAGCTTGCATTTTGCGATGATATTGACATTTGATGTACTTTTCAGAGACAAATAACTAAAGTTGTTGTCAGTTGTCATTATTTTCGAAAATTTTAAAAAATTAATGTACATAACACCTTTATCCGTTCATAAGTTTCTCTGAAATGAATAAGGAATTAGTGAATAAAAGTGTTAAGAAATTAAACATATTTTATTATTATTAAAACATTGTACAATTTTTAGGTAGTCGGACAGTTCTACGGTTTTGAGCCACAGTTTGGTCATTTCCAAGTATGTTGTGATAATACGGCCTTACCATTCATTTATGGATGGTAATTGTTCTTTAAGATTGGCCAGTTTTCCTACACTTAGGCTGCCCTTGTTTTCATTAAACACCGTTAGAGCAATACCGTCGGAATTTATTTTATGCATATTCCTTTTCTTTAAAATATCGACCTTGCAAAATGGAGTCATTTCATCTAGTGATGTAATAGTAGCACCCATAGGTGCCATTTTATAACGTCGCGAAAATAAACCTTTTCATTGTTCAAGTTTTTCTTCCTGTTGTACAAATTGAGTTTTGAGGCAATTCCATCAATATCCTTGAAATGATGCTTCATATCTATGACAACGGCATCTTTGGGAGTTTTTAAAATTTCTCGATACTGGTCCGGAACGTAGATATTTTGATGTTTCCTTAAAATTTTCTCGACTCTGCCAAAGTCTCCGTCTGAAACTAAATAAGAATATCCCACTTCCGAAAATTTATGGTCGATAACTTTAAATTCTCTCTTTAAAATCAACAACTGGTAAAGTGTAATGATATTGAAGTTTTTATTCTGTCCACCACAGGAGTCGGGCCATTTTATAATGTGATCGATCTTTTCTTGGAAATATTCATTGTAAATTTGTGAAAAGGTATGTAAGCAACTAGCAACTTCTAGGCTTTCACGGCTGGCCATATCTTCAGTCCATGTGAAAAAGAACGTTTTTTTTTTCAGTATTCCTCAATGTATGTATGCCAAGATTGTAAAACCACATTTGACGAAGGTAAAATGCTTTTGATGTACTTAATTTTGGCAGCGGCATGGTTTGCTGAAGATCTAAAGTAAGAAAGCAAATCGTTCTATCTACTGTAACTTTTGCTCCATCACGCTTTTGTTGTTCGAAAGCTAGTTTGTAATTTTCTCCGTATTCTTTAGTATTATTTCCAGCATGAAGAAAAAATGTGAGTCATTTCATGATCTCAATTAAACAATTTTGAATACCATGGACGTAATTTCAGCATTTTTATTGGGTAGGCAGGGATTTTTCACAGATAACCCAATAGATGTAAGCATAGCGAACCCTGTAATTCTTAAACGATAACCTTACAAACCCAAATGACTCTTGACTTGATTGGCGTAATTATCATACTTATTATTTTTTCTGCAAGAATTTCGGAATTCGCCAGATTTGCCTTAAACAATTTAATGCTCTTTCAAAATATTGGGTGGGCCATACCAGATATCAGTTTTGCTCTTGTCATAAAAATGTCTACCAGCCCTCTTCTACTTGTCAGCATAAAAATGTTTGTACAAAAATCAACACCGCAAAGCGTCACTTTCCAGTATTTCTGATTTACAGACTAATTTGCTAGAATACTTTGGTAAATTCGTATTTTATTATTGCATTTTATATTGATAATGTTTTGTTTTTAAAACATTATTAAAACTTGCCTGGGAAGAAATTGCCACTATGTGACTGATTTCTGCTGAATTGCCAAAAGGTATAAATGTGTTTACAGCAATTAGATACTCAAGTACCATCTCGACTCTTGTACCATCTCATACCATTTCGAAATTGAACGAAATGAATATATGGATTAAAACACTATAAGCACTATTTCCAAATATCAGCCAATTTATAAACATCTTACATGATTCATGAAATCGTTTATTCATTGCCATTTGTAATATCAGTTTACTACGACTGGCCATTTTCACTATAATAGTAAGAAACACTTAACACAACTTGTCACATTAATGTCATTATAACATAACTTTAAAAGCAAAGTGTTTTGGATTAAAACAATTTAATATCGCACAGTAATGGATACAGGTGGTATGTGATAATGACACCTTTATCCATTAAATTATATAAAAACCATATGTACATAACACCTTTATCAAACATTAAAACGCATTTAGGAAAGGTTTATTATCCCAAAAACTTATTGAAATGATAGATTATAAGTTAAAATAGTTGTCTGTGTAGAAATCTCAAAATTTTCAAAAATGTCACATAACACCTTTATCCACTTAGCTCTTCAATTATAGAGAAGAAGTTTTTTCAAAGTTACGTGTGCAACCAGGTATGGTATAATTTTTGCGCACGAAATATGTACAAAGTAATAATAATGTGCTTACAAAACTCGCCCCTAATATATGTGAAATTGTCATGTATTTATTTTTCACAATACAAAAAACGTCTACAATGCACACATACTTAGCTCATTAAATGCGTACTTATCAAATCTTTATCTACTCCTCAATAATAATTCCGCAGAAGCTCACTTACCATCATTATTAACTAAGTACTTAACCGGTACCACAACTAAATTACCTCCATAATTTATGCAATGTCTCGTTTGACCCGAGGAATACAAAAGCAAAAAGCCCCTTTTGCTGATAGAAAATTTAAAATTCATCGAAGTTTGTTATTATCAAATGTTCGAGTCATGCAAGCATGTTTACACGATTAAAATAAACCAATTAAACAGGAATTGTAATGAAGCAATTAGCGAGGCGCAAAGACGGTACGAGAAAGCAGTTCTGGATTCGATTGCCGTGTCTCCGATCATTACTCATTGGTCCAGCTAAAATATCGAGCTCTGATACAGTTATGAGCTTAAGTGTGGTTGTTGTGGTGCCTTCGCCATCGACCATATAAATATTATAAATTCAACATTATAACTGAATTAATAAGCGCTATATTTTATTTAGGTGGTGGCAATTAAATCACATGAACAGGAATATACCTCGAGGAGGCAGTCAAGTATTCATTTTAACACCTTGTCTCCGATTTGTCGCGCACTAATAAATATAGAGTGTATTAAAACTCATAGTTTTTAATTGTTCCAAAATGTAGATGATATAAAACTTTGTAGACTTAGGATTTATTTATTTATTTGCATCTCTATTACACAAAGTGTTTGATACTTCGAGAGGATGTTTTAAGAGGGTGATAGAGAGGGAGATTTAGAACCTATATGACAATATACCGGGTAACAAAGATGACACTAGCACTCCTCTTGTGTCCTTTATTTTTCAAGGTATCAAAATGGAATTTGGCATAGTTAATATAGATGTAAAGTAGCACATTTTGACGTGTTTGAAGATATTTTCGGACTTCCAGTTTAGCCGGAACTGACCAAAATTATTTAAATGGAACATCCTGTATATTATTGAATTTTCAGAATCCTGGGAAAATTCGGAATGGGTTTGCAATAATTTGGTGAGTTTTTACGCTGACTTGAGTTTTTTAGAGCTGAGCTTTGTTTTATAATAATAATAATAATTGATTGGTTTAAAAATACACCGTGATTTTTTGACACGTCAATTTAAATATGTAAAAAAGTAAGTAAAAACAAAAAATGTAAATATAAACAAGCTAAAAACTTACCCTTCGCCAATTTACTGAGCTTTTTATATAATTGTTACACATTCTATAAGACACTCTTCGCAGTTAATGTTAGTTTTTGGACATCCTAAATTGTTGTGAAAAAAATTATCTGAAAAAAAAAATATCCAGCCTGTGTGGGATTCGAACACACAATTTTTGGATTGCAAGGCAAAACTTTAGCCACTGCACCATCACATATTGCTACGAAAATTGATTGTCTGTGATATATATCTTTCGACAATCATACATGTATTTTTTTTTAATTAAATAATTAACAACTTTTTTATTTACTGATCGATTTTCTTCAAAAACAATAGGGTTCTTCCTCTAACTAACACTAACCTACTTTCCAAATTTCAATACAATCGGACTTATCTTTCTTAAGTTATCGTGCTTAGAAGAAATGTGACGGACGGACGGACAGACGGACGTTTTGAAAGTTGTTCAGAATTCGTTCACTAATACAATGATATGAAAATTTTTTCTCTACGAGCGATATTTACGATTTTAGAAACGTGCCGATCAAATACAATATATGTTTAGTTTTTGCGAAGAGTATAATAACAGGCAAAAATATAACTGTAAGAAACAACAGGTTAATACTAGTATAGCCAAAGTGAATAACAAACAAACGACAAACAAATAAACAAACAAAAAGCCGCTGCCCAAGGAATCACTACTTCCACATCCAGATTCTCTACTAAAGTCACTCACAACGAAAAAACCTTGTATGTCGAAATAATTGTTTATGGACCTTTAATAATATAATATTTGAAATGCTCTACCCCAAAAACCCATAAAACGATACCCACATCGGTAGTGGGGTGGGGGTGGTGACAGGGGGGTGGATGAAGTAAAAAAATATTTTGAGGTTTCTGGTTCTTGTACATACACTAAATCACAATTTTTTTTCATCCCCTTTAATAATGTATGTGTCTTGTATATACTAAACACCAATTTTATGAACTCTTACCTGCTTGATTTACACATTTACCCCAAATGTACCCCAATTTACCCCCCAATCCTTCGACAGAACAAGATGAAAATATAATCTCGTTCAAGTACATATGTGTACCAAATTTCAAGTCAATATCTTGAACGGTTCCAGAGTAAACGTGTGCACAAGAAAAGTTACAGACAGACGACAGACAGACTGACAGACAGGCAGACAGAAATTTTTTTTCGCTCAAACTTAAAATCTCGTTACTATAGTTCCACTGGATGTGGAAGTAATATGGATGTATAAAACACTAGGACATAATCCTAGTATAGTCAATGTAAATATAAATATATATGTAAATGACATAATCCTAATATGGTTTGTGTAATATAGTACAGGACAATTGAAGTAAACTAACAAAGAACAAACATTGAATCTAGAGTGCTGCAATTAACTTTAAATCATTATAAACGACACAAAAAATAATGGAGAAATACAAATTTGACTTTTAGCCAACAAAGATAACTAGATGCATTCCTCTTTCGAAATTAGTTTCTTCTCCAATTTGGTTTTGAGCCAACTGGTAAAAGTTTAATCTACGATTTTAATCCACATCCAAAAGCTCTTGATGCTGCTGTACTCGATTGGGGTGAAACTTATATTTATGAAACATAGGAAAACACTAGATTTACTGACCTCTAAATCCCTACTTAAATCCCGAACACTTTCCGTAGGATTTTCGATTTCCGCTAAAGTTATAGCTAGCTCATTTTCTTCACTGAATACATTTTGTCTTCTCGCCTTCTTTTCATATGTAACACGCCCAGTAAGTTCAAAACGTTCTTTAAAATTTTCTAGAGATCTCACATCAGGACACATTCTATCGGGATATTTTTGACGATATATTCTGGATGCCAATAAACAGTTTCCACCACATTCACCAATAACATACACCATAGATATCAAATCTTGTTAACAATAATTATAACTCATATTTTTAAATATTACTTAACAATATTAATTCAACTTAATCACGATAATCTTAAACACCTTACAGAAATGTCATAAACTGAAAAACAAACCAAAACAAAAGACCGAAGCAAAATAAAGAGCACCTCAATTCACGCAAAAATTATTTGAAATAATAATATCTCAAAAACCGTTTGAAATAAAAATAAAGTGTATAATATTAAAATGTGGGGAATTGTATGCTTTACTCATCAATGTAAAAAATTATAGGCATTCCATTTAAAAAAAAAATGAAAAAAATTATAATTAAATATCAACAAATATTTGCACACCCGGTATCAATAATTTATTTCAAAAATATTTTTCAGTAAATACATCAACATCAAATAAGATCCTACATTTTTAAAAAATACAATTAATAAACCGCGGAGATATGACAGTCAAAAAAATGTTTGTAAGTAAATTGCCAAAAAAGAACAGGAAAAAAGTCATAACTTGGCAACGCTGCATCCAAATGGCAAAATATTTTAGGGTTTAATACAACACCCTTGGAGACTTAACTGGCGTCAAAAATATACAGGGTGTTCTATTTAAAAAGATTATACTTTCTTGTGTAACTCGTTTTTGTGATATCTTGTATAATGGAAAATAATTTTGCGTTGTAGTAGAGACGAAACATTGAAAGTATTTTTTTATAAAGTTAGCTGTTTTTGCACAATCTTCCGAGGGAACACCCTGGACACCCTGTATAGTGATATAATCCTGACACAGTGTAAAACTACTACGGGTTATACTGCCGAGCAATTTAACTCGTTATACAGTTGTTATATAGCTTCATAGTCTCTTTTGTTGTATAAAAACTGACCCAGATTTTGCTATAAAACAATTCGGCTTAGTTAAAAATGTATATGATATATAATGAAAGTTATAGTCTTCCCCTAAAAAAACGATTTTTGGGAGTTTGACGAAATCTTGTTTGACGCTGCAATCACGGTAGCCTTAAGGACTTCCTTCGATACTTGTGTACTAGCAAACATTCACCTCTATGCAGAATTTCCTTCCCAGCTTAAAATCCGTTGGGGCTGCGCTATTAGACAAACGGAATTATATAATTTTCAATACATTTAAAAATTTATAAACCCAATTAATGAAAAACGAAACATAATTTTTCATCTTTTAATCAAACGAAATAATCGAATCCGGCACTGCAAGAAAGTAGTCAAATTGGCACTTTTTAAAGTAGGTAACCACAAAACGTAACCAGGGTAGAGTCCTTTCATCAAGCTGCCGGGCTACTTTACGAGTCCGAGCAACGCCTCGGCCATGAATCAATATTTTTAAATTAACCAATTTATTGATAGTGATCTGCTGGTACAGATGGCCTGCTATCATCGCATTGTTTATGTAGTTGTGCATCGTATCTAGACACGGATCGGTCTGGAACTTTGGAAACAAAAACTTGTCGTTCGATAACGGCTCGCCAATGTAAAAAACTAGCTCCACGCATTCACTCTGGAAATCAGTAATGCAACTGCTGATGTTGCCTCACTGGCGCACACTAAGGGACATACCCGTATACACATATAACAAGGAAATTTAATTGTAAATATATAATATACATGTTAATAGTATATTATGTACCACGAATTATAAAAAATATCGTGGATTCGTAACAAGCCAATTTTTGCGTTAATATGTAGGGGAGGGAGTGTTAAATATGTAGATAATAATCCCAAAAAATCCGAGTGGCGGAACACAGTAAAAAATCGTTCGTCATCTTGAAATTCGCGATATTTTTCTTCTAAGGTCAAATAACTTTATTATCTCAGCCATAATGAAAAATTATGAAAACACGAAAATTCTAGAAAACTGTAAAATCTATAAAATGACGTTTAGAAATCTGAGATAGGTTAAAAATTAAAAAAGTTCGAGCCTAAAGATAAGATATGACTTGGAATTTTATCATTTTTTCTCTAAGCATTGATTATTCTGTTGTGGTGCCTTAATATATATATAGTAAAAGGCCATATAAAATGAAAACACATTTTTATTAAAAACATAAGGGCTACTAAAAACATAAACAAAATATCAATGAAATTAATAAATGAGTTAATAAATTAAATGTAAATCTCTGCTTCGTCTTGTAACAAAAACGTAGGTGTAGCATTGTTGCAAAATTCTCCAGAAATTTGAAAAAAAATTGTCAAATTCTCTGGTGGGCCCCCGCGCTTAATAAATGATGAGCGGCGGGGGCGGGGGGTTGAAATTTGGAAAAAAAATGTTTGTCAAGATCTATGCCCCCCCCCCCGGAAGCCAACATCTCTGGCGGGCCCCCGCACTTAATAACTGATAAGCGGGGAAGAGAAATTTTAAAAAAGTTGTAAAGATCTCTGGTGGGCCCCTAAACTCAGTACCCAATAGCTCCCCTCCCCCATACGGGTGGCCTGCTCTTCAGTAGGTGGAATTGCAGACAATTCTATTTCATCATAACGTTTGTCAATTATTTTATTAATCTTAGGTTTGTAAAAATAGATTTTTTTATGATGATTCCATGCTAGTTGAGTCATTATAACCAAGAGATACCACACTATTATAGTTTGACTGATTGATTGATTTTTATTGAATATTTTATTTAACAAAGTTTTCTCAATTTTGAAGAAAAGTTTAAATAGGGTTACAAAATGAGGAAATAACAATTTTCAAGATAAAACAGGTTTTTGTTAACATTTTATTCAATTAAACTGAAAACTTTTCCACATGTAGACCTCCTACTAGTACACATTTTTGTAATCTTTTTCTAAATTCTTCATAGACAGATGAGATTACAGCAAGTGATGCCATGGATTAATGTCAATGTCAGTGTAATAGATATCTGTTCGTATTTTGTATTTTCTATAAAAATATTATTTACTGATTATTGAATTATGCAACCCCGGAACAACGAATTTACCTAGTCAAATGCTGTGGAATCGAAAATATTTCTTATAAATACGTAATAGTTTTTAATGAGAAGTATCCAGAAGTTAAAAAGTTCACTCTCAATGTTGCAATTCAAGTATTCGTTCGTATTGTAAAAATCTTTTTTTTGTTAGGAAAGTTTTTAAGGTGTTGTTATTGAAAGTATTCCTCGAGAGACTTCTGACGTGTATCGGTAATTTATTAAAGAATTTCGGTCCAAGGAAATTGAATTCATTTTTACTTGAGCTTAGTCTGGGAAAATTGATTCTTAAATTATACGTCTAGTATTATGAGAATGTGACGATGAGGCTTTCATGAGTGTTAAATAGATGAATATTTTCATGTGTATATTTCAAAGAGGTATATATGCATAATAACGGAAAAGTTAGAAAATTGAGTTTAATAAACTTATGTTAGGCATCATATCTAAGCCCAAATTGGTAATTATTCTTATTACCCTTCGTTCTAGCTAGTTGAGTGGCCCCAGTTTATCAGAGCATAAGACATATGTGATGATATCAGTGAATAATAGGCATTAAATCATTGTTGAATACTTGCAAACATGAAACTTTATCATTTAAGAGATTTAAATATTTGTGAAATCCTAATTCCAGCATAATTCTGTAGTTTCCAGCGTTATTCCTTTCTCCTCCTTACCGAGGCCTTCTTACTTGCAATGTTGTTTATTGAAGTCGCCATGATCGCCCCTGGCGTGAAACGTGTGCCCACTGTAATTTTTCCCGTAGTTTTTAGTCGATTCTGTTTTTCTCTTTTATATTGCAAATTCCAACAATCTGAGCAGATGACTAATAGGAAATACCTGAGGTCAATCTAAACCCGAAAAAAACATGCATTAGTAGGCACTAATATAACTAGCTTCCTAATAACAAATGTATTTTTGTATTTTTTTTTTTTTTTTTGGCTACATGTTGAATATGATGGAACCAATTCAATTTTGGATCCATGTAGACCCCTTTACGACATCAGGGTTTGTAAAATCTTGTACCGGCCTATGAGTGCAAACCATATTGACTGTTCTTGAGTAATTAAGTGATAGCCTGTTTGTTATAAACCAATCGGTAGCTTGGGCGCAAGAATCTTTAATTGATTGTTTCATTCGCTTTATATCTTTATTAGTACTGATTAGAGTGGTATCATCTGCGAATAACACAAGTTCGGCGCTGCGTACCGCCACACTAAGATCGTTTACATAAATCAAAAACAAAACAGGACCTAACACAGAGCCTTGTGGAACTTCGGAGTTTATTTCACTTAGCTGTGAACTTTTATTTTTAACTTGTATAAACTGTTGTCTATTTAATAAGTATGCACATTATTATTGATTATATTTCAACTAACGCGGCGTTAAGTTTCTCCATTAGAACCGAATGTGAAATATAGTCAAATACTTTATGTAAGTTAGAAAATGTAATCCCAATATTGTCACGATTTTTCTGCATCATTCGTACTCTCTTTGGTGCGAAATCCATATTGGTTACAGTTAAATAAGTTGTTTTTTTCCAAGATGGGTTACCATTTGTCTTTTTAAAACAGTTTAGAGCAATTTAGAAATAACTGGTACTAAAGAAATTGGTCTAAAGTTGTTTAAATCTTTGAACATTTTTAGTACATCTTATTTTGTACTCTACTTTGAATTTAACTAATTTGATGTTCTAAAGCTTCCTGTACCTCTCGGCTCTAGACTACAACCTCTCGTATTTTTTTACATTTATGAAAGATCTTGTGAACACACAGCTTACATTTCGTAGATAATATGGAACTATATAGATGTAATGTCTTTAATAAGCTATTAATTTAATTTTGCTCGGAGAATGACAACAAAAAATTACCATTTACCATTTACCAAAAATACAATTTTGATCATTTGAGCAAAACTATCGGAGCCTAGATTTTGCATCTAACGCTCGGAACAGAACTCGACAGCACGGTACCCGAGCGCGCTTCGACAGTGCGAGCGTGCGCTATGCAAAAAGTGGTATGACTTTTGACTGATAAGACCAAATGACTAAAATTGAAAAATACTTTAAAGTCGATATTATCATACAATTGATGCATATATTTGTTTTCCAAAAAGCTTTTCAAATTATTGACTAATAATAGATAAAATTACGAGATATGAGATTTGTCACTTATTTTACTCAAACCAAACAGCTGTCATTATATTATTTTTTTATTAAACGATTTCATATTATAGAATCTTACTCTCAAAACACTAAATAATAATAATAATAATAATAATTTTATTAGACAAACAGTAACACCGTAGTGTTTTGACAAGTTAAATAAAAATAGTACAAAAAATATAAATAAAAAACACATAAGACTAAAATATACATATGACATTAGGATAGAGTCATAATATAGTCAAAGAGAGCACATAACATATAAATAATTTACACATACATAAAACACAAGTATATAACAAACTTTAGGATATGATGTGAATCTAGTCAACACCATAACAAACAACATAATATAATATCATATAATAACACAAATTTACATATAATTAAAATCTGTTAGATTATAGTAAGCATTGGCTAAAAGATGCAGTTTTAATTTTATTTTAAACTGTCTAATGGGCAATTCCGTAACAGTATTTGGAAGTGAATTAAATAATTCAATTCCAAAATTAATTATTTTTGTGTAAATCAGTCTCTGGCGCGGTGTTTGTATTTTATCCCGATTAAGGGTATTGTAACTGTGAATTTCACCATTCTTTTCGTATTCGCTCAAATGTGGCTTTATATGAATTAAGTGGCAGTAGATTACTTCTGATGGTAAAGTCATTATATTAAATTTAATAAACCATGGTTTACAACTTTCAAGTTTATTCACGCCCGCTAAAGCTCTTATGGCTCTTTTTTTACAACAAAAACATCTGAAATTTGGTTAAACCATATATCATAGCACTGTGGAATAGCGCATGCTTATCATGCGCTATGCAGCATCCAGATTTGACTTGTTTTTAATATGTCTAATTGCGTATATTTTCTTAGATAATTTCGTAGTTAAGTTGTTGATGTGAGAATGCCAAGACAACTTATTATCCAAGGTCAAACCTACTTTACGGTCTCAGATGTATTATTCTTCGTAGAGAAAAGTGATGAGTTTGTTTTATTTGTATTTAAGCATAACTTGTTTGCATTAAACCAGTCAGAGGCTCTAATTATAATGTCATTTGCAATGTCAGCAACATTACTGCCAGCATCCTTTACCTGTCTCGCAAAAGTAGTATCATCTGCAAAAAGAACCGTAAACGTTGACATAACGTCAGGTAAGTCATTTACGTAGATTAAAAATAGTAGCGGCCCCAATACACTACCTTGCGGAACACCATGTTTTACTGGCAGCATGTTGCTAAGTTTATATGTATGAAGTGAAAAAAATTACAAAAATTTAAGAAATAAGATTGAAGATATTTTGTTGAGATAACATTAAAGCTTGAATGATGTGCTTTTAAATGTTGTGTCGGATTTTTTATAACAATAACAATTTACTTATTGTTTTCACGGAATTCGAGAAAAAGGTCGGAGTCGAAAATCATATGTGCTTTTATCAATTTTTCAACAGCTGTAACTTTTACAAAAAAGAAGTAAAATTTTTTTCAATTGGATCTTATTGGTGAAGGCCTCCTCTTTTGATGTCTATATTTGTTATTATTATTTTTTATTATTTAAGTGGGAGCAGCAAGATGCCCGCGCTCCACTACGGGGATCCTTAAAGTTTGGGCGCCATATTGAAGCCGCCATTTTAAATTCTTCGTTTTTGTATTATTTGGCCGTGAAGATATTTCCCATCTCCGTACCAAATTTCAAATTCTTAGCTCAAATAATTCACAGACATAAATATACACATAGTTACACTTTACTTTTATATAAAACAGAGTGTAACAAAGTTTATAGGACTTAGTGCCCTTGAGAACTTTTGTTCTACACATCAAGAATCCAGAGTTTCACTGAGCTTGACTGAAATCCATTTCCCACAAGGATTTAACTATGCTACAGAATGCACGTAAAGTCCAACTTCAGAGGGCTATATCTCAAAACCATTAGTTTTTAGGATTTAGTGCCCTTAAGAACTTTTCTTCTACACATCAAGAGCTACCAGAATCCAGAGTTTCAAAGAGTTTGACCGAAAGCCGTTTTCCATAAGGATTCTGCGGGATCCTTTAGTTTATAGATATTGCTCATTGGAGCTCATATTTTCCATGAGAAAATAATTGAATACCACTTCTGGGTTTTCTGGAAGTTGGTCTAAGTCAAGAATTTTAAATAGAACCCTGTATATTTGTATATAGATTAAAATTCCCTTTTCAACGATTTTAAAATGTTTCAATTTTTTTTTCAAAATGGCGGCGTAGGAGCCATTTTTTCTAAATATAATATGGTGACAGCCTGGCGGTAATTAAATGGAGCCATGTATACCGAATGCGTTGTCACACGGTATATCACTACGTGATCCTAACCCATTGCTCATGTACATAAGTAAAGTCTGTTCTCTGATAGAATCCCGGTCGTATAGTGTAAGGAATATCGTCCGGAGCTCCATCCTTCTTTGTCTTTATTGAAATATTGTTTGTAACCAGAGCACAGTGGTCCGAAAATTTCAAAAAGTGGCCAAAAATGCTTTTTTTCAACTTTCGAATTTCGCTTTGATACTTTGGGGGCAGTTAAAAGAATGGTCAATGCATCTTTTCCAAGAATACAAAGGCCATTAGGCGATATCTCTACCTGCTAGGGGCCCGCAAACACGACCCTTTATATAGCACCGTTTCACCGGTATTACGTCTCATTTAATCACCAACTTTTGAAGAGAGTGTGCGCCTAAAACGTGATAATTCAAAGTGAAATTTTTACAGCAGCTTCTTTGAGGTATGTACTTTATTTTAATATATTGCATAAAGAAAGTTTTGAATAGAAGGTTGTTTCATTATAGGGTGTTTATCAGAAACTTTTACGAGTAGGTTCAGATTTGTGTAGAGCTACGAAACAAATCTTACGTTAGCCTTGGAAAAATACGTAAAAAAATGCCTTAGCCTTTATAACAAACAAACAGAAAATTAGGCAATCTCAAGCGGATTTTTTATAACGTGCGACATGTATTCCGCGAGCACAGGCAGCATCGATCACTTGACGCAAGAGGATGCGGAATCAATTATTGTTAAATAACTTTTTATATTTATAATATCCTTTTTTAATCAGTATTTATTATCAATAAAAATGGTCCCGTCCAAGGAATGTTTCGAAAAAAATTCAGTTCTATAATTATTATACGTATTTGATTCAATTAAATAGATGTATTATAACCAGACCATAATTTTTAATAATAATCGTAGAAAAAAAAAATTGTGTATGGAAATCCGTTTCATAACAGGCTGAATTCAAATATCGAATAAAAAAATGTCGGCGGGTCTGTATGTGAGTGTATGTGTGTGCGTGTGTGTATGTGGGGATGTATGTATGGCCGTTTCTTGTAAACACGATAACTTCCGTTAGACTTAATATTTTTGTTTCAAATTTGGCATGTGTGTAAAATAGCATGGTAGAATACTCCCTATTGAAATTCGACAATATCCGTCATACAGGGCGATCTTCAGAGACGTATAAACTATGCTTTATTATAATTTTAGAGCAAACTGTTACTATTCTATCTGTCTTAAATAAGCGATTGTCTATAACTGAAATAAAGCAAAAATGTGCCATTCTATATTTTCTTACAAATCGCTCCTGTTTGTAAATATTTGTTTATATATTTTTTCTGGGTTAATTAAGCGGGTCTTGATAACGTTAAACTGAAAAAAAAATAATTAATATGTCAATTTCTACACTAACAACCCATAAAAGCAACCCCCGATGGTAAATATATTTTTAATTAGGTTGTCTGTCTTATTTAAACGGTTTGCTATAACGTCCAACCGAAATACACCATTTTTCAGAAAAACAACCCCTAAAAGCCACCCTTGAGGATATTTATTTTTTAAATTATTTTTCCCTCAGTACATATGTGATTGTTAATCGATCTATAACAAAATTGGATTTTTGGCCACCTTTTGAAATTTTCGGACCACTGAGCAGAGGCGGGTCGGGTCGACTTTTTTCGGAAGTCTGCTATAGAAAGTATAGTGCACTTATTTCAATTAGTGCCTAAGAGGGCAATTTTAGTCTTGTTCTATTGTTAAAATAGTAAACATGCACCCTGGTGAATTTTTAAATCCGCAATCACAGCAGTTACTTTTGAATTTGTTGGAATATTTTTAAAAGGAAAATGAAAATGGTGGATCTTCATTGTCAATAAAAGCTGTTCAAAGGCGTCTTTGTGGGGTGAGGCTTTAAAAATCGATGAAAAGACTAAGAAAAATAGCTAAAAACGCCAAAGAAAATGTGGAACCTCAACCTTCGGTTAAACGAAATCGTAAAAAGTCCAAAACAGATGCTGCAAATTATGAATTAAAAATGTTATTTACGATATGGTGTCTGATCATAAACATATTTTCTTGGCTATCCTCATTATAAGTGTTAATAATGAAAGCGACGATGAGGACTCGGAAGAATTAGACACTGACGAAAACTAAATTTATTTATTTATCTTATACTAGGTATTTCTATTTTACTGCCATATTTGTTTTATATCATATTTTTTACTTAAAACCAAAGCAATTCAACATTATAATTTATTTATTTAACTTAAATTACTATAAATTTAAAATAGATGTATTATTTATGTTTATAATTCAATTTTTTTAAAATAAATCTAATTAAATACATCAAGTAAAATATAAAACAAAGCGACGCCACTGTGTATTCGAAAACACCAAGGAGCCTACGGCTTCTTAGTTCAGACGTTCGTGACGTCACACAGGGACTCTATCAGCGAACAGACTTTATATAGGATTTCCCTATAATTTTAGTTAGGTTCCTCAGACTGTACTATATGGCCGGTTAAGATATTCTATGTAAGACTGACAAAATATACGCAATACCTAATGCATAAAACGGCTTTGCACGTGCGCCAATGCATTGTGGCTTTGCCCGTTGTTATATACACTGAACAAACTTATGGAGACTTAGATGTGAACATTTTCATCTCATGTATGCAGCAAATAATGGGGTACATACCATAACAACAGGCAACCGTGACGACATGTTCCCTATGAAAACTGCCATTTCCGTTGATGATGAAGTTATTATATCCTTACCTAAAACAAACGGATGTTTACGTTAGAATTTATAACAATGAATATATTTATATATATCTATGAATAATAAGGCATAATTAACTACACATTGTTAAAGATTTTTTAAAGAATTTTTTTTTTATATTACCCTCAGTCATTATTAAAACCTGACTTGAAATGCAATACACATAAGGTAGTTAAATTTTCTAAAATAAAAAACATTTAGGCGAAAATTACTGTGCTGCCACGTTCCTGTACAGAACCATTGCATATGATGCAAGAGAGTACATCAACCAATGAAATTTACTTTCTTCTCATAGTCAGGATATATACCTCATTATGGTGCGGGAGCTAAGTGGCTTTTTCGTTACAAGCATTACAAGCATTTTCTATGCGTTGATTAATTCTATCAAACTTAATGACAAAATAGACTTCTGGCATATGTCAGCCCGTCGAGTTGGCCATGGTTCAAGATATAAAAATCAGTGAAATTATATCATCGTTACAAGGCTAATTTTTGTGTGTGTACACATTTTATGTTTAGAATGAATAAAATAAGATCGCCAGAAAGTGTGGGCCGTCAAGGGCGCGGCCAGAAATGTCAAAGATGTAAAAAAACGGAGTTATAACATGACCGTTACAAGCTTTTTTAGGCTGAGCATGTTTATTTAAATGTTTTGAACACAGAAAAAAATTCCCAGAAAGAAACTCCCATCGGTAAGGCTAGCCAGAAAGAAAATGTTTAGAATTTTTGAAGAAAATTGGATTTTTTTCGCATATTTCATCTCAGAACTCTAAACTCATCGTTACAAGTTCTGGCTCCTTTTTAAAACGTAAATATAGAAATAGAAATTTATTTGACCAAGTTATATAATACAATACTTTTGGCAAGTCAAGGAAAAAATTACTCTAATAGAGTCTTTGAATGCATTGAGATGCATGCAGTCACATATTAAAAATTAAAAAAAAAAGATAACTAACACAAGAATACTTATATAAAAACAAGAATATTTACATAAAAACATGATAAAAAACATACAATACATAGTTATCTTATGTAATGGTGATGACGGTAAGCGTTTTCATTAAGTAATGCACTATATATTACTGTAAACTACATGTCAAAGGGGGTTTGCATATATTCCTCAACTGAATAAAAACAGTGAGTAAGGAAATGCTTTTTCATTATCACTTCAAATTTTTTAAGTTATTAGGTAGGCGATTAAACAATTTAATATCCAAAGAATTTTTAGTTGACTTCGAAAGTCGATAGCGTGGTGTTCGGAAATCACCTCCAGAGCTAGTGTGATAGTTGTGAACTTCAGAATTTGTTGCAAACTGATTTTTATTTTTATAAATTTCTAATAACGAGATATATATGTATAAACACGGCAAATGCATTATATTCAGGATTTCAAAAATTGGCTTGCAGTGGTCTCTGAAGCCTGCACCAGCCACTATTCTAACAGCTTGTTTTTGAAGCCTGAAAATTTTGTCCGCGTAACAAGAATTACCCCACAGCAGTGTGCCATAACTTATATGAGAATGGAACAGCGCAAAATAGCTCATTCTCAGAGTTTCCATAGATAACGATCTGGTTAGATTCCGTAATACAAATACAGAGCTCGATAGTTTGCAACTCAACTGTGCAATGTGTGAAGACCAATTTAGTCTGTCGTTAATGGTGATGCCGAGCAGTTTTGCGCTGTTACCTTTAGTGGCTGTTCGACTTGTAGAAAATATTAGGTTTTGCGTTTTTCATCTCATTAAGTTTTAACTTACTAGATGTAAACCATTGTTTGGCTTCAGAAACAGTGTCGGTACTTTTCAGCATGAGATCATCCATGTCTGAACCTGAATTTATTATCGTTGTGTCGTCTGCAAATGCTACACAGACGTTGGGAAACATGTTATGGAATAGGTCGTTGATATATATAATAAATAACAGAGGCCCCAAAACTGAACCTTGAGGTACTCCGTGTATAACTGGATTAAAATCAGAAAAATTATTTTTTATACATACAGTTTGTTTTCTGTTTTCTAAATATGACCTAAAAAATGTTTGGGCTAAACCTCTATATCCATAACAGTACAATTTCTTTAACAAAATATCGTGAGGAACACAGTCAAATGCCCTTGAGAGATCACATAGTGTGATTGAGACAAATTTTCTACTCTCAAGACCATTGACTATGTCGCTCACAACTTTAAAAACTGCTTGGGATGTACTACACTTACTTCTGAAGCCAAACTGACAACAGTTTAGGCCATTATTAGATTCGAAAAAAAGCATCAGCCGTGTTTTCAATATCATTTCAAAAATCTTAGAGATAATGGGGATGATGGATATGGGGTGTTAGTTCTCTATTATCGAAATATCACCCTTTTTAAAGATTGGTATCAGTTTTACAATTTTGAAGGCATCAGGATAATTACCTTCACATATACAAGTATTAAGTAAGCACGTTAGAGGACGAACAATGACATCTAAAGTATCTTTGATGATTTTACTATTCATGCCATAAATATCTGTGCAGCATGAGTTTTTCAATTTTTCTGTAGCCTCAATGACTTCGCTCTCTGTAATCGGTTGGTTTGGTGTGCGTAGACAAGCTACTAAGATTCTCCTTGTCTCACGTGTCGGACCGAAGGCGTTTAGCCAGTATAGGCTCTCAAATTTTCAAGAAAGGGCCAAATTTTACGCGATAAGGTACATGAAAAAACCAAGGCTTTGTGAGGAAGGCCCTCCCTAACTTACAACAAGATCGTGAGACAAAATGTTCGAGCTTTTGGGTCGTAAGACAAGTTTGATTTGTATAAAAAGGGCCAAAATTTACGTTATAAGGTACATGAACATATTTTTCGCCAAATGGTTCTTTTCCATGTTCTATTTAGGAAATTTCAATGTAAGACATAATTTTTGTGAGCTTAACCGCTGTAAGACAAAAGGGTCGAAATTTATGTCATAAGGTACATGAAAAAAATCAACGAGGTACTGTGCGGAAACCCCCTCTTAGCGGAGAATCGAACAGTGCCAGCTCCCTGCCCATTAACAGCATACTATATACTAAGTACTGACGCACTAATGAAGCACACAACACGAATATTGCTAATAACCGTTCTATTTTTCACTATTTATGCTTAAAATGTGGCAGTATTATTGAACGTGCCAGATACTTTTAACAAAACACTCAGGGTACGAACATGCCGAAGACGCTACGCAGCCAGAAGTTCAAGCCGCAGTTTCAGTCAATGCATTGAAACCATCAATTTTTACATTTAAATGTGACGACACATACCGAGGATGCTAGCAGTAATTCACCGTGCCAGCATCCTCGAGAAAAAATATCGATATATCGATAAATTATCGTACCCTTAGGGCATGAGCATGCCGAAGACGCTACGCAGCCAGAAGTTCAGGCTGCAGTTTCAGTCGATGCATAGAAACCATAAATTTGTAAACAGACTTGTACATTTAAATGTGACATACATACCGAGGATGCTAGCAGCAATTCACCCTGCTAGCATCTTCGAGAAAAATATCGATATATCGATAAATTATAGTATTTTTAGAATATGCCGAATATGCCGAATACGCCGAAGATGCTACGCAGCCAGAAGTTCAGGCCGCAGTTTCAGACAATGCCGTGAAACCATCAATTTGTAAAACAAACCTGTACATTTAAATGTGACCGCACATATCGAGGATGCTAGCAAAAGTTCGCTCTGCTAGCATTCTCGAGGAAAAGATATCGATATATCAAGAAATTATCGTACCCATAGGATTCGAACATATCGAAGATATTACGCAGCCAGAAGTTCAGGCTGCAGTTTCAGTCGATGCATCGAAACCATCAATTTGTAAAACAAATCTGCACATTTAAATGTGACCGCACTTACCGAGCATGCTAGCAGCAATTCACCTTGCTAGCATTCTCGAGGAAAAAATATCGATATATCAATATTTCGATTCGAACATGTTGAAGATGCTACGCAATCAGAAGTTCAGGCTGCAGTTTCAGTCGATGCATCGAAACCAACAATTTGTAAAACAAATTTGCACATTTAAATATGACCGCACATGCCGAGCATGCTAGCAGCAATTCACCCTGCTAGCATTCTCGAGGAAAAAATATCGATATATCAATAAATTGTCGTGCCCATAGTGTACAAATATGCAGAAGATGCTACGCAGAAGTTCAAGTCGCAGGGTCAGTCGATGCATTGAAACCATCAATTTGTAAAGCAAACCTGTACATTTAAATGTTACCGCACATACCGAGGATGCTAGCAGCAGTTCACCCTGCTAGCATCCTCGAGAAAAAAATATCGATATATCGATAAATTATCGTACCCTGAGAGCACAAATATGCCGAAGATGCTACGCAGACAGAAGTTCAGACCTCAGTTCCAGTCGATGCATTGAAACTACAGGGAGATCGAGAAAGACTGAACGTGCCGCTCCCTAAAGATTGTTTTTGTGCCGCTCACATACTACATACATATGTATTATTTTCTGGTACTTTCAACATTTTCATGTTGGCGACAGTAACCTTAAATACAGTGAATTACAGTATTTAGACAAAATGCGAGTTTCTTTATTAACTTACCACACAAGTTACAGTCAACTGATTGCGTTGAAAAACACTGATTTATTAGTCAAAAAGGGAGATAAATGATAAATCAAATACGAGCCAATAATAATAACATTCACGAAAATAACAGACATCAGATGGGTAACAGTGACTAGAGAACCAGTCGTTGCTCCTAGCAACATAGGAAATTAGTTTTAATAATGTATGTAGAATAAAAATCAATTTTGATAATTTTAGTGACTTTCCCGTGTGACGTCACGTTCAGTCGTTCTCGATCTCTCAGTATCAAATTGTAAAATAAATCTGTACATTTAAATGTGACCGCACATACAAGATGCTAGCAGCAGTTCACCCTGCTAGCATCATCTAGGAAAAAATATCGATATATCGATAAATTACTGTACCTTTAGGGTACGAATATGCCGAAGATGCTAAGCAGCCAGAAGTTCAGGCCGCAGTTTCAGTCGATGCATTGAAACTATCAATTTGTAAAACAAACCTGTACATTTAAATGTGACCACACATACCGAGGATGCTAGCAGCAGTTCAACCTGGTAGCATCCTCGAGAAAAAATATCGATATATCGATAAATTATCGTACCCTTAGGGTACGAATATGCCGAACATGCTGCGCAGACAGAAGTTTAGGCCGCAGTTTCAGTCGAGGCGATGCATCGAAACCATCAATTTGTAAAACAAACCTGCACATTTAAATGTGACCGCACTTACCTAGGATGCTAACATCTGGTAGTATTATGAAATGAGCATGTAGGATTATTAGTATTTCAAAACGAAATCTGTATTTAAAGATAAAAAAAATTATACAACTGGTATTGAAGCCGGGGTCCGGGGAAATCCCATATTCCTGTTACTCCCTCAATAATCTTATGTCCCCGCAGCTATCGACGTAAAAATAAATATCGTTTATTGATACTTATATACCTATCAATAATAATAAGTATCGATAATTATTGTTGTATCGATAATTATTGGAATTTTCGATATTTTTCCATTATCGATAATAGGTTTCACTTATCGCGCACCCCCAATGTGAAGAGTTGTCACAATAATTAATTCATCTTTACAATAAAAATATCGCTGTCTCTAGGGCCACCATGTTTGAAAAAATTACTGTCAAAATAAATTTTCTCAATTGTCTTCTTTCCTATTATTAGTTTAATATTACAGTTAGTTATTACCAATATTGTAAGGAATTAAAGAAGCTCTCCCTCGATTTTCAGCAACCAGAAAGGTGAAAATTCAATGTAGGTTTTCAAAATTATCTCCGTCCCGTTGTTCCCTCTCCCCAGAAATTAGTTAACCTCAATATGTTCCTCCGCAAATCTTTATATTGTGGGAATGAACATAGTAAGCTGTGAATGTTTCCAAAAAGTAGTGCCTGGGAATAAATTTATTCTAACAACACTACCACCGACAACAGAAGCTACACGACAACACTCATATCGGACGTAGTATCACCAGTAGTGTGACTTTAAATCGGATACTCGAAAATGGGTCTCGAAAGAAAGAAACGGCGGCATTTGTTCGGTTACCACCACGGAATATTCTGATCCCTCAACTTTGCTGTGGCGCATTTTATGTAAATGTAACGGAAAGTGAGTTGCAGCTTGTGGCTGCGGAACAACTGGCTTGAAATGTTCAGTTCTGTGTGAAAACTGCAGTGGACAAACACGCAAGAAAGCGCTAGAAACGATGCTTCCGATGACAAACAAGTGGAAAATATATCCACTTTGAACGCCATGCTGCATGTAGAAGCAATAATGACTAAAACGAGCCAATATGACGCGAGAAAGGCGATCGACAATTACGAATGTGCGATTAAGACTGACAACCGTGATGAAGAAAACATCGAATTCTGCCGAATTCTATAACGCAAAGGCATTATAGTTGTCTATAGATTTACTACGCACTCAAAAAATGTCGGCGCCTTTGATCATTACCGCACTGACAAAGACGCTGACATTTTTTACACGAATAATAAGCGTGCAGTCAACTATAATAGATCGATTTTTTGCAGTCAAGGATTACGCCTACAGGAGAAACCATGTAAGAAAAATACGTCGGGGTGGTGCAGAAATGAGTCCGCTCAAAATTCTCTCGACGGATCAGTAAGGATTTTAAAAATTCGGTTAAGCTTCACTACTTCGAGTCATTTTCATTGATTGCAAAATTAATAATGAGTATTAATGACGTCAGAGCAACGGCAATCTTTCCCAAACTCGATGAAAATTTTCGAACTTCGAGCTGCTGTAATTTTTAAACTACTGACCGTGAAAGAAAATTGTTTAAATAGAAGATTTAGAAAACTTTATAATCTGCAGCGGGGACAGGGATAATCGCAGTAAAGAAACAAGTTTTCACATTTTTCGCCCTTGTAAACCGTAAAGTACGAACAGTAGAGAAATATTGTTCAGGTCAAATTTGTAGATTTTTGTGATATTGATAACAACTAAATTAATGGTAAAACCACAGAGAACAGTAACTACACAGAGGCGAAACCAAGCCTTCCCGTCAAAACCAAATTTGTATACGCATCGCCATTTCTTAAATGGTATATCAATCAACCTTACTTTTGCGTTGACACTGTTGACATTCATCGTTTTAAGTTTGAATTCGTGAGTTTTATTTCCACTCATTTTGGGAGGTTGAAAGCATTAGCCGAGAATTAAAATTTTCATAAATAAAACCTAGTGCTCAACTCAACTGAAAATAGACGCCGATTATAAATAATTCAAATGGTAATATTTTTCAATCCAACTCGAAATACACTGTTTTCTCAGTGTATCCTTAGAAATAAAGAAAAAACAAAAATATATTAACAACATATTTCTCTCAGTGTAGATGCAATTGGTACACAAGGTCACAGAAATCGAGACATCAAAACTCAAAGGTGCCACCAAAGTTTTCGCCTCTGGGTAGTTACTGTACTCCGCGGTAGAACTATAACAGGAAAGGAGATAATTGAGAAAAAGTTTTTGTGTATTTTTTTCAACATGGCGGCCGCAGCGGCAATGATATTTGTGTGGAAAATTTGAATTAACGATGTGGCTATCCCCCTTATTTTATTAGATAAAAACATTCTTGTAGAAAATAGTCACAGATCAAATGACGGATTGACTGTACTATTAAAGCATCCAGTAGATTTTCCGCTTATTGAATGTTGTATGGTTTAGCAGAGAAAACGGTTTTTGTAGAACTATACTATTAATAATTAATGTATTATATGGTAAAAAAATTCTTGTAGAAAATTTAGAAGTTGAACGTATTCAATTATTTATCAATTATTACCTCCGAATTGTACTACTAATTAAAGTTTTTTAATATTAATTTGTTGATCTTATACCATAATTTCACTAAAATATCTGAGAGTAATAAGAAGTTGTTTTGAAATTTTATTTGCCAAGAAGCTTATTTCACAAAAGTAAAATATGAATTGAACTATCTTATAAGACTCGTGAGTCTCTTTAGTGCATCTCAAAGTTGTCAGCTTAATAAATACCTATCATATTTTATAACCGGCTTGAAGAAGTAGTTATAAAGGGTGATTCAGCTAATTCTTTGATGGTGGGAGGTGTGGTAATTAAATTTAAAACGTATATATTAATATTTGGAAAGGTAATATTCCACTCGTGTTCCTCTAATTGGGTTACCTACTCAATTTTTATCCACGTGTACTCGTACTTTTTATAGCGTAATACATAAAAATATTTTGTATATTCCGCTATATAAAACAAAAAAATTGGTCTGGTGAGAGCCAGATCCATACGAGGTTCTATACTATACAATATACAGGGTGTTTCGGAAAGGACCCCGCACGATTAGTATTGGAAGAATCATTTCCTTGGAATTTTCTTTGGGAATAGATAGTTCAAGGGCTCTCGAACAAAAAATATCGTATAAAAAAATTTAAAAAATTAAAAATCGTTTAGGTATGCATTAAATCAATTTTTTCATATGACATTTTTTGTTCGGAAGCTCTTGAATTAGCTATTCTCAAAGTTTGAAGAAAATTGCACCGAAATGATTTCTCCAATGCTAATAGTGCTTTCTATGGTTAAAGGACCCCGCACGTTTCTTATAATAATGCCCGGTAGATTTGGTTGAAATTGAAATATGTTATTTATGAAATCATCCTGAATAAAAGTCCCCATGGGACCAAGGCCGAAAAATTCATAGTTTTTAAGTTATAGAGCTTTGAATTTGTCTATCCGTGGTATCAAATTCGGAATGAATTATGATATGGCTGAAGAACGGCTCGAGTTTGACACGAATTTTCAAAATTAGAAATCCAACAAATTGATTAGCCTCCTCCCTAGATATGGACCACAATACGAATCGGAAATTACATGATATCCATTTTTTAGAGTAAAAACTTTTTCAGTCTCAGTATAGACCTGCGTGTTAAGTACGTATAAAGGGTAAATAAATGGATTTCAGGCCTCCTCGTTAGATATGGACCAATTGGGACACGGGGCTGAAGTCCGAACCGGAAGTTGCATAATTATGTCAATTTTTAAGGGTGAAAACTTTTTCAGCGTATATATAGATCTGCGTAATAATTAGGTATTCAGGGTAAATTGACGGGTTTCAGGCCTGCACGCTAGATATGGACCACAAAATAACAGCGCAAAAGTACGAACCGGAAGTTGCATGATTAAGTCCATTTTTAAGGGTCATAAAATTGCATGCAATTTTATTACCCCTTATCCGGACAGGATTTTTTAATTTACCCCCAATAGTAATGGAATTTTACCCGTAAAGAGAGTGGAAAATTTTTATTTCCCGTATATTTTGGGGTAATTCTCCATGTTAAATGGAAATTTTCCTGTCTCTTTGCGGGTAAAATTATATGGGAATTGTATACGCAACGATGGTAAATTAACATCATTTTTTACAGTGTAGAGCCCCGCCTCTACCAGGCCCATTAGATGCATGCGTCTATTAACCCTAGATTATCCTAATAGCCTTTCTATTTTGGCATAGTAGATCTTCCGAGAATTTGGCCGATCGTTCTTTAAAAATACTCTTTGGACCGTCTCTCTCGCGGAAAACTCTTCCACCATTATAACGATTTGTCTTTTACCCATTTATTTATGAATGTTCGTATGCATGGGTTAGTCACAGCACAAAGGAATCGGGTCCTACTAAGGCTTTAGACGCTTCTTCCCGAGCCAACCTCTTCATTTCAAGAGCTACTGTCTGATGATTTCATCCAAAGCTAAGAGGAAAAAAACCTTTTCATTTCCTTTGTGTCCCTCGTGTTCTGGTACTCAAGCCACGGTCACTTTCTTCTGACTTCCTAGGTCCGTAAGGAAATTAATACAATCCCATACTAGTATTGAATCGATCTACAAGGAATCGATTGCCTTTAGTGCTGCTTGGCTGTAGGAAAAAATGGCAATTGCCTGGTTAACAGTTCCTTGCTTCATTATTTCGTTCGCACACCACTGCAAAGAGACCACTTCAGCTTGAAATACTGTGGCGTGTATTCCTAGATTTATCGAGATTTTCGTTTTTGACCTCATCCCGTAAATCATAGCTCCGACTCCCTGTTCTATCTAGGAGCCGTCCGTATACCAGACTGTTTCTGTCGATATTGAAGGACCGTTCTTCCAGTCCTCTCTGTCTGATATATAGAGAATTATAGTTATAGTTTTCTTTAAATTTCCTCAATATCCTTAATATTTCAGATTTTTGTCAACATTTTCGGCCGAAACCTAATTTTTTGTTTGAATTTTCTGATATTATTCGATAAAAACTAGCTAGGATTCTATGCGGTTTCACAGAATACATATTATAGAAAATATAAAACCTTGAAATTGGTCAACAATCATACAAAAAATAAATGATATTAACGAGCGAAAATGTATAGTTGTCTTCAGGTCTACTAAACACTTAAAAAATGTCGGTGCCTTTGAAAATCAAACACGCCGCACCGCATTGATAAAGACGCCGACATTTTTTACAGGCCTAACAAGTGTGAACTCGTTTCCAGTTCTTTGACTTCTGGGCTTCCCACCTACGCAATGCACCTTATCTCAGAGCCCTTGCTGAAACGAGTAAAGCAAATTCTGCGACCAAGCAGGAAATATGTCAGAATAGTAGCAGTCTTTTGATTGGACATGGCTTTTTTAGAAAACACCTGCACATTATTGGTGTGGTTGATAATGTAGAAGAACCTAGCACACAGCGTCTGAATAACGCGACACCAATTTATTTATTAAAGGCGCTTATGTGATCTTCCACTCCCAGGAGGGTTCGAGATTAGAGATATTTGATAGATAAGAAATAGGCGAAATAGATTATTAACCTGCCTTTCTCTAAAATAACTTTTTAACAGAATTTTTACCCAACACGAAATTTTTATTTAATTTTCGACTTAGATCGATTCTGGGATGTTCTATAACAATAACTCCGACTGCAAGTTCTACGGGGACGAAGAAGAAACTTCCATCCACATCCTAACCTCCTGCACTAGTCTTATGAACTTGAGGCACAAACACTTTGGCATTCGTTTTCAGATGCTGTAAGAAACAAGGGATGCTCCATAGGAAGAAGGATTTTGGCTTTTGGGTTAGAATCCGGCCTGAAAGGAGGAATGCCCTGAATTTTTAGAGGAAGAACAACGGACCACAAGGCATGAATGCGCTAAAAGAAGAAGAAGATGAGATCTGTTAGTTTTATTACTGAGATTCACAATAAAATATATTAGAAGACTTTTGAGATTGTTGTTAAATTGTGGATATATAATGTCTTTATTATTGATTGGTATATTGACTTGCATGGCAGTGATTTGAGGGTATTACAGCATGAATTAAAAAGTACACTTTATAAGATTTCTTAAACAGAACTCCTGCAACGTACTAGCACTCTTTTGTTTTGCCTTATCTTTAAATATTTTTTGGAATCGTTAACGTTGATTCCATGATATATTTGTGAATGCCAATCTCTGATAATATATTTTTAACTTATATTGTGTCATTCACTTGTGTATATGATGTACCAAAACTACCCATGGATAAAAGACAGCACTGATTACCAAAAAATATATAAGTTTGGAAATCCCTGCTAAACATTCTCACCATCTCATAACAAATGACAATGAACTACCTTTTTGCTGACATTTATAACGTTTCGTTTAACAGAATTAAATATATAGCAGCTAGTTTTTGCAGGTACAAACGTAATTGTCCAGCATGTTTATGATATGACTATGAGATATTTTAGCAAGTCCTCTCTGGTTACTACCAATCTAAAATCAATCTCAATATCTATAACATTTAAACAAAAGTGCGCTTACAAAGGTAACTAACAATATGTATGCAAATTACTGAAGTATTTATAGCCATTTTATATACCTGGGTGATAGGTAACTCCAGCGCATTTATTTATTATCTAAATTGTACTTATCTCTACAGGTCAGATGGTTAGTTTGAAATCGATTTAGTTTATTGTAATTGCAAGCTGTTAAATGGTGACTTTTATTTGGCAATCTAAAATTACTAGAAAATTAATTTGGTTTAATACCTAATACTGCTTGATGCATACTTAACTTCTTTTTAATATCATTGATGTATGAATTGATTAGAAAGTGAAAGAACACTATATTGCTGAATATGTAAGATTACAAACAGATTTTGGCTGATGGCAAGAAAAAAAAAACAAAATGCCGTCAGACTTTGAAGTCCGAAATTGCTCTCTCTGGGTGGCACCGTGAAATATTATTTGTAATATCTTTTTAACTCATCCATAGTGATGAAGTGAGTTGAGATTTATATATTACTTTAAGTTATTCCCACCCTGCCCGTCCTGCTCATCAACTGCCACGGCGCCTCGCGCCCTGGTGTCTGGCAGGCACGAATGTCGGAAATACCATGTATATTAAATTGTCAATAAAGTAGTTTTAATAGGCCAGTCCAACACGCTGTGACTTTGCTTTGTTTGCCATCTTTTGTTGGTAAGTTGTTTTTGTCAGGGCACCATACATTCCCTGTCATTATAGTTAGATTACTGAACGTGTATGGTGCCCTTTAGGCATGTCGAAAACCCCAACTTACCAACAGAAGATGGCTGCTGTAGTACAAACAAAGCAAAGTGACAGCGTGTTGGACAGGCCTATTGATTGATTGATGATCCGAATGCATTTTTGACGTTTCACAATTATCAAAATGTGAAATTAGATTATTTTTCACTCTCACATTCTGATAACTGTCACAATGAATAAAGGATCTAAGCTCTGTCTTGAGTACGAGTACTTGTGATGATACGAAACAGGAGTAGCAGCTAGTAATTGGATGGTTGGCCTCAAGAGAAGCACAGCTATATTGCGGATTATAGAATTTAGTAAAACTCGTGTTTAAATATATTTTTTCACGGTCAATTGTTTAACTATCACAACAGCTCGAAGTCTGGAAAATTATAAAATTTTTTGCAAATTATTGTTTCTTCATTTATATGGTACACATGAAAACTGCAAGGCATTAAATTCGCTTCATTATAAATATTTTAGAAGACAGTGACTAGGAATAATAGTATATTATTATATGAGCAATTATTCACGAAGATGACGTTTGAGCCGACGAGCCGTAGGCGAGTGGCGCAAATCATCTGAGTGAATAATGACCATAATCGCGAATGTAATACTATGCTTTTTCTTTTATTAAATAAATAAATTAGACTGAAAATTGATAGCATTAATTCGTAATAAGTCGAAAACGTAAACAAACAATATGGCGGTACACTTATCACTGTCACGCGAGTTGATTGTCAGGCGCAGCAGCAAGAGTTGATCGGCGGTCGATTTCAAATATCATTGAATCAGCGAAACAATGATTTTTGAATTTGTATTTGTGATTGGCCGGATGCAGTGAATTATGAATCGATAATTCACTACAGTGAATTATGAGTACGATTTTTCACCAAAAAAATGCTAATAATTTTCATATAATTAAATAGGTGTAGAAAAATGGTATTAACTGAATTAATTAATTTTCACAGAATTTGAAGGGAAAATTCCAATCGTTTCCAGTAGCCCATTTCTTTTAAGTAATAAAAATATTTTTTGTTATCTAAATTTTATATATTTCGTAAAATGATAACAAAATGTTCTTCATTTTCTTCGCCTACTTTTTCACAAATTACGTGAAGATTCAATCCATAGATTAAACATTTATGTGCATAAATGGTAAAATCAAACATTGCTATTTTCAACGTTACATGACTTCCTCTACCATCTGTTGCAATTCCTTCCAGTAATGGATATGCGTAATTCTTCATTGTCAGATTTAAGACACCATCATTTTTCTAAATCCTCTACAATGTCAATACCAGAGAGTCATTCTATGAAAAACGCAGTTTCCCATCCAATCTCATTCTGCTCTATCTAACCTCAGGAACAGATGAAATCCATGGTAAAACATTAAAAGTTGTGAGTAATATAATCTGCTTCCGTTTATCACACTTAATAATAATGCCGTTTTGTAAGGGCGTGTATCCGGATTCACTAAAAAATCTAAATCTATTCCTATCTTTAAACACAAAAGATCGAGATGTGAGGAAAATTACAGAAACGTGTGTTTGTAATCACAATTTGCAAGGGTTACTGACTACAGTTACAATGTGAAACTAACAAACTTATATAACTAAAGAGACTGATACCAAAGTACCAACATGGGTTTAGACAAAATAGATTAACTAAAACTGCAATCAAAGCACTTTCCAATCATATTTAATCTTATCTTAATAACAAACAGATTCTTATTGCTCTTTATTTTGATCTGAGTAGAGCATTTGACACTGTCAACCATGACTTGCTTTTAGAAAAACTTTACCGTAATGGCATTTGAGTGGTCGTCAATGATTGGGCCTTCTCCTATTTAAAATATAGATCTCAGAATAAATAACTTCAAGTCACGGCCCTCACTGGTTACAATATGGATACCAAGGATCGCTCACAGCTCCTTTATTTTTTTAATATTTATGAGTGATATCCTGTATGCATGCCCATCTGCAGACAGAATGATTTTTTATGCCGACGACACAAATCAAATTATATCAAAAAAAGACCTTCAACTCAGGAGTCACCTCAAATCTGCACGCAAATGAGCTATATCATTGGTACATTAGCAACGGATTAGCACTTAACCCAAAAAAAATCATTCTTTATGTTAGCTCAACAAAAAAATATAAACTACAATTATAGTGGACTAATAAAAATAGATAATAAATCGATAGAACAAGTTATTGAAACAAAAATTTTAGGTGTGGCCATCGATCAAAAACTACCTTGGGATAAGCATGTCATGGGCGCAGTCAGGGGGAGTCACCCCCCCCCAAGCCATCTTCCATGAGCCAAAAAATAAAGAAGCAGTACAAATCGGTATCTAAATTATCCCTTGAAATAAAAATTTTGTAATTAATGCCAATATTATCTAATAGAGGAATCTACATACACATCAGTTTTCAACCATATTCTGAAAAATTTTCCTCATCCTCTGGGGAGGACGGTTCTATTGCTGCGCCACTGAAGCATGTGGACAGTTCAGTTTCGAAATTAAGCAGTATTTTTTGTTATTAGACAGCTGCGATAGACAGTCTCATTAAATGTACTAAAATTGGTCTATTATGATCTAGTACGATCATCACTTAAATATGGCTTAATATTTTGGGGAAATTTAGCCCACGTGCATAAAATGTTTATACCGCAGAAAAAGATAATTAAATGTTCTCTAGGAGTAAATCCTTGGGAATCTTGCAAACAAATATTCCGAAATCTAGAGGACTGACATTTCCATGCCTCTACATATACCTAATTACTTCATTTCAAAAATAATTTGATACATAACTATCATACCCGTAGTGGTAATGGCTTCTACTACCTTTTTTCACGTTTACCAAAAGCCCAGAACTTACCAGCATATCAAGAAGTGATCTGCTATAGTCACTTTGTTAGAAGGGAGGACGGTTCTATTGCTGCGCCACTGAAGCATGTGGACAGTTCAGTTTCGAAATTAAGCAGTATTTTTTGTTATTAGACAGCTGCGATAGACAGTCTCATTAAATGTACTAAAATTGGTCTATTATGATCTAGTACGATCATCACTTAAATATGGCTTAATATTTTGGGGAAATTCAGCCCACGTGCATAAAATGTTTATACCGCAGAAAAAGATAATTAAATGTTCTCTAGGAGTAAATCCTTGGGAATCTTGCAAACAAATATTCCGAAATCTAGAGGACTGACATTTCCATGCCTCTACATATACCTAATTACTTCATTTCAAAAATAATTTGATACATAACTATCATACCCGTAGTGGTAATGGCTTCTACTACCTTTTTTCACGTTTACCAAAAGCCCAGAACTTACCAGCATATCAAGAAGTGATCTGCTATAGTCACTTTGTTAGAAGGGAGGACGGTTCTATTGCTGCGCCACTGAATCTAGAGGACTGACATTTCCATGCCTCTACATATACCTAATTACTTCATTTCAAAAATAATTTGATACGTAACTATCATACCCGTAGTGGTAATGGCTTCTACTACCTTTTTTCACGTTTACCAAAAGCCCAGAACTTACCAGCATATCAAGAAGTGATCTGCTATAGTCACTTTGTTAGAATATTTGGTAATATTAAAAGCTTTAGAACTTTTAAGACAATGTTATTTCAATATCTAAAAAATAATTCTGTGGAGGAATTTTTAAATTATCATCTTGCTATGTAGTGTTTTTAACTTAACTTTTAACTTTATTGTTTTATAGCATCGCTTAAATTATTTTAATTATAGTATTATGTAAATGACAGAGTGTGAATGTACACTTCGCTGTATTTGTATGTTTCATTATAATAATAATACTAATAAATACAATTTATTCATAAATGAAATGGCACAAATTCGACAATAATGCCTTCTTCCATCTACCTAGTACTACTAACTAAACCTAAATTAAAACTAAAATATTTCTTTTCATGGTAATAATCACAAGTAAAAGGGATGTGCGCGAGGTTTCCGCACAAAAGTCTATAATAAATATCCTACATAACCCATAAAGAACTGAAAATACAGGGGGCATCACAGAACTATTGACGTTGGATTAGCAAAAATTGAATTTCAATATATTTTGAAATTTTTTTTCATCTTTCATTCCATATGTGGGCTATTCACGTGTATAAATTTTGAAAAATAGCCGTCCTGTGAGGGGTTATTACAAAGTTGGTTAAATTTCTGGTATCATGACCGTGGTTATGTGTAATTTATTTAGAACTTTTTTTTTTTTAATTAGCCTTATTTATATTAATTTTCTGGTGAAGTTCAGCCGTAGGCTGATCTTCCACTCTTCCAGGACAGACACTCACATAGACATCACAACACCCATTCCCTGCGACATTGCCATCTGCCGCAGCTGAGACTCGAACTCAGGAGAGGAGAGCGACTAGACCGTGTTGTCTCTCACACAACCGCAGTCTAGCCCCTGCTACCATCTCGGTAATACGTGAAAAACGCCACTACACATCCATATCCTAGCCAAGCCTAACATCCTAAGCACTGCGCCACTGGCTTAAATAAGTTGGCTCATTTGTTTTAATGATCTTCCATATGAAACAATACATGTGATGTAATCTTCCATTTTCAAAATTTTATACTCATTTAGATACGGGGAAATGTGACTGCGGAAGAGAATATTATAAATGTATCTCATACAAGAATTTTGAACTTTTTGTATGGCATGTTTCATTAAAGAAGACAGTGTATTACCATAAACTACATCTCCATAATCAAGCAGAGGTAATATTAACGACTTATAAAATATTTGTTTACATCTTTGAGAAATATGTTTTAAATGGTATAACTTTTTTAGACGACAACATGCAGGCTTTATTTTATTTCTAATATGGCTTTCAAACTGCAGGAATGAATCAAGAGTTACGCTCAGATTTATTACTTCATTGACCACTGGAATTATTTCATTATTTATTTTGAAAGTTAAATTCCTTCATTGAAATTTTTTATTCATTAGCACTGTTCCTGTTAAAATGACTTGTGATTTGGATGCATTTAATTTCAGGTTATGGTCATTGCATATTTATATATATATTATTTAAATCTTGATTGATCTTAACTTGAATAGAGTTATTATCTGCTAGATCAAATGAACAATAAATTTACGAATCATCGGCATATTGATGGAGAGTGGTATTTTTAATAATTTTATATACATCTGAAACATATAATGAAATCAGTAGTGGCCCTAGGACTGATCCTTGTGGCACACCTGCCTAAAATTTTAAATTGAGACATTATAATGCCTGACATTTGACTAGTCTGATAAGTTTATACCCTGTAGTGTGCTAAACTTACATTGATGAATCAAGTCTACTCTATTCTATTCAAGTTTAGCACCGAACGTAAGGAAGCCAGTGTGTACTGTCTTAAATTTAAAACAAGATGTTATCTGGAGCCTGGTTCACGTGACGTCACCATACGTGATGTAACGACTCTATGCCAACACCACAACGCCTTTAGGATGTCAACCTGGCGTTACAAATACCATCCTATAGCACCCTTGGTTACACTTGACCTTTTTCATTGTAAGGTAGGTATTTAGCTGGGGCGTAGGCGGACATCATCATACATTGTCTTGCATTGTTTGTAGCATTTTCTGTCACATACAATTAAAAATGCCATTGATTTATAGCGGCTTACATTGTACCAATAGTTTTTATGTGTAAGTATAATTATATATTGAAATTTCCGGTTTATTATTATTTAGTATAATAAATTGCGAAATTTGCCGTCTCATATGTCTTAATACAGGCTTGTAATATATTGTTATGCATAATTACGTTGCAACATATTTTTGTCTTTTACCCACAACAATTATTATTTTTTCCGTAAAACTGGAAAGCACATTTGTAGCGAATAAACTAAAATTGAATCGTGTAAAATGACTAATCCGATAAACAAAAACCGGCTCATCCTGGGAATTCCGACATTTATACATTTATGTGTTTTATGTGAAAGTTCAACTAACTCTTAGAATTTGATCAGAACCAAGAAATATTCACTAGTACGTTTCCAATAAAGATTAAAGAAACTGTGGAATACATAGTTTATTTTTCTGTTTCTTAATGGGATGCTAAAAATTCATTTTTACTATGTTATAAACTTATTTGAACCGGAACTTTAAAAAATAAATGATTTGATTTTATTTGATTTGATTACCTTTCACAGACTGTAAATTATTAGTAATACAAAAGTCATAAAATATCCTACAAACACAATGATTGTAGAATGGTAGAGAATTTAGTGCTCTACAAGATTGCTATTTGACATTTTAATGTACGATTAATAATTCTACGAAAATAGGCCTATAAAGGAAATTGTAGAGAATTTAGTGCTGAACAAAAACACGTCCTTACCTTTTTGTTACAGTGGAGTTTAAACTTTTCGAAAAGATGGCGCGGCTAACGTAACCACCCCTCTCAGCCACGCCAACTTAGCAAATTACTCAGGACGCACCTTTCAAATACTCCGAAAAATTTGCAAAAACAAAATACTTACCTATTGATTGTACTAGAAGTCGAAAAAAATTACGGCAAAAAACTTGATTTATTGATTGATTTACCAGCGTGCGGTAGGCATTTCTGCCACTCCCAAGGATTATGCAGCTGGGCCTGCTACGTCCACGCTGGGTTGGACTAAGGTCATGCTTGTTGCCAACAGCGAGTGCCACATGGCGCATGGTAAAGGAATGTGAGATGGGAGGTGTAGGTATTTGTGACATGCGTTACCGCATTGTGTCGTGAGGGAGCGTTTAAGCTCCCTTTTTTTTGCATTTTTGGTTCTGGACTTCTGCCTCTTCTGGTTCTTCTAGTGATATATGTTGCCGCATTGTGTCGCTGCTGTTTGTGCTCCTATTTTTGTTTTTCTGCTTCTATAAATCTTCTTCTTTTTCTTCTTCTAAACCTTCTGATTCCTCCGTTTCTGATTTTGGTACTTCAATTTGTTCATTGTTCTTAGGGAGTATTCATCTATTTTGTGTTTCACTCCGCTGGTCCAACTCTCTTTTGTTGACGGCTCTCACTCCATTATTAGGCTTTTCTTGAAGTTCTTTTTCAGTCCAGATGTATTCTGCGCAGGCGCGTACGCAGGAATGTGTTCTGGGGGGGGAGGCAACCAAAGGGGAACCAAATAAACACATAACATAGCACAGTGAAACTTAAAACCTCACTTTTCTTTTTGGCATATGCGTAAAAACGAATTTAAACTAATATTTTGTATGTAAAAACACATATGAAATGATTGTCACTATCCCAAAAATTCTTAACCGCGCCGCGCCTGGGGGGAGGACAACCAGGGAGGAACCAAATAAACACATAATACAGCACAGTGGAACTTAAAACCTCACTTTTTTTGGCATATGTTTAAAAACGAAGTTAAACTAATATTTGGTATGCAAAAACAGATATGAAATAATTGTCACTATCCCAAACTTCTTAAACTACGCGCCGCGCCTGGGGGGTAGTGCCCCCCCCTTGCCCCCCTGCGTACGCACCTGGTCCTGGGCGATTAGAAGATCATCGGCGTATGTATATGTTTTCTTAGAAAATACCATATTTCTGAAAGAAGCCTGCACCACGCACACCTCCGTTGAAGTGCTGCGAGAATCTGAGAATTCAATTTTGACTCCGTATTTTATGTTCCACTCCGCTGGTCCAACTCTCTTTTGTTGACGGCTCTCACTCTATTATTAGGCTCTTTTTGAAGTTTGGTTTCAGTCCAGATGTGTCCTGCGCAGGCGCGTAAGCAGGAATGTATTCTGAGGGGGGACCAAATAAACACATAACACAGCACAGTGGAACTTAAAACCTCACTTTTCTTCTTGGCATATGCATAAAAACGAATTTAAACTAATATTTGGTATAGAAAAACAGATAATTCTCAACCGCGCCGCGCCTGGGGGGAGGGCAACCAGGGGGGAACCAAATAAACACATAACACAGCACAGTGGAACTTAAAACCTCACTTTTTTTGGCATATGTTTAAAAACAAAGTTAAACTAATATTTGGTATGCAAAAACAGATATGAAATAATTGTCACTATCCCAAACTTCTTAAACCACGCTGGGCCTGGGGGAGTTGCCCCCCTTGCCCCCCTGCTTACGCACCTGGTCCTGCGGTGATTAGGACATCATCGGCGTATGTTTATGTTTTCTTAGAAAATACCATTTTTCTGAAAGAAGCCTGCACCACGCATACCTCCGTTGAAGTGCTGTGAGAATCTGAGAATTCAATTTTGACGCCGTATATCAACAATGCCTCATTGATTATTTCGGGTTTAATCCAAATTAAATTCGTTTGAGTACTTTTAATAATTATAAAAAAACCTCACTTGAAAATTTACGTAAGAAATTGTTCTTCTGTCCCTACTTTAAAAGTAATGCATTTGATTATTGCGGGTTTAATTTATATTAATTCGTTTGAATATTTTTTATAATTATGAAAAAATAATTATTTGAGAGAAAGAAATATATGACCATATTTTACGATACGTTATTGATTAAAAAATATTATTTTGGGTATTCAGCAGATAACTTTCAAAGAAAACATTCGTTTCTTTCATATACCATTGGTGCAAGTCTGACCAAAAAAGGAAGATCGACAAGACTCCCCCCTACGGTGACTTGTCGGCTTCTTTCATACACCTACCATATCTAATATTCAGCATGAAAAACAATAAAACAACCACTCTTTCTATATATTGATGATTCAAGTCTGATCATGCTAATATATATAATATTAAGCATCTCTAGCCCTACCTAGAGGATACTATATCACAATCAAACGTTTATTACATTTTAAAGTCAAGAAAATACTAAAAAAGCACAAAGAAAATAGTTATAAAATTTCGCTCACCGCATGCATGTCCAATAATTGAAGTATATCATATTATCGATGGATTAATTCCTTTAAACATTGTACAATCTTTTTCGTTCTCTTTAGAACTCGTCAGAAGGACATAAATCCAATTCGAAATAAAAGTTACTATTAGAAAATAAAAATGAAATATTTTCATGTCAAAAAACTGACAGGAAGACATCTATTTACTTGACAAATATATTAAAAATAAAAAACAAACATTCCTTTAGAGCCCCATTATCCATCGATAATATGATATACTTCAATTATTGGACATGCATGCGGTGAGCGAAATTTTATAACTATTTTCTTTGTGCTTTTTTAGTATTTTCTTGACTTTAAAATGTAATAAACGTTTGATTGTGATATAGTATCCTCTAGGTAGGGCTAGAGATGCTTAATATTATATATATTAGCATGATCAGACTTGAATCATCAATATATAGAAAGAGTGGTTGTTTTATTGTTTTTCATGCTGAATATTAGATATGGTAGGTGTATGAAAGAAGCCGACAAGTCACCGTAGGGGGGAGTCTTGTCGATCTTCCTTTTTTGGTCAGACTTGCACCAATGGTATATGAAAGAAACGAATGTTTTCTTTGAAAGTTATCTGCTGAATACCCAAAATAATATTTTTTAACAATGATGTAAGCAGAAATAATAGGTATTTATTTATTATACGTTATTGATTATTTCGGATATAATTTAAATTAAATCATTTGAATATTTTTATATTGATTGAAAACAATTTATTTGGCCATATTTTTACTGCTCTCATAAATTTGTCAACAGATGTCGATTCTTCAAGGGTCTGGACCTAAACATTTCAATGGTTTTATGTGGCAGACACTTGTAGTCATTAAGACACAAATAAATGAGATGTACTTATCTCTGATATTATGCCTGGGTTTGGGTCGTGTTTATATATTCGTTTCTTTAAAGCTCATTTCTTTATGCACCACACTGATTGCTACTAAATAGCTCTGTATTAGTTATTTCAAAATATTAATTATATTTCAACTTTGTTCTTTTATTGTAACACATCAATTCAATCCGGATTTCTTACAAAAAAACTTGAAAATTATTGTTAGTTTTCAATAAAATAACGTGGAAATTATTATTGCATAACAGCTGCGGAGAGTCCATCGTAATTTATGATTTCAACAGCATTCTGTCTAAATTCTACTACCCCACGATCATTAATCAAAAAATAATTTCACGGCTTCCACCAACTTTTTAAAAATGCACTGACGCACACCCCAACACAACAGATAAATTATAAAACTATACCACCTGTTAATTACTAAAGGTAATTTCCTCTCGTCGCACGGTATCGGAGTAGAACAACTGTCACGCAGATATAACGAAATATCGAAAATATATGCAAAATATCCGCGAAGAAATAACGTATTTTGTGATAAAGAGGTTCCGCGCATGCAAGCATAGTGAACATTAACTTGTTTGTAATTTGAATTTGCATATTAATCTAAGTATACTTTGACACTGAATAAATATAATGTGCTTTAATAAAGTAACTCGAGTCACAGGTCTTTGCGTAAAGTTGCTGACAGTGCCCTTCAATCTGTCTTGCCTTGGATATTATTCTTATTCTTATTCTTACACCTTGAAATGTTTTAAAACAGGGTGGCTCAGGAAGAATTTTTATTTTACTTATCTAAATTTTTCCCCAGATAAGTGAAATTGTTACTTCTTTTGAAAGCATTAACTATTTAATTTAACATGCTAAATATTTTTAATAATTTTCACTTTATTTTACTAAATGCAATAGAAAGATATAGTGGAAGCGCATGTGTCATGGCGTGGGAAATAACTGATTAAAGTTAGAAACATAACACAGGTCTGCAAAAAAATGTTTTTTTCAGCTGCATGCGATGTTTTTAGTAAATATTATGTTTTCTAGTCTGCTGAATCCAAAAATGATCACCATTTCCCTCCATTACGTACAGTTTTTTTTGCAAAATACAAGGTGTTTGGATAAAAAAAAACATAACATTAATGAAAAAACCACAATTTTATTACAATGAACTAAACAATTTCTTCATTAAATGTATTTAACATTCCGTGTTCATTTTTTTTTGCCTATGAAACCTTTTCTTCTTCTCTTCTCCGAACACGCATCCGCTTCCCATTTTCTGTTTCCCGCTTGAGCATCCAACAGTAGTTAGCTAGCATATTGACGTCCCATCTTCCTTGGTAGCGCCTCTAGATATCACGGACATCCTGGTGAAATCTCTCACCCTGCTCTTCACTTTTCGGAAAAAAGTCGACATGGGAGTGTAAGAAAAGAACTTTTAAGCTCATGTTGTATCCTTGAGCTTTATACGCAGTCAACATGCGTTGTACGCTGGTTTTGTAGTGAGGGTCTTTAATATTACCCAAAAACTTGTGCACCACGTCTTTGAAAGAGTCACACGTTTCTTTTTTTTCTTCCATTGTTTTTGAAACGAGGGGATCGGATAACAGTTTTCATATGTCGGGGTCAGTAAAAACTCCCTCTAACTTGGCTTCAGACAGTTTTGGGAACTTGGCACAGGGTTATCTGAAACATTCCCCATCTTTTGGCAGTGTATAGCAACCCAGAATAGGATATCAGATTTAGGGTTAAACGGGCGTTTCACTCTAAATGAATCTACAAACACGAGTTTTGCAAGAAAATCTGATGTGATGGAATTTTTTGAGTATTTTTCCCGGTTTTAGTGAGTAATAATTTATAAGAAACAGTATAAAAATCCTATGCAATTTTTTTTGTTGCAGACCTGTGTAATTTTTCTGTTGAGTTACATTGTTTTATTTGAGATAACTCATGTTTCCACCCTCAGATGAGCGGGTTTCGACCTTCACCTTTCATATCTCATGAATAGTATGAGATAGCGACTTGATTTTTTTTTTTTAAATGATTGTATTTGTATAGCAAGAAAAAGGTCTCATAAACTTTTGTGATATTTCGAATAGTTAGGGACGTAATTTGGAAAATATTGAAACATGCTTCCAAAACAATTGTAGGTGATGCTGTAAGCTTCAAAATGATATGTATACCTGTCATTAATTTAGTTTATTTATGCAATAGAACCTCAGATTAAAGAACTTATATATAGATACATAATTGTACTGTTTTGTATGTTGCTGAGATAGTTACAATCTAAGGCACTTCCTCCCATATGTTCTTGATTGGCTAGTCGATCTATTCGCGGCCGATTCGAGACGATCGGTTCAGTTCGATTTTCATAATCTTAGTTTGACAATTTTGACAGTGTCCGCCATTAATATTAATAAGTGTTTTTCGTGTTTTTCGATCAAAATGTGGTGACGAAGTCTTTTTATTTTAAGTTGTGATTTGCTTAATACCTAAATAATAGTCTCTATTTATATTTACACAGTTTAGTGACAATATATTTAGTGCAAAATGATGAAGTGCTGTGCCGTTTGCAGAAAACAGTTTAGAAAAGAAGAAAATCGATCGTTCCATAGTCGTAACATGATGAAGTTCAGTTTACAGTTATAAAGTGAATAGCAATTAAATTTTAATATCCTTTCAATACATATTTATCTTACTGTAATATCGTATGCCTACATCACGTTGTATAAAGAGCCGGTAATGCAGGAATTGCAATAATTCATTTTAATGAAAATATTTACCATTCTAAACATTTTCTACACACACAACGCCACTGTTGCCTATGGGATGTGATGTTCATCTATTCTTTTTAATGGACATATAATGTGACTATGTTAGGAGCAAACAAGGTGTATAGTGAAAAGATAGCGTGTTATGTATCTAGATATAAGTTCTTTAATCGGAAAATAGAACACTCAACAGAATAAGATGTGAGGTATCTACGTTGCTTTGGTGGAAACTATACAAATTGAGTTTTGAACTAAAATGATGCATTATTTCAAAATGTTCTGTCCTGAATAGATGAATTTTATTTATACATCGTTTGCCGCAATTATCATATTCGTAGGTAGTTTCAAGAGCGCTTTTTTATATGATATATACCAGAGATTATTGTTGCATTGAAACTATTTCATCTGAATGTTATAATAAAAGTAGATCTATTGAAATTTTATATTTTTAATCCTGTACAGAAATTTGAGAAACAGAACCTAATGAAATAAACATAATTAACTAATACATAAATACATGAACAGCAAGTTCAAGACATTCTAGAAATCTTCCTCATCGCTGAAGTCAGTTATTGACGTTTCTTCTTGATCCTCGTCACTACTGTCATCTCTGAGGCCAGTTATTGGCGTTCCTTCTTGGTTCGTATTGTTTTTACAGACTTGTTCGTCTCCTTCGCAGAGATAAAGCTCTGTACATCGTAAGTGATTAATAAAACACTTACATCTTCTGGAGTCACAGAAACTTTTTTTGCAGAAGCATGAAATCAAGTTTAAAATCTCAAATGGCGTAATATGTTCTGCGATTATTAAAACTGGCTTAAATATATTATTTTATTGTCGCCATCCAGAATTGAAGGAGTCCAGATTAGGGATTTTTACAATATGTGAACTGGTCCATATAAGGAGCTGCAGCCTAGCTCTATTTACTGCCGGATAGAAACTACTTCTTGTAGGTGGCAACTGCTCGCCTTGTAGTTGTTTCGTAAAGCACCACCACCGCAGATCCGAGAGTTTTCTAATATTTACATTATTAGGATTATAAACAATGCAAATGAAGTTTTCCAAATCATCCATTATCAGATTTGTTTCTGTATGTCCAAGTAACGCAGGAGATTGAAGAACTTTTTCCGGTGAATTTTTAAATGCTTTCCAGAAAGACAACTTTTCTACGATGAATAGTTCTTGAGATATCTTAATCAAAATATTTTAACCTTCAGAAGGTGCAGAAGGTGAGACCCGCGAAGCTGAAGGTGGAAACATGAATTTTCATACATAGAAAGATGCCTTTTAACAAAATAACTATGTCTCCAACTTTAATCATTTATTTCCCAGGAAACCCCTAATCTAGCCGTATGCGCTTCCACTAATAGTCTAACAAAGGACCCCGCCCCCGCAAGGTGGCAATGGAAATTTATTCTCGGTCAATTTTGCTCAAATTCTAATATGATGGATCCTTTGAACTTCCTGAACAAAAGTCTCCATGGGCATAACCATCTAATTCTTTTCCTTTAAGCTACATAGGCCTCATATGGTGCTGGGGTGTCAAGGAATGACAACTTCGTTATTATACATAGATTAGCTAGTAAATGAGTATTTAGAAGTTAATGCAAGTGTAAATCCATATATATGCGTAGATATGCAATTGTGACTATTTCCACTTACTACTAACAATGCATTGCATTTGATTACCACTTAACGCATTTCAAAGAGCTTAACCCTTGTGGATATCACGTGGAACCCCTTTATGTACGCAAAAATTAATTTCTAACAAATAATGAATTAATAATGTGAATTTTATGACAAAAAAAATTATCATCTTTTTCTTTTTCATTATCTAAAACAATGTTGACAATAGTTTGTCAAGAGTTATTTGATTTTATAAGTATTCGGTAAAGCAATGATGTCTCAGAGTCCCACGTGTAGAAGTACGTCGCTCTGAGATTCCACTTGTAGAACATATTTGTATCGCGAAGTGTTCATCGAAAAAAAAAAATGGATAACGATATTAGTAGAACTGGTAGACAATTCCTTCAGCAAGAAAATTTTTTCCAACTCAGATAAGAAATCTCTAAGAGTAGACATCCTTACGTATATTGATGATATGATAATCATAAGTATAATGAGGGCTATAATCGTATCTCTTGTCGTTTTTATCAGTCCACAAAGGTAAACCGTTGTATTCATTCTATGAGACCCCAGCATCTTCTAAGGTTTCTGTAGCTTAAAGAAAAGGAATTAGAAGGTTACACCAATTTAGACCTTTTTTTTTTCAGGAAGGTCAAAGGAACATCATTCTAGAATTTTAGCGAAACTGACCCAATTTCCATTGCCACCTTGTGGGGTCCTTTCTTAGACTTTGACCTATTTATATTAACCATTTTGATTATTATTCACCCCATCTCTGATAAATAAATAAATTAATAAATATCACTTTATCGCCCAACAAGCATTAATCCAATTATAGGACAATATTATATAAAGAAAAATAATAAATACAGGTACAAATAGCTTAATGAGCAAATATATGTATAAGACAATGCCAGAAATAAATAACCTGCGAGTACAGTGCTATTTCGATGAACTTAGCGAAGTTAAATAACATAGATATGGGTCGGTAGTTTTTCAAATTGTTTTGAGAACCAGGTTTTAAAATTAGACATAATCTGTAAATTTCCATTTTTCAGAAAATACACCCTTCTTCAGGATAAGATTGAATATGTTTAATAATGGTGGTATAAAAGCACATGTACAATCTTTAACAATAAAACTAGGGATTAAATTATGACCTGAGGTCATTTTGTTACGCAATTTTGATATGGCATCCTTAATATTATTTTCAGTAAGGCTACCTACACTGATACCATAGATTGACTGATTATAAAAAGGACTACCATTTAGAACATGAGACTTGGGAATATATACGTTATTGAAGTAGTTAGCTAAACCATTTACTATATGGTTCGAATGTCGTGATATAGATTGTTAGGTATTCTCGACGAGTCTTTTTTGCTTTGAACATCCTCTTCGGGATAACAAGAAATTTAATCAAAGTCTGTTTTTTAAATCCTATAAAATTATTTGAAAATGAAAACGTGCATTATTTTTGGACATATAGCTTTACAAAAGCTGTCAAGCTTCACAAAATTGTAGTCAACGGTCAAGTTGTTGACAATAAGACCATCTAGCTTGAAATAATTAAATATGTAATTACAGTTGACAGTACTCGAATGCAGCTATTACAACTAGTTTGTAACATGCAAACTGCTACATATTTCTTTTCGTGTATAAAGAATAATAATTTTGCCCAAATATCTTCGTAAACTCATATATTCTCTTTTAATACAGCATTAAAACGAAGTTTTATTTAAATAAATTAATTATTTCAAAGTTTTATTCAAACCATCAATAAATCAGATAGATTAATGTATCTACCTACCTCAGGAATCGACTTTTAAGTATCATCGCATAATCAAGGGTATATTTAATCGTAGATAAATAAATAAAAACCTTAAGTAATTTAATAATTACTTCCACATCCAGTGGAAGTATAGTAACGACAAAAAAAATTTAAAATTTTTATTGTCCAAAAAAAAAAATTTCTGTCTGTAACTTTTTTGTGCGCATGATTACTCTGGAACCGTTTTAGATATTGACTTGAAATGTACATGGTATGTACTTTAACGAGATCTGGAACAAGATTATATTTTCATCTAATTCCGTTGAAGGGTTGGGGGGGTAAATTGAGGTAAATGGGGGTAAAAAGGCAAATCAAGCAGGTATGAGTCCATAAAATTGGTATTTAGTATATACAAGAGAAGCTAATGTCTCAAAAAAATGTTTGGCATTAGCCACCCCCATTACTACCCCCACCCCTAAAAGAGGGTAAAAAAAAATGTGATTTAGTGTGTGTACAAGAACTAGACGTGTCAAAATATTTTTTTTTATCCCCATCCCACTACCGATGTGGGATATCGCTTTATGGGTCCTTGAGGTAGACGATTTCAAATATTATGTTATTAAAGTTCCATAAACAATTATTTCCACATACAAAATTATTTCGTTGTGAGAGACTTGGGTGCCAAATCTGGATGTGGAAGTAGTGATTCCTTGGGCAGAGGCTTTTTATTAATAAAAATATTAGTAAGTTTAACATATATAACTCTCATCTGATGATATTTTGCTCTCTGACTAAATTAAAAATACATATCAATTAGCCAGTATATTGTCTAGTTTCTACAACGTCACTTTTCTTGGTATTCCGGTATCGATAGAGAAATACTTGTTGCTTGGTTTTGATTCAAGTCAGTAGTGCATCGACCTAAGTTACCACGCCATTTTCTTCGTTGCAATGTAATGTCCATATGGTAAATTTCCTTAAGTATTGGGAAGGAGTATTATTCCGAATTATGAAAAATAAACATTTATGGTAGGACGCTGGAAATTCGTTGTTTGGTACGAGGGCTTTATGGCTAAGATTTTTATGATGGACGGAATTAATTCTGTAAGTAAATTTAAATCTTATTTTATTGTTTCAAAAATTCATTTGTAATTTAAAGTTTGCTATATCATATTTTTCGACTTGCAGGTATTATTTTACATCTTTTGACCATCTTCTGACTGTCCTGTGATAGTCTTTTAATTATCGTTTTAGGTTTATACAAGACAATGCCTTAACCCTATAAAGAAATCTTAAAGTATAAGTAATCTACCCACATTCGATTGCTCGTTTTTCTTGTATGGAGATATTCGATCACCATTTTGTTTCGAATTTTTCTTAAGTAATGGTGGAATCTGGAATTTAATTTTTTGTCGCTATAATGGTTTCCTGTTGGGTGGAGAGTTGAGCTGATGAAATCTGTTAGATCATAGCTTGGGCATCAAAGAATTTTTTTTGTCACAGAGTTGGAACTAACGATGGGGAGATTTGGGACAGGTAATTAAATCTTCACAAAGATATGGAAAAATATTTTATTATTGCAAAAAATAACAAACAACGAGAAAGAATTCAAGAATTTGACAAATGCTCAGAAGAAAAACAAAAATATATTGCAACAAACGATAAAAAAATTTTTGCTAACGCAAATCACTAATATTGCCAAAATATTTACGTGGAAATTCGACCATATTTTCTGCAACGACAGGATTGTTCTTTTTTTTGTAGCGTAACGGCATACCTAATAAACGATCCAAATAATATAAGAAAATGAATTCATACATGGAATGGGGGAGATATAAGATGGGTCAACTCTCCCTTTGTCCCAACTTCCCCTCACTGCTCGGTATCATTAAAAGTGACCAGATTTATTTTTAGGTGGAAGTGAATCATGAAATGACTCCAATATTTAATAGCTAAAACATCGGTCGTTACATGTAAAATAACTCTCCAGCAACACTTGCACCCACAAAGCAATGAATTGGATAATTTGAACAAAAAAAAAGTTACTTTTCAGTATATAAAACAATTAAAATTACCTGAGATATGGAGCACACAACACACGGGCGAAATACGACAGTTTATTTACTTCTCTCACAAATATACATAACCCGTATGACACACAATATCAAACTACCAACCAATCGGTATAAAAAGTCACTGTCCCAACTCTCCCACGGTACCAACTCTCCCACATCTCCCTATATATCCTTGTCTATATAGTACTTTTTTGTCACTAATGTTCAAATATTTGCACATCGACACAGTTTGATCAGTTTATAATAAAATCGATTTCATATTTTAATAAGATTTTTATTCACACGCTCGTCGTTGCCAGTTTAACAGAGTCCATTTTACTTTTATAAAAATAATATAAAAGATTGATAATTGAGACATTTTTCGTATATAATGGTTGGTGCCTTTTACATAACACCTATTTTGACACATAATACACATTTGTAAGTCCCTCTATGTCTAACGTCATAGTAATTAAGAAAATTTGCCTTACCTGCATTCCAAAGCTTCCGAGTAAATGAGCTAGCAGCAGTGTACTCTTCTTTGTTTATTGTCAATGGTACTATACATAAATATATTACCCAATCTTAATTTCTCATTGGGTAATATATTAATATACGGTCATATAAAATAACTGTTGGTAAACAGGCAAAGAAGGAGTTACAAGTCACTTGCCTGCAGTTCCTCTCTAGACAAATTTGATGTAAATTGTACATTCTATAACTCGTTAAAACAGGAAACATTTGCGTATTTATTTCAGTCAGTCACTAACTCAAACATTAAAGGTTATAAATGAATTGTATACCACGGAAAATATTTATAATCTACCGGTTAATTACGGGTCTTATTTTTCAAACACAATACCCCAATGTCAGATGCTAGAATTACGTATTGTCGACCAAACTTCAAGTTGAAAAGCAATATTGAGAACATATTGCAATAACCAGCTGTCCCGCTGATGCGGGGTCAACTTTTCTAATTAACACTAACGGTACGACGTGATTGATTTGTTAACTCGGCGGGCGTCTTTGGGCCTTTGCTCATCTTATATTATATTTTAACCGAAGACCGAGGTAAGTACAAGCAACCCTGCCTTATTTTCTACTAAATGGCTTACGGTCTCTCAGCGGGGTACCTTGGTATCTATCTCATTACAAGTACAATTCTGAATTACATCTAGTTCAAAACCCAAAAACGTTTTACATATTGTCTGAATTTAAATGTTAATTTTGGAATTGCCTTACTGGTCCTCGCCACGTAAGTAGATTACTGTCGAGAAATTGTATGTAACCATCTTGATATCAAAAATACAGACATTTTCATGATTAATTAATTAAAAACGACCAAATTAAATAATCGTTGGTTTCTTTTTTAATCTTCGAAAATTACAGGAGCAGTAATTAAACCTCGGAATCTAACATTAGCGCAGCACTTCTGAAGGTAATTCTATTAGACAGTTATGCAGTTGTCTTAAATATTAATACCTTGTGATATAAGTAAAGTGTATTTAAATCTAGTATTTATTTTTAGTCAACCGAGCTCCGAAAAAGTATGAGAGATGTGATGAAATTTTCTTATTCCGTAGATAAAACGAATACAAGAGTTTTGCACTCTTTGAATACGATTCGTATGATCTTGATCCAGACAAAGCGAATATACGGGAGAGCAATAAGTAAATTGAAAGAGCACGAGAGCATCAAAAAGTGATTTTTTGACCTTTACATACAGATGACGTCCACGCAGAAAAAGAAGTCCAAATATATTCTAGGCATTATGCACTATTACGGCATTTTTTTGAGGATGACGACGAAAATGTAACGGGTCAAGAATAATTCCAAGATTTTTAGCGCTATCTGAAATTATTAAGAGCGTATTATTAATTGTGATGCTAAAGCTATTTTTTTATAATAAAGAATCTTGTTTCTTTCTCGAATAACAATAAACAGATTTCAAAGGATCTGTTACAAGTTCATGCTTGGAAGGCAGCTTTGTTTAACAACTTGGGTATCTTTTAAAGAAAAGGACTAATAGATTTGAGTGTCGTTAGCATATATGTGCATTTTTGAATATTTAATTATTCCATGAAAATGTGGTGTATATATTGAAAAAGTAAGGGTCCTAAAATAGAACCTTGCGGTACGCCAGTCGACATAGTGGAAATAACTTCCTTCAGTCGCACTTGTTGACTACGGTCATCCAAGTAAGATGATAGCAAACTCGTCATTTGCACCACTGCCCTCAGTATTTCAGTATGAGTATTTCATGACCTATAGTATCAATGTCGCTACGTTGCCCTCGACTCTTGCTTGAAATATATCATCAGTAATAGTTAAATTTTTTTGACTATTCCATACTTTTACACTCCCTGTATAACAACACCAAATAAATAAATAAATAAATAAATATAGCATAGTCTTTATACTTTAAATAGGAGGATTAAAGAACTAATCGACAACATTTAAACCTATACTGACAAGTGCCATTATTCGAGATGTTTTGAAACATTGCATAACAAACATTCTTCTTTTATTCCTCAGCATTCTTGAACCACATATCACCGTTTGAATATTATTGTTTCTGATTTGACTTATCATTCTCTATTTACCAAACACAATGGGGTTTTACTCGGTGGTCGGCTGAATGCTGCGCTGTCTTACATCTGCAAATACGACTACAATACAAAGTTATGCTCTTCCTTATCTACATGTATCGGTATCACCAATGACCTGTGCCTGTGCCCATTCTCATGGTTAAAATGTAAAGTGGTATTCTTATGAGTGTTTTGACTCTCTCTCTGTCTTTCTCTCTACACGTTCGCTTTATTGAATGGAAAAAAATAATTAATAGCTTTTAAATTCAATATCGATATTAAATAATAAGAGCCGAGTTTACAGTATGTTTTTATTATTAATGATACATCGATGATAGTTTAAACGCAAATGTAATCAAAAATAATTCGCACAACTATATTTTACAAGGTAAACGCACGAACGAAATTACTTATAGATACAATCAATTTATTGTATAAATGTAAATTGCGCCATATTCCTAATTTAAAGCTGAAAAATATCCTCACGCTTCACAGTGGTCGATTTTTGGATTTATGATGGTCAAAAATGTAAAAACCAATGTTAAGTAATAGAGATTAGTTTCTCATTATTTGCTACGGTACAGACCGTAGTAATAAAACCGAGGTCAGTTTTTTGGAAACAGATTATTAATTTGTATTATTTGTTCGAGATTCAGACTGAACTTTATATTATTTAGAGGAAACAAATTACTACACCAGCAGCTTAGAGACTCGGCAGACGAGTCATGGGTAAGAAAACACTTTCCAAATGGTCTTACGAGTTTGGTAGATTGTAGTTAATAAATGACAGATGTTTTTATAATTGATCTTAAAGAAATGTTAATTTGACTTATACAATGATAATTTTCCTAGAAAGGCGGGGCGCCAATCTTTCTATATTCGTAATTTACACTAAGATCCAAATTTAGCAAAAATCAAGATTAGATTAATACTTGCAAATATTTCCAAAAGATATTCAACTTTTCTTTTACAAAAAGAGGCCTTAAAATTAAACGATATTTATGTACAATAGGGAAAACGAATGGACGATAATATGTTACGTAGATATTGTTTAAAATACTGTCTTAAACATGAACCGACAATATAGTGTTTTAAAAATCATAATTCATTAATTAAATATAAACGTTTCGTAGAAATTGTGATCACAAAGTCTTTACAGATCGTTTCATATATTTGTTTTCAATTAGACGTTACGCAAATAATCTACACATAAATAATAATTGAAAATATACCAATTGTTCGTTGAAAACATATTAAAGATAAAGTTGAAAATTGAAATAATTTCAAAAAGAACATTTGCAATTTGATTCTTTAAATAACTCTAAAAGTGTTAATGCATAAAAATATGAGATATAAAAAAAACATTAGATAAAAATTTTATTTGTGACACTTATCTGGAATTCTCAGTGGATAAAAGTAGTGAATCCAAGTGAGGGATGATGATGGTGAAATCCCACCCACTGTGATGCTGTCGCTGATTTCTAGATGAGCCCAATATTAAGTCAAGGAGTTCTCAGTACCATATTCGACGCTTCCAGAAATTCCGTAAGGACTATTTACATCTATCCTACCATATTACCGTCTCGGTCTCCGCAAAAGGTAGTCCTAGTCTAATATATACATTTCATCCCCAAAATACGTAGAGAAGAAGGACAACCCCATTAGGTGATTAAAATAAAAGTTTCCAACCCAAACTTAAATGTGACGTTAAAAGAAAACGAATCTAGAATGCGTATCTATGATCTGCATCTAAATGATCCGCATGTAAGAGATCTGCATGTAAAAGATCTGCATCTTAAAACCCTGGAAAGAAATGAAGCATAAGCATGGCTTGCTGCAAAATGGCCGTTGCCAAATCTAAGTTACAAAAAAAATTATTTCTTTATAAACTACTTACGGATTAAACCGGTGAAGAACAATTAGGCCTGCTTCATGTTCATGAAGAGGGACTATCAACCCTTACGATGTTGAAGTCGTTGGTAAAAACTTAATGAAGACACATCACTACCCAAAAAAAATAGTAGACAATTGCGAAGTGCTAAGCTTCTTGTAATGGAGAACAATTCATTCTGTTCGCCTTCTCGTAGTATGTAAATCGTGTCGTATCTTTACCCTCTCTCTATTCTTAGAGTTAAGTTAGACGTGACTCTGGTTGTATACCGTTGTGTTTGTTTATGAAGAAATTTTAAGAAACAATATTTGAAATTTCCGCGGTCTTTCACGCTTGAGTTAAATTATGTTTTAATTTATGAAGCAGCAATATGCATGCTACAGTAGAGGCACGTATTTGCGGACATAAACTCTCCATATATGTACATATATGTAACTCATATATATTGCTATTTGTTTCAATAGAAATTATTTGCATAAAGTTGCATAACTGCTGTGTGTTATTTCAGAATCAACCTGCCATCTCGGGGCATGATTTTTTTAATATTTGGCTTGAGACAACCGATGCTGCTGAGACAACAGTAGCTGTATATGACCATATTTTGCAGTCCCTGACTCTTGAAAGTTTTCAGGATGCGATCGGCAATGAGCTCAATAAAAAAAGTTCAAGTATTTGTAAGCAATATAAAGAGAAATGGCTAGAAAGTCATCGTAGCCTTACAAATTTTCGTACCAAAAATTCGATATACTTAAGTGGTCAATTTTCATTCGATAAATCTGATGAAGAAAGTACAGAGCATTCCAAGTATCAGTACCCAAACTGTTCCTTCTCTAAGAGGTCGACCAAAGATGGAGTTTTCGGATAGTACCCAAAGAACCAAGCGAAGATGAGTTCAACCTCTTTTGCAGCATAGTACAGAGAAACTTACCTATGCGGCACAAGTTCGTTTAAGGTCTGAGGGTAAATATACTGAGAGCAGGGTTCTAAAAGAAATATCTGAAAACATAGAGAAGCAGCTACCACAAAAATCAACAACATCAACCGAAATCATAAAACTATCTGCGGATGAAGCAATAACCTCAATGGTGAGAACAGATTAACAAAAAATCAATATATCGCCCTGTATAGAGATACATTTTTGAAATTGTTGACGAATATGATATTGACAGTGAATAAATTTTCCTGAACACACCAATTTATTTATTTTTACGCACCTCAATTATTTCGTTTACCTAACTGTTTCGTTTACCTAATCTTATTTGTTGCGTATGGCTCAGAAATTTAAATGAGAACCTATTACCTTCATCCCTTATTGAAGTGTGACTTTTATTTCGGGTCTACATAGCAGATTATATTTTGGCCCACCAAGTCCGAAAATTGACCACTGTGCGTTTGTGATTTTTTGCAAATGATGTGAATAAAACTAAAAATAAAGATTTTGCTGACGATTAAGAAACAGATTTTGGCACTTTTTCCAAAGTTTTAATAAAGGTCTTTCATGTGCTATGTATAGACTTGTTTATAAAGAAAGTACATGAGTTGTTAGATTTATTTTTCCAAGAAAATGAACATTTTTTACTATCAGACGATTTTAATATCGACTTAAAAAATTTAAATAATAAAGCTACGCAAAATTTTCTTCATTACTAGCATCCTACAATATACAAGTCACAAATGATAAATATACCAGATTTAATAAGCTATCGCAAACTTGTATAGATGATATATTAACAAATGTTTATATCGATTCTAATGGTGGAATAATAAACTCTCACATATCTGATCACTTACACATAAGCTAGAATATACTTATGTAAGATGTTTCAATGAATTAAACATAAATCCCTTTTTTCTAATTTTGACATATAAAATGACACTTTTCAAAACTGACGTAAGTGTCAAAACGTCCAACTTTTCATAACCAATTATGAAAAGTTAAATTTTACCTAACTGGTGGGGAAAAGTTCGTTATATTATCAATTAAGAAAAATAAACAAGGCTCAAAAAGAAAAAGAAACAATTTTTATTCAACACAAAATTGAATACTGAGTCCATAGAGCTTTTAAATTCTTCTTTCCTTCAGAATATGCTAACAAAACTTTTTCATTAACACGATTTACCTAATGCTGTCAAATTAGGATTTCAAATATTATAACTTGGCTAAATAATGTTTGTCAATTTTGACAATGTGTAATAATAGGCAGCAAAGGGAACTATGAAAAAGACTACTTAATTTTTAAGATCTTTAATTACATTTCATTTATGTTTAAAGAGTTTTAAACATTTAAAATTAGAAAAAATCTTGTAAAGAAAGACAATTTTGTATAACTCGTGTTATTTTGCGGCATCTTGCTTCGCTCGTCCCGCAAACATCCACTCGTTACACAAAATAATGTCTTTCGTAACTGGTTACATAAATAGCTATTTTAAACTTAGCAAACTGTAACAAAAACTTTTTTCATACAGTATTTTTTAAATATTTTTTATCAGTTCTTTCCATTAAGAAAGGTAAACAACAGACAAACTTGCTAGTATATTAACACAGATACTCCAAAAATTCTCAACTGTAAGGAACAATTAAGTTTATGTAATGATGAAACATAGCAATCAGTATAAAGATTTGTATAATACCAAGAAAAAGATTTGGAAACACTGTTGGAAACAGATAAGAAAGATTATTATAATAACCAAATTGTTAAATGAAAACAAATCTAAGACAACATAGAAAATTGTTGGTAATTTCTCTGGTAATTTAAAAAAATCAAAAGAATTTCAAAATTTTTACGCTAATCCACACAAAATGTCAAATGAATTAAATGAGTATTTTATAAGCGCAGCAGCTGATATATCTTTCCAAAATTCCCTTTCAAAACACAATCATAACGAGTAATAATACAATCACGTGACAGAAAATGAAATTTTAAATTTTGTAAAATCTCTAGAAAATAAGGGCAATCAGGCAATGATAACGTGTCAACATCGTTATTAAAAAAATGCATTAACTTTATCTTAAAACATTTGTCTTACTAGAAAATCTTATTTAGTTATTGAGCAAATCACAACTTACACACTTTTTTATTTAATATGAAATTACCTACTTTCTTTATATTCCATTAAATAAAAAAGTGTGTAAGTTGTGATTTGCTTAATACCTAAATAATATTTTCTAACCACGATGCAAGCAAATAAATAAAAATAATTTGTGTTATATTTTAAAGAACTGCTTAGAATTTGGAATTTTTTCTGAAGTTGTAAAAGTAGCAGTACATAAAAACTGCAATATAAACGAAATTGAAAACTTTAGACCAAAAAGTCTATTGTCATCTATCTCGAAGATTTTTGAAAAAATAGTGTGTATTAGGTTGATTACCTTTTTTAATAATAATGATCTCTTTAGTACGAATCAACATGGTCTCATAAAATATAGAGATATTAACACGGCAGTGTTTGAATGTGTAAATGGAATTTAACGAAAAAAAAAAAATATATATATATATATATATATATATATATATATGAAATCGGATTTGAAGGAAACAACTACTCAGCGGGCAAATACCCCGACCTGCATTGAATTACACCACCTTCAAATCGTGATCAGTAACCAACTATCATTTGTCTGCTCCTAACCATCAGTATGCCATAGGTCATGGAACAGACAAATGATAGTGGTCAACTTGCTAGTCTTATACAAACTGAATCAAATGAAGTGACGGTGAGAGGTAAACTCTCATATGGTCAGATGCTACTATACGTCGGACAAATGTCACTGACGTATAGCGACTTGTTTTTTTGCAAGTATCAAGAGCGGCGACCTCTAGCTTAGTGGGCTATACTCACTGTTTATGAAATCGGATTTGAAGGAAACAACTACTCAGCGGGCAAATACCCCGACCTGCATTGAATTACACCTTCAAATCGTGATCAGTAACCAACTATAATTTGTCTGCTCCTAACCAGACATAGACAGGTTTCGAACTTATTATGTTCTCATCAGTATGCCATAGGTCATGGAACAGACAAATGATAGTGGTCAACTTGCTAGTTTTATACAAACTGAATCAAATGAAGTGACGGTGAGAGGTAAACTGACCATATGAGAGTTTACCATGATAGTATACCAAGTGTTTTATTTTTCACGTTACATTTTGTCGAATTCAAACTTCAAAAACTTTTTTATTTCAAATGGAATGGGTATTTTTTTACATCAAATTATGTTAAATTAAATTCCCTTTTTTCTAATATAAGCATTGTAGGGGTTAAAGTTACAGCTTTTGGAAATGTTGGAGATTTTCTTAAATATCCAAAAATTTTTAATAAAAATTGCCATCAGCTTAGCCATGATTAGAAAGAATCATTAATGTCAGTCATTCTTTTATGTTATAAAACGCCAGCACCTTTAAATTACCCCCACGAAGACTTTTAGGTTTGTTTATTATTTATGGTGAATGTGATAAAGTAATACCAAGAACATGTAACACATTTGCTACTCGATACCCACAAGAACAGAAACCATCCACCATACACTGTAAAACGCATATTGGATAATTTTAGAATATTTGGCTCTGTCAAATGGCAGGTGCCAAATTTTATTATGGCAATCGATGTAGAATTAAATTTGAGGTGGACTTATATCAGCATGTCCTATGTCTAACACGTACTTTTTGAATTATTCGCAAGTTTTTGTTGAAAATTTTAATTTATCCAAAAAAAACGTAGAAGCCTATGAAACAACTAAAACAATAAAGTGGGTATCGAGTAACAAATGTGTTATATGTTATTGGTATTATTACTTTATCACATTCTCTATAAATGATAAACAAATCTAAAAGTCTTGGTGGGTGTAATTTAAACGTGGTGACATTTTTTAACAAAAAGAATGACTGAGATTAATGATTGTTTCTAATCATGGGTAAATTTATGGCAATTTTTACTAAAAATTCTTGGACATTAAAGAAAATCGCCAATATTTCGAAAAGTTGTAACTTTAACCCCTACAATGCCTAGAAAAAAGGGAATTTAATTTAACATAATTTGATGCAAAAAAATACAGGGTGTTCCATTTGAAATAAAAAAGTTTTGAATTTGACAAAATGTAACGTGAAAAATAAAACACTTGGTATACTATTTTGGAATCTATTTTTTTTTGTAGAGAGTAGCTCATCTTGTGTTGTTTCTACGTACCAAAGAACAAATAAGGATCTCCTACACGAAGAAAGTTATAACGATTCTTGCAAACCGTTGCACCTGTCAAATTTCTTATAAAATTTCAAATATCTCCGAAACTGCTCGGTTTAGATATAGGGTGTGCTACATGTTTTGACTCATAATTTTATGATCATTTCGAAAAGTTGAAAATATATAGAGTGTTCCATTTAAAATAAGCAAGTTGGTATCGACTTCCGGTATTTACGGAAGTACCGCCATTTTGAAATTATTATTTTCGGACTCGCAATGGTCGACTATGATAAGGCACCAAATTTCAAATGGCTAACTCATCTACAAGTGGGAAATATTCTAATGACGCCTTAAAAGAATCACCCTGTATATACACTATACATAACGGGAATAGTGTGTATAGCATGATATATTTTTTGCTCTACTGCCACCCAGTAAACCAAAAAATGTGGTACTTCACGTATACCATCACCACTCAAAATTTTATGGATTCTTACTTGCTTAATTTACCTATTTACCCCCATTTATACCCCAACCCTTCAACAGAATAAGATCAAAATACAATTCAGTGTCAGATTTCGTTAAAATACATACGTGTACTAAATTTCAAGTTAATATCTTAAACGGTTCCAAAGTAATCGTGCGCACAAAAAAAGTTACGACTTACCGACAGACAGACACATTTTTCTTGCTCAAGCTTAAAATCTCGACGATTCATGCCATTCTAAGCCATTGAACAATAAAAATTTTCAATTTTTTTTTACTTCCACTGGATGTGGAAGTAAAATTAAGAGAACATAAAACACACGTTCCAATGACTGGAAAACATTCCAGTGTTAAAATAGTCTTAAAGATTTTCAATTATCTGCTGAAAGAGCTATTTAACACTGCTACATATTACAGGGTGATTGAAGGATCAGTGTTAAACAAAACGATGCTGATTAGCACAAAAGAGATGGTATCTGGGCAACACGTTCCACGGGTGGTTCTGCATAATTTGCAACACAATTAACAGATTCACTAGAAGAGTAACGATAATACCAACGGGAGCTGCGACATCAATCAGTAGTGCCACAATGACGACAATAATTACAGGCAAGGTGTCTGGCGCATTAATCAGTGCTACCAAACGTACTGTTATTAATTTATTGTGCCGAGGATACGATTCATTTCGATTAATCTTCGTTAAATTCAAATTGTCCAGCACTTTTCCAATCGTAGATGGCATCTTAACAACACATTGTTGAGACTGCTTGTGACGTGATAGTGGCAGGATAAAAATGACTAATGCGGATGGATGAAAAATATCGTTTATTTTGAAAAATATTATATTTTAATCATCATTATACAGCGTGTTCCACATTTACTTCCGTCGCTTACCGAATGAAAGTATTGTAATCGTGAAAAAATCATTCTCCAAGATTTGTTTGGGTTTTCACGTCTCTCCCATGGGATTTCGAATGATGAAACTGTAGGGTCACCTGGAATACGTTCCATGTATACTCTACATGACTTACCAGGTGTTTTGCTTGAGTTTGTGGCAGGTGGTCTGTGTGATGTCATAAATCAAAGATGGCGGTCTGTCCGAGCATTGTCGAGAGTAATGCATCAGAATTTCTTTCATGTACATCCTACTAGGGTTCATCTCTCATTTTTAAACGAACAAATATTGGCAAATAATTCTTTACTTTCTGCAAACAAGTTTAATGTTACAACTCCATATTATGGAAAAATTCTATTAGTAGCCGTTGCAAATTCTCCACTTGTTATAAAAAAATTAATTGCCAGTGTTATGCATAAATGTTGGTTAAAAAATTTAGTATATTATCCAGCGAGCGTATAATGATGGCTATTACTCGTGGGGGTGATGTTTACGACACGAACAGAAGGCGAGTGTCGTAAATCATCTGAACGTGTAATAGCCATTATACGCAAGCAGAATACTATACTTTATCTACGACTACTTTAACTGCTTTAATCGTTTAAAAGTGAAAAATTTAGTTGGTTGAGAGTAAAATTTTGTTTGATGGACTCTTCCGTGGAAAAAATGGACTCGTCCGCTGATTAAGAAAATTGCTCGTTCCTGAATGGTCAAAGGTATGTTATTATGAGTTCATGTGCATAACCCAATTGTTAAATGTATAATGCAATGATTATACAATAGGCGTGAATAAAAGTTATTAATAAAACAATTGTGGTCTTCACGCCAACTAATGGCAATTTACGTGCATATTTGAGTAGCATTATAAAAGTCTTCATTGTCTTATATCTCTTTTGAAAACTAATATTTCTTTATGAAATTTGATACTTACCCATTTGAAAGAATCCTAAATCCAGTTACGTAGTCGGATTTGAGACTAAAATTCGGCAACTTTTTATTGATTTTTGTTATTGAAAAAAAAATCATCATTAGGTACCAAAATAGAGTTATTAAGATCTATCATTAAAAAAAATTGTTTAAATCTATCAAAAATAACATTTTTAAAGGGAGTGGTCCGCTCTGTATATATTGAAAATTTTCCACACCCACTTCGTCTTGGGCCTATAAACCTTGCATCACGTGCGTCACAGATCGTGCCATTACCCGTCAGATCATCTAATCGATGGACTTTTCTATATACATATACACACCATTTATAATATATTTATTACATTGAAGTATTTGTCTTTTTACTGGTCAGTATTTTTCTCCAATATTAAATCACATCTAGTAAAATCAGATATTATTGCATATTAAATTATACAATTTCTTTTCCACACTCACTCCCGTACCCAACAAGATATCCGCTGGCCAAGGCTCCGCGACAGTTGAAGGGCTGGGGGTAGAATTAATACATATTAATAATAACTCTACTTCTACCTACCCACTTTGTAAGTTTGTTCGGAAGTAAGGTAGTAATATGATCATTTGCCAAGTGCCATAACACCATTGAAATTGATTTAAATAGCAAAGGAAACAAGGAATGAAGAAAAGTTAGAAGACAACAGTAGCGTCTGAACCAAAGAATAGAAGCAGATAAAAAGTGCAAGAAATTGAAAAAGAAAAAATCGGCAGCTACAGGTAGCGCCTGGAATCTCCTCACACGGGAGCACTTAACTGTGTGACATAACGGCATTAAACGTAATCAATTTTTTTTTTTACTGAAGCCAAATCGAAAAGTTGCACCCTTTCGTGTGATATATCGTTGAAATCAGAATTTTTACTGCTTTTCAATGGTTCAATTACAAATTATAAGTAATCATGAAATAAACAACTTGTTGTGCCAAAACGACACTAAACGTAATCTGATCACAACAAAAACCTTTTCAGATCTTCTGAAGCACTAAAGAAACCTTCAAGCTAAGTTTTATCCAAATCCATTCAGTAGTTTCGCCGCTATCGTGCTAACACAAATATACACACAGACATTGATGAAGCAGTATTGAAGCAGAGAATTACAAATGCCGTAAACTCCATACCGTTAGATCATATTCGAAACAGTTTTAAGGACTTCAAACGAAGGATCGAAATGTGTGTGGATGTGGGTTGTAGCTACGTCGAATAATAAAAAAATTGTAAACATTGTTTTGTATTGGTCAATAATTAATTTGTTTGTGAATCTGCTATGTTTTTGATATTTATTACTTTTTAAACCTCATTAATCTTCTGTTAGTAATTGTTTCTTGTTTTATAATTAGTTCGATTAACATTACGATTACCTCCTTGTTAGGGCCATTGGAAGAGCACCATCTAGGTGAAATGGTACCAATTATATATATTTTTTTATGGTAAATACAGATATTATTATTATTATTATTATTATGCCTTCTTACATCTCGTATATTCAATTTTTTATTTACCAATAGCCTACTTTTTAAGATGACTAACATTTGCTCCTACACAACTTTAAATATGAATTCAACTCTTAATTCGCAAAAAATGGGAAGTTTCAAAAAATAATTTTTTCTTCAAGCGTATTAAAATATTTAAATTATGTCACCAAAAACAGAAGTAGAAGTAGGACATTGTTTTACTAGTAACAAAATGTTAGTACCGAACGCCACCGTAGTGGACATTTTTTTACTAGTAACATAATGTTAGTTCCGAAAGCGCCACCGCAGTGGGTATTGTTTTACTAGTAAGATAATGTTAATACCGAAAGCCACCGGTGGCGCGCTATCCACTAGCCACTTGTCATATTGTGTCAACATGTAAGACTGTAGTTTGAATATTTGTACATTTATGATAAATAAATGAATTTTTGCATTTTAATACGCTTGAAGAAAAAATAGTATATATTACACGGAGTAGAACGCCTTTTTTTGTGTTTCGCCCAGTTTGCGGCTTCGGCTTCGCCTCAGCCGCAAATCCTGGACTCAACACAAAAAAAGAGTGCGTTCTACTCCTAGTAATATAATATACTATTATATTCCTGAAATTTGGTATAGAGGTATAAAATTGCTTTCTAAATAACTTTTCTTAGTGGAATTTTTTCATATCTTGAAAAATAAAGGTACTTTATTAGTGGTGATTTTTACAACTTTGCTTATAAAACACCCTGTAGAACACCAAATCAAGTGCGAATTTGCTTAAAGTGGTCACAAATGATACACAGAAGGAGATCAGCTATGCCAGGTTGTTGAATTTTTTGTAATTATTAAGTTTTGGTATACCATATGTTTTTAAATTTTGAAATAATTATAATTGTTTTCAAAAAAGGCGATAAGGCCCTTTTTGGCCCCAACAACAAACACTTTTTTAAATACGAAACAAGATGAAAAAATTACAACTTTTTCAAACTTCAACATTTGAAGGTACGACGTATAATATACGTTTTATCTTGTTCGAATTTTCACCATCGATAAAGACTCAAAATACGAGAAAATTACCATTTCTTTGTCCCTTTGGTTGGTCGTTTTACACCGAGCACAAGAGAATACTGTTAAAATTTTTAAATATGTAGTGTGAAAAGGTAAAATCTTTGACATATGTAAGAATCAAAGTGCTCAACTGGTGCCAAATAAGGGCCTTATCGATACCTCTTCTTTAGAATAACAATTTAGAAACAAAATTTAACCAGTATGAGTGAACTAATTTACCATCTTTGTATGCTCTGGCAAAGATAACAAGAACTAAATTATGCATTGCAACGTAACGTCTAATTTATACATAATAATGAGAACATATGTTACATTTACAATGAAGCGCTTGCATATTGCCAATCTGACTCGGAAGATGTACAGTAAGTTATAAGCAGCATCAATGTAATGAGACATTCATCATCTCAGGTATATAACATGCGATTATTAAACGAACAAATAGTAACTGTAATTTCATTTAAGCCATCAATGGATGGAATGTAGTAGATAAACTGATCGTATTTCTATGGACTATTAAAGCATGTATGATAAATCATTTTGTTCCCTACAAGTGTCGGCAAAAATGTCGTCGTGAAGTGTTATTATTGTAATCAAGAAACTATATCAAAATAAGTCAGCTTTTGCTTCGTGCGAGCCCAAGTTGTTTTTCTAACATATGTTGTTCAGCCCAGGTGTGGCGGCCATGCCATGCAAAACTCCTACATGCTACTTACTACAGAGAAAAATATAGCCCATACATTATTTCCATCAACGAGGAATTTTTATTGTTTCTACATCTGAAATCTGTAACAATAAATTAGTAGTTGTTTGCTTATATTAATGTTTCTGTCGATTGTGCTTATTTTAGAAATGTAGATTTTTCTAAACAATCGAATATAATAGATTGAGTTAGACTTGGCCCAAGTTATTCATTGTATATTCATCTAATTATTAAAGGCTGTCCATAAAATCGGGATTTTGTGTATGTACACTTGTTTTCAAAACTTTCGCGTACACATTCAAAATTAAGTAACAACGATTTTGCAAAATTTTAGCTGTGTGAACGGATAATTTTGAGATTAGGTTAAAGATGACATTGACATTTAATTAAAATTTAATTAAAACGAACATAAAAATAAATACAAATATATTAAAAAAGGTTTTAATATTTTGTCATGGCCCCATTAGCCTCTAGCACCGCATCCAATATCCTGGGCATAGATTCTATAAAGTTTCGCCAATAATTTTGGTCTTCGCTCAACTCTTCCCACGCATTTTGAATAACTTTCCACAATTCTTCAGCATTTGCAGGTCTAAAGTTCCTTTTATAAATTGTCTCGACAATTAAACCCCAAACATTTTCTATGGGGTTCGTATCAGGACTACAGGATGGCCATGGTAATATTTCAATATTGTTATTTTGATACCACTGTGTTATTATTCGAGCGGTTTGGATAGGGCAATTATCCTGTTGAAATATGAAATCATGAGGATATAATTGTTCCACAGAAGGAAGCATAACATTTTGCAAGATGTCAAGGTAAGTTACTGCATTAAACCGACCATCAATGCGCAAGGTTACCCCTGGACCGAGAATACTTATCCAAGCCCAAACGTTGACAGAGAATCGTCCAGACTTGTTTCGTGGTGAAACATATCGTTCAGAAAATCTTGAATTTACCGGTCGATACACCCGTAAACGACCATCACTGTACCATTTAAATACTTTTTCATCAAAGAATTTGATCGAAAGCCATTTCCCATAAGGATTATGCGGGGTCCTTTAGATAAGACCCCGTAAAGCCTATTGTTTAAGTTTTATTACAATCGAGACAATAGATTAGAAGTTGTAAGTAAAATTCCTTCAAGGACGAAGAGCTTCGAAGAGAAGCCCCTTGATTGACTGATTTACCAGCGTGCGGTAGGTACTGCTACAACCCCCAGGTATACAGCTGGACTTGCTACGTCCACGCTGGGTTGGACTATGGTCATGCTTGTTGCCAGCAAGGGAAAAAATTACAAGTATTTCTAGTGTTATTTTGATAAAGATTAAACGCTCCAGAAATTGCCTCATATACTCCGGACATAGTATAAAACTTTGGAAAAATAAACTTCTAATCACCCTTCGTACACATTTACATATTAACGTCTGTTTTAGGAGGCATTACTCGTTGAAGCATTGGACCCTCTTTTGTGGATCAGAAGAAATATCCATCCTGTACATTTCTTCTTTTACAAGCTAGCAGAAATAATTATCTCTATCAACTCATATATGACGTGTCTATACATAACTTAACATCAACGTATTTCTCAAACAAAAACAGTTCACCATTAGCGAAAGTTTTTGAAATCTAGTAATGAATTAAATCCATGTGTAGACATTATCAACTGTAAATCAGTTTTAGATCTAGACCCTGAATGAAATCAAAATGTATTTTCTCTTCCTATAATTGAATACCAGAACTTATATTTTTAAGTATAGTAGATCAATTTCCCAATTATACAAAAGTCTACACAGATGGATCTAAAAGAAAAGACCACGTTTCAAGTGGTTTTAACATTTACGTGAAGGAGAAAAATTTTATTCTCTAAATGATAATTTTTCCATATTTTCAGACGAAGCTGTAGCTATATGGGTGTGTCTTGAATTTTTTGATAGCAAGAATCTAGCTAAAAATATACTAATCTTCTCAGACTCGGCATCAGTTTTATCGGCTATTGATGATTTTCCAAAACAAGGACATAATATTTTTTTTATTATTTAAATTATTAAGCAACTTTAAGTATTAAGAAGCAAAAGTGTAAACGACACTCTCATTTGGATTAAAAGTCATTGCGGCATACAAGGTTGTTGGCAATATTATAAAACTTCAAGGAACCGACAATATGTTACTGGGTATGGTGGACAAAAACGATGCAGCCAACATCGTCAGGAAGCCTCTTAGGGAACAATGGAATGTACACTGGAAAAATTATGGCAATGTGAAAAACACTCACTACTTCAACATACATCAAAATATACCAAAAAAAACCTTTAGTAAACTAAACATCAGTAGGGAACTGACAAAAACTAGATTGAGATTTAACCACGGTAGATTCCCTACCCACTTAAAACTCCTCATGCTAATGTGGATATGACAACGCAAATTTGCATCATCTCCTTTTTAATTGTGAAATATACAGAAACCTGTTGTTAAAACTTTAACCGACTGTAAAAACTATAATGAATAATTTATTTAATTTATAAAATGTATATTGATATGAAAATAAAAATCAAATTTTTAAATATGATTCATTTCATTTCTTGATTTTCTTCTTGTTGTTATATTTTTGTTATTTTTGTATCCATCATTATTAAAAATCCTTTACTTGAGGCAAGTGAGTCGCTACACACACCTCTTCGTTAATAAAAAGAACAATCAATCAACTAATGTATCAATGGCAAAACGTACTTTTTTGAGAGTCGGCGAAACATCACATTTGTCAACTAACACAAAAGCAGGTTTAACTCTCTCAATATTGACAGTTACGACTTTATTTCTTTTATTAAAAGTAATTAACTTATCTGTGCTGAATAAAACTTTAAATTGACCTTCGTACAGTGGAAAAAAGGGAGGTTTAAAACGTTCTTTACGAACAAATATAAAATCACAAGTGAAAATGTCAGAAGTGACAAACGATTTGTAATTAACATGAGGAAAGGGTGAAATAAAAGATGATTTATTAAAGTAAATGCGTAATTTGTCAATAAAATAAGGGATATTAGGAGAATTATATGATTTAATGAAAAATTCACCAGGTAATCGTAGAGTTTGACCAAAAATTAGTTCAGCTGAAGAGCATTGCAAATCTTCTTTGCGAATGTTTCTAAAAGCCAATAATATTATAGAAAGTTCATCTACCCAATGTGACGTATTGGCTCTAGTCATCAAAGCAGTTTTAAGGATTCGATGGAATCGTTCGACTAATTCGTTGCTTTGAGGATGGCTTGTAGTCGTACGTATTCTATGGAAACTCAAAAACTGTAAATTCGTTAAATAATTTTGATTTCAAATTGAACGTCCTGATCAGTTATGACGTTCAAAGGTACGCCAAATCGACAAATAAAATTTTGAAATAATCTACGTGCGACAGTTTCTGGAGTAATATCAGGCAGAGGATAAGCTTCTGGCCATCTGGTAAATCGTTCGATCACTGTTAAAATGTAAGAATAACCTTGGGATGGAGGTAATGGTTCTACTAAATCTATATGTATATGATCGAATCTGCATTTAGGTATTTCGAAATTACCTAGTGGGCTTACTACTCTTTCACTGAGACATGATGATTTCTCACATTGCTCATTTAAAATGCTAAATTTTATTTAAACTTCTAATAGTACGATTTTAGTTTCTTCGGAATGTGTAGAGCTCCAATTAATTTGAATAAGCATATTCTTCTAAATCTTCCTCCTATTTGGTAAATTTCAACTTTCAATTCTAACGTATGGGATTATATGTAGCGGAAATTTTCGTGACCAATTTATGGGAACGTCGGGTCACCAATTTATAGTGTAAAAGCTATAATGAATAATTTATTTAATTTATAAAGTGTATATTGATATGAAAATATAAAATATCAAATTTTTAAATTTCATTTCTTGATTTTCTTCTTGTTGTTATTTTTGTATCCATCGTTATTAAAAATCCTTTACTTGAGGCAAGTGAGTTGCTACACTGACTTTAACTTTAGTCATTCATTATGGCTACCAGAAATTTTAATAGGCAAAAATGTTCATGCACATCAAGCTTTACAAACGTTTTTATTTCTATTGGTATGGATATTTCAACCCTTTGGCCTTCGTTTCTTAGCTCAAGTTTTTCTGCCTATGTTTACGCGGTCTCTCCCTTTCTATGAATTTAAGACGCCCTGATGAACCTCTGAGCAAGAAGCGTGTATTCAGTGTATTCCTTGTACCCTCATTTCGTTCATTGTTAAGAGTTATTTTAACAGCTATACGTGGCTAATGGCAATTAGCTGAAGGTCATTAAACAAAAACAAAAAAAACTTCTGTTTTCTTAAATTAAGAACTGCATAATATTTCTTTTAAAACACTGATTTGTCTCAATAATAGTAAGGTCAAGAAATCTAGTGTCCACCTTCGTATATCGCCCTGTACCACTACACTCTGTTGTAATGTCTTTAGTTTGCTGAAAATAAGTGGACTTTATTCCAATACAACACCCACGCCAATCAATTTGACAACAGGTTTTCTAAATTGTTTGAATGGCATGAATTAAACATTATGTGAGATTCGATCCACGCTGATAAAATGATGCCTATATAAATTTAATTAATTAACAACCAGAAAGTGAATATTTTGTTACAATGTTGTTGAAATGTGTCGATAACGCCTACGCAGTTTTAACACTAAATACACAAATTAATGGGTACAGCATACATTTAGGAATATATGGTAATAATTTGTAACAGGAAACATTAAGAAACTACAAAAAATCAATTTAAGTTAAATGTTTCGTCGTTGCATATAAATGCAACAAAGTATTTTCGAATTCGTTAATAGTGTTGTTACCATCACTGGTAATTTATTTAATAGTTTTATTTCAAGTTCATGCAAAAATTTTATTTTAGGTATCATCTTGATAATTGAGGACTATGTATTATTTTTTATAATATCTGTAGGGTAAGTTGACCATTATTAACAAATTTTTGTTAGGGTAAGTGGAACTTACAATTTATTTATTTATTACCATGGTTACAGGGCTGTAATAATCACTTACAATCTATATACCCTAGTCAAATATTTAATTTGTTATAGATTTCAACTTTCTGATCAAAAGCTCTCATGGGTCCAACTCAATCTTAATTTCCGAGATACAGCTCAAGTAACGCACAAGAGGTTGTAATGAAGCGTATTTTAAACCCCAACAAACCATTTATATTTTCTGTTAGATTTTACCAGGCTGTGAACAATTATATCACCGCATAAACTAATAGGCCCCCTCTAGGCCCAACCGTTCTGAAAATGCATACTAAACCGTGATCTCCGTAGAAAGCATTCAGTTGCTACCAAGTGAACAACAGCGAGCAGAAGTGCCTTCTCCAGGGAACCCGCCAGCAGACGTAAATTACAATATTTGAATTATATTTCCGCGACACTATACTAAGTTGCGCCTACGTCAATCAATATCCACGCGCACTGTTCCCCCGTCATTACCATGAATAGAGGGGATAGTGGACTAGATACCCGATGCGCTGAGAGCAGATAGTTCAGTTCCTCACGAGCTCCAACAGCGACCAGACGTGCCCACTGCAGCCAGCTCCGGAAATAAGAGTAAGTGAAATTTTTCTAAGACCGGGAGATAGAAAAATAATGGTAAAGTCCGCGATTTCTGACTTGTAAAATATTTTTCATTTAACCGTTTCACCTGAACATAATACAAGTATTCATTTACCGCTACGCACCGTGTCTGCACATTTTCCCCCTCTACCGGCTTGTTGAAAGAGGAAAGTCTTTATTAAAACTCGTGATATCAAACAGTCGTGGTCGGCCGCTCCACGACTCAAGACGTACCCAGCTGTAAGTAAACAACCGTGCAAAGACCGATCCTCGAAGATTGCTCCTTTAACCTGTCATTGTCTGCCATCAACCGTACGTCACCGCCATTTTTATCGTCATATCGCTGCCTATCACTTCCTGCTGTCAAACTGTACGTCACCGCCATTTTTTTTCGTCATACCGCTGCTTCACTCCTGCCTACCTTAGTAACGTCACCGTATCGCATGGTAGCACTTACCGTAATCATCAGCACGTCACAGCCTGGGTTTGCTCTTTTGTGCGTTATGAATGTACTGTATATATTAAACTAGTTAAGCTGTAAATAGTTTCGTTATCACTGTAACTTATAGGAAATAAATAGATATTTTGTTTTACCGAATTCTGTGTTTTACTGCTGTTTGTGTAACAGTCCAATTTTCCCAAATTGACCCACTGGAAGTTACTGTTTTCTCCACTGTAGCTATCCCAGCCCTACTGTAACAGGCTGTGTTAAGAGGCTAGTGTGGGACCTTTGCCCCACGTAAAAAATTGTAAAGGTGGCGCCCGAGTAACCGAACCGTTGCTAAGGTGCCAAAAGTGACCACTTTCCGGCCTCACCGGAAAGTATACGTCACAAGGTCAATTTAAAAAAATTGCGAATTCATGATTTTCTTTTCATACATTTTGTATTGTGATACTTTCTAATAGCTCTTTATAATATTTTGCACTAAAAATATTTGTTATTTTAATAAAAATAGCGTAGAAAAAAAAAAGAAAATATTGGCGGAGGCGCTGGAAATTCTACCTAAAAATAACAAGTGAAAAAAATATTCGGTCAAATTGACTTTTTTACATAAAGTTTGTGTCATCCTGATCAAAAAAACTTTTATTGGAAAACTTCCGGAAATGACTCCTTTGATCTCTAATACCCCATCAATAAATTAAGTTCAAGAAGATACAGAGTTTTACAAGAATTTATAATTTAGGGTTAATATCTACATACCGAGAACACATATTTTTTTGTTATTTTCGTTCTCTGCGTTTAATATAGGCCTTTTCATCATAGAACCGCGCATGTGCTGCCGCTATGCTTGTTTGCGGGAACTATGAAATGTTCGGACACTTGATTGTCAAAATGGCTGGACCGGTATCATTTTTTTACATTAATTTAGACGAAAGTGTGATTGACGGTGCAAAATTAGTACACAACATTGTGGAAGAACACACTTGCGCTCAAGTAAGGCGTTGGCTCAAGTATCCTGGCAGTAAAATGACTGGAAGCAAGAATAAAGAACTGGTTGCAAGGTTAGAATTCAACTATCAACTTATCAATTTATATACAAGTGCATTAAAAGAAAACAAATGTGTTTAGTCTACAATATGCTTAATAACATTTTTCGCGCAGTAATTGATAATGCAGTAAAAATATTTTCTATTTTTTTTACGAAAACGTAGGGTCAAAAACGCAATTGAAAATGAGGTTTTTGTCGATGCTTCTGTGGATAAAGCTGGCTCCTTTATTTCTAATTTTTTCAAATAGGTAAACTATACGATATGGCACTACCTATTTTCAGAAAATTGGTAACAGATTCATCATTATTCGGTTAAAAAACGTAATGTTTATGTCAAATCCAATATTGACATGCGAAATCTGTCCGAACAAACATGGCAGAACTCGAAATTTTCGTGTGGCCATATCTCGAAAAATATGCATTTTTCGAAAAAATTCACAAGAGTAAAAACATCTTATTTTGGGCCAAAAAAATGTAAGTACGTTATTTTTTCCCTGCTTTTGACCTAATTCTACAAGTTACCCGTGATAAGAGAACACTTTCCTACTCTAATCTTTATTTTTAACTTTTTTATCAACGTCATTACAAAGACATTGCACAAGGTTTCATCAAAATCCATTCATTAGCGGTCCTTGAGTGAAGACTGAAAAGGGGCCCGAGAAAAAAAAATTATTCACACTTACCCTCTACTCGTTAGGCATTCAGATATGCATGAATAAATTAGGAGCGAGGCGATGGAACTGGCTGTGACAGCTTGTGAAAAATACTCAGCAAACAATGAGGCAGCAGCGAGAATGATAAAAGAAATGGACAACAGATTTGGGCGTCCTTTCCATGTCATAGTAGGTGAAGGATTCGGCTTTCAGATATTTTACGAATGTTCCAACTTACTGTATATGTTTCTTGGAGGAAACATAGCTATGATCATATGGAAATGTTAATTTAAGGATTGGTTACTAGATGGCGCTAGGGATGTCTCATCGTCTGTAAGAGAGAAATGGGTTGACGCAGAGTGAGGTTATGTTGGCCCCACTGGAAAAGGAGCCTAAAGAGGTCCTTGAGTGGGGCCCGAGAAAGAGGCCGCGGTGGAGCCCTATGGGGCCCCATTTTGGGAGGGGGGGGGGGATGGTCGGAGTACCCGTTACCATCCATTACATTTTGTTTGATTAGAGAGAGACCTTGGGCTTGTAGTGCTTATTTTCACGATTTTTCGCATTTTCTGCAAAATTGAGACGTGCTGACTCAAATCTGATGGCAGATTTGGAAAAAAAAATGTTGGCTGTGAAATGAATATTTTCTTGATGTCTTGCAAAACCTGAAAACCATCGTATTGCAGATATGTGAGCACACGCGCATAAAGTTCTTGCATCAGGTTTACATGTACACTACATGTACTACTAGGGTATATGTGCTATCTATAATTAATAACTTGTTGCATTTCTGAAATATTTCATTGAAAGCCTATGTATATTATTTTCATCATTATAAATTAAGCAATTATTGGAAGACTTTTGGGATAAAACATTTAGCCTGAAACATAGTGGATTATTTTATATAGCTTGCAATTCCCTTACAATAGACAAATTGCAATTATTACAATAATATACGTGTAGCAATAGCTAGTGCAGGTCTATCACCTTCAATACGTCTTGTAATTGCGATTTCTTGTTGTTGCAAACAACATTCTATTCGATTCATAATAAATACAAAAAAAAACGAACAAAAAACAGAAAATAATAAAAAAACATTTTTAAAGACCTACAAAAAAAATCCGCTGCTCAAGGAATCACTACTTCCACATCCAGATTTTCTATCCAAGTCACTCACAACGAAACAATTTCGTATGTGGAAATAATTGTTTATGGAACTTTAATAATATAATATTTGAAATCCTCTACCCCAAAAACCCATAAAACGATACCCCACATCGGTAGTGGGGTGGGGGTGGTGATGGAGGTGGTAGTGGGGGTGGATGAAGTAAAAGAATATTTTGAGGTTTCTAGTTCTTGTACACACACTAAATCACATTTTTTTTCATCCCCTTTAATAATGGGATGGGGGTGGCTAATGCCAAAATTTTTTTGAGACCTTAGCTTCTCTTGTATATACTAAATACCAATTTTATGGACTCTTACCTGCTTGATCTACCTATTTAACCCAAATTTACCCTAATTTACCCCCCAACCCTTCGACGGAACCAGATGAAAATATAATCTAATTCTAGATCTCGTTATATACATATGTATACCAAATTTCAAGTCAATATCTCAAACGGTTCCAGAGTAAACGTGCGCACAAAAAAAGTTACAGACAGACAGACCGACAGACAGACAGAAAATTTTTTTTCGCTCAAACTTAAAATCTCGACGTTTCATGACATTCTAAGCATATTTGAACAATAAAAATGTTTAAATTTTTTTTTGTCGTTACTATACTTCCACTGGATGTGGAAGTAATAGATATAAAACTACGAACAGCAAAATTAAACAAATACTAAATTATTAGTATAACTAAAGATATCATAAAGTGAAAAATAGGCAAGCCACTCCACTACTCCGCGGAAATCGACCGTTTCCGATACATAATATAGGCAATAGGCTCATTTAACATTTTTTTATTATTACATATTCTGAAAGAGCTTGATGAGTACAGTAAGTATGCCAAAAATTAGAATTTTCTGACGTCGCCTTCATGTATAAAAAAATTATTAAAGTCGGCGCGCTTAAAAACGCTCGGGATAACATGTAGTCGAGTTGTGACGTCAGATGGCTGAACCGCCCAGTGAACACGGCTGCGAATGCAAGTTAGTAGAGTAAAATCTGGAAGTAAAGTCGCTTAGTTTTCGAGAAAAAACCGGCGTAGAACCAAACCAGACTTAGTGGGATTCTTTAGTAAGATAATCGTGTACACGAAATCATTTTTTACATTTTTTGGTGGTCGAGAACTTTTTTATTTCGGAAAAACTGAAAAAAATAGATTTTTAATGAAATATGTTTTTTAACGTCTCCACCGCTATATCTCTGAAAATATTTGTGCTATCAAGCTATTTTTTTTTTAGATTAAAGTAGACACAATAGCGCTTCGAACAACGTCCCACGTGAACCCGATTTATTTTTTTTTAAGTTGGAAAAATAATAGGAAACTCAAACTTGTTATTTTCAGTAGCGTAATTTTAGACAATCGAGAAAGAAATTTATTTATGAAAATTTGTATATACATGCTGCGTACAAATTGAAGCCAATAGTTGAAAAAAGTTTTTAGGATAAAAATTTTACATGTCCCGTTCATAGTATTGTCAGCGATTTTTTTTAACGGGCTAAAGTCATATTCTTGCGCGCTCGGCTGTAGCAAGCCTGCCGACTGCAACGATCTGACGGTCCCGGTCGGGGTGTATGTAGTAGTTTAACTTATATCAATAGATACAAAACCAGTAGTGATCAAAAGCATCTAGGGGATCAATATTATTGTTCAATATTTCATATATTGTACAGTAGTATTGATCATATGTTGTTAATATTAAGAAATTGTACAATAAATATAAAATAGTCTCCTTTTAATAATAAAAAGACAAGTAGGTAAATATAAATACCTAATCTATAAATATCAATCGGTGTTACTAACTATCCACCTAATTAGTAAGTTTATTAGACATTTTTAAATGAATGAAAGTAAAAACGTACGCATAAAATGAGTTTTATTGTTGAAATAAATTTTCTATTTGGATAGATAAATATGTAGTATGTAGTTTATGTAGGCCCTACATTAATACCATTCTAATTCGTTCATATCTGCCTCGAAATCTTTAATAATGTTGTTATAGGAACGACATTCGCACTCGTTGCAACATTTTAGGCCTTCCTTAAAACAAGCACATTTTCGATTGTCACAATTTTTATCCGAACAATGAATACTTAATGATTTTCGACAACCGCCACTTCTACGCGACTAATCTGACCAACCCTGCATGCCAGGTGTATTAATTGCGTCCCAATGTCGCATTTAGCGCTGATAAAAAAAATCGCTGCTGCCACACGCTACATTTTAGAAAAAAATATATTGTTTTAAAAACTTTTGTGATTATTAGGCTTTATTTTCTTCGCTGCATGTATGTAAATATTTTCAAAAATAAAAAAGTTTATCGATTGGTAAAGATTTCAATACATAAAATATATATTTTTAGTTTATCTGATTTTTAGATAAATGAAAGTGCGAATTGTGCCCAAACCGTTTATATTGGTAAAAGCGCTACAGTGTGTGCTTTAATTTGACACAAAACAAATTTCGGTACCTTTAATAGTTTTAAAAATATGGCGGTGGAAACAAAAAAAAACAATTTTATTTAAAAAAAACGTTTTTTTCACTTTTTATTGATTTAAAAAGTTCGAGACCACAAAAAAAATGTCGTAAAATATGATTTCATATGCCCGGTGACATACTCAAAGGAACCTAACATGTTTGACCTGGTTTTACGCCAAAAAAAAAAAAAAAACGACACGATAGACTTACGAAATCGCTGCTCTAATATAAGTATTGGCGCACGCCAAGTGACGTCACTCTACGGACTGTTGGCCGACCGAGCGTGTTTCTATTCAAATGCGAATATCTCTGTGGCTATTGATTCAATTGAGCTGAAATTTTTTTCTGAGGCTATTGGTTTGTTATACTTTAAAATGAGGAAGAAAAAGTAGGAAACTGCCATATCACTAAATGACCCTAATGTAAATATTTCATCTAAGCTGATTATGAAACGAGACTAACGTATAGTGTGGGTAGTATTGTGAATTATGCGATAAAAGTGGCCCATTTTAACACTGATAAGAATATTCCATTTTCTGAGGGCGAATTATATAATATTTTAATGTACAGAAATGGGAAAAAATTTGGCAAAATAAATTGTAAAACTAAGAGATAGGACGGTTCGTTGAGTTCTGACAACGAGATATATAATCTGTTGTTGACCCTTGAACCTGTAGATTTAAGTGTGTTTAAATTAAAGTTTTTATTCAATGAACTGTCTTTTTATTTTCACCAGTGCTGATATTATGCTAACCACTAACTTATATAAAATTCCGAATACTAAAAGCTGATTATTTTATTATTGGCGGGGAAATGGGGTGTAGGTAGCTTTTGCTTCTTTTCATTGTTAAATCGTTTTTATTTTTAATAATGCTTCACTAGCTAATATTGCATTAACCGATCCTCTTGGCAACTGGTCGTAGGGTGAACCATTTTAGGACTTCTTACTATTTTTGCGCGTAAAATCAACTCCTAAATAGACGAAACGGACCCTATCACCATGTATAAGAAGCTCTTTCTCGTGTTAAATATTGATGTCTAGTCACTAAAATCATGAAATATAATCATTATGAACAATTTTACTACAGAAAGTAGTAAGGTAGCAGGCGTATCTAAAGAACACATTACTAACAAAATTATTATTACATTACGACAATATTTAATCAGAAACCTTGATAGCTAGACAGTACGAAAGACATAAAAACAGTTAATTATATCTTGTCATTGTAATTCTGTTGTAGCACAAACGTATATTAAATGTTTCATAAAATAAATAAATATTACTGTATAACAACAAAATCAAGGTTGCCTTATTTGTAGCTGATAAAGGTATAATAGTGTCATAACTAAAAGACCTTTTCACAATGTCACAATGTAATATTACAGAAGTTAGAAGTAAATGCTGTGAGAATTACTAAAACATATTCCAGAATGCCACTTTCTAATAAAAGAATAAAGTTATAACTATTTTATACACACAAGAGATTAGTGTTTTTGTGTCGGATTTAGTTGTTTTTCACGAAAGCTTAAGTTACATACTTAGTGAAATAATCATGACACCGAAAATGATACGATTTTATTAAATTGTTTTTATTTGAAAGAAATTTTCGTGAAAACCATGTTTTAGCTTTATTGAATGGTAGAAAAAGTTAATTGAGATAGAAAATGAGGAATGATTTTTTTTGTAATATAATTTTAGGCGAGCCGTAATTCGAAAATGTTAAAATTTCAAGTATATGGGTTCTAAAGTACGTTGATCAATAATAATTTGACTTAATAAAAATGCATACTAATGACTGAAATAAGTTTTGTTACTGTGCCCCTATCAACCATTAATGTTGATGTTTTGTTAACCAAATTAACCTTGCCACAATTGGTTTTATCAACAGAATTATATTTCTCTTCATCTTTGCATAAATGAACAGTACATCCACTATCCAAGCACCACCGATTATTTGAAAAATCTCTGCTCGTTTGTAGTACTTGTGGAACCTTTAGCGGATACTCTTCCATGAATACTAAATATCCCTCATCGACTTCATATACTTCTTATGATCCAGATGTCTGATAACATTCAAAAGATTTATGCCCAAGTTTATGGCACTTGAGACACTTAATTTGTTTCTTCTTCCACTCAGCATTCTGATTATTATACTCTTCGCAAAAACGAAGAGTATATTGTATTTGATCGGCACATTTCTAAATCAGTAAATATCGCTCGTAGAGAAAAATTTTTTATATCGTTATGTTAGTGAACGAATTCTGAACAACTTTAAAAATGTCCGTCTGTCCGTCTGTCCGTCCGCCACGTTTCTTGTAAGCACGATAACTCAAGAAAGAAAAATTCGATTGTATTGAAATTTGGAGAGTAACTTGGTGTTAGCTAGAGGAAGAACCCTATTACTTCCACGTCCAGTGGAAGTATAGTAACGACAAAAAAATTTTAAAAAATTTTTACTGCCCAAATAGGCTTAAAATGTCATGAAACGTCGAGATTTTAAGTTTGAGCGAAAAAAAATTTCTGTCGGTCTGTCTGTAACTTTTTTTTGTGCGCACGTTTACTCTGGAACCGTTTGAGATATTGACTTGAAATTTGGTACACATATGTACTTTAACGAGATCTTAAACTAGATTATATTTTCATCTTGTTCCGTCGAAAGGTTGGGGGGTAAATTGGGGTAAATTTGGGGTAAATGGGTAAATCAAGCAGGTAGGAGTCAATAAAATTGGTATTTAGTATATACAAGAGAAGCTGAGGTCTCAAAAAAATTTTTGGCATTAGCCACCCCCATTACCACCCCCACTTCCTTATTAAAGGGGATCAAAAAAAATGTGATTTAGTGCATGTACAGGAACCAAAAATCTCAAAATATTTTTTTACTTCATCCACCCCCCACTACCACCCCCCTATCACCACCCCCACCCCACTACCGATGTGGGGTATCGTTTTATGGGTTTTTGGGGTAGAGGATTTCAAATATAATATTATTAAAGTTCCATAAACAATTATTTTCACATACAAAGTTTTTTCGTTGTGAGTGACTTGGATAAAAAATGTGGATGTGGAAGTAGTGATTCCTTGGGCAGCGGTTTTTTTTAACAAAATAGATTGGTAAATAAAAAAGTTATTAGTAATTTAAAATTTAAAAAAATATTTTTTACATTTTTTTATGGTTTGTAATAAATAGAAACCTGGCGAAATGTTATTTCCTATCACTATTTTTTTTTATTTTAATACATTTTACTAATGTGTTTCCTAATAATCACAATAAATTTTCTAATGGTGGCGTAAGAAATGGTGGCGTAGCGGCAAGAGTTTCGTCTCGCAATCCAAGGGTCCCGGGTTCGATCCCTCACATCGTGATTTTTTTTTCATATATTTTTTTTTTTCACAACAAAGTTGGTATCACAAAATTTAGAATGTCCAAAAACTAACATTATTTACAAGAAAAATGCGAAGAATATCCTATAGAATGTGTAACAATTATATAAAAAGCTCAGTAAATCGGTGAAGAATATAATGCTTCCACTAGTTTGTATTTGTCTTCGATTTTAAATTATTTTTGTAGAATGAAGCATTTTTCTTCCAATTATGTGACCTCCTAGCAATAAAAGTTACTTGGTTCTCACTTACTGACTTTTGCTTTCTGGCTTCAGTTACTTCAATAATTTTTACCTTCAATACATCCGAAGGTAATTTATCTCTTGATTCTATAGCACATCTAAAGTTTTCAAAACTCCCAGGAAGACTAAATAATAACATTAGAGTCAGTAAATCGTCATTTACGTTGACTCTCATGTCTCCTAGCTTATCGGCTGCATCAAAAAATTTTAATAAATGCTTTAATTTTTGCCAAACCTCACAAGATGTCTCACAGCCATGTACTTGTTTAAGTTCAGTAGGACTGATAGCCAATATCAAATTTGATTTGGCCCTCCTATCAGCCTTAATCCAATTATTCTGCAGTTCTACTTCTACCAGCATCTCTTCATTAGCTTCTGGCTTTTTTATCTCTCTAACATAACACCAGCAATCATTCTTCACGAGTAATGCTTCACTTGCATGCGCCATGTGTCATAGTTAACCTTCGCCAAGAGCTCCAAACGTGTTGCACCAACACTTCCATTTGAGCCATATATTTAATATAGTCCCTTGAGGTAAAGCTTTTACGCCAAAAGTTCTGCGACCGCACCCCGCAAGATATTTTCCCCCTAGTTCTCGAGGGCGGGGAACCTAATGGTGACAATATTTTCCGACCTATCCTCGAACCACTACCCTTAAACCGAAAAAACCACCCCCTTTTCTGATTTTCCGGTGCTAGGCATTTTTTATCGGAAAATTTTATTAATGAAAGTTGTACAGAATTATCCAAAAACTTTTATATTTATCAAATTTAAAAAATTGAAAAATTTTAAAAAATTGATAGATTTAAAAAATATAAAAAAAAGACTACTAATTACTTGACCTGGCAGCTTGGGTTTAATTTCAAACAAAATTGTCACGAATTTTTTAAACAGAAAACCCATTTAAATGATATTTTCGGACTTGAACATTATATTAAACATTTCAATATTTTTTAATATTGATTAAATTTTGGATTTAGGGTTTTTTGACAATTCTGAACAACTTTCGGTAATAAACTTTTCCGATAAAAAATGCCCAGCACCGGAAAATTGGAAAAAGGGGTGGTTTTTTCGGTTGGAACCCTCCTACCCAGGTCGGAAAATATTGTCATCATCGTGTTCCCTGCCCTCGAAAACGAGGGGAAAATATCTTGCGGTGCGGCCGCAGAATTATTGGGCTTTTTGCCTTTTTCTGGTTTACCTCAAGGGACTAATATACTCTTCACTGTTTATATTCACAGCTTCTTTTAAATTACTATAAGATCAAAAATCTTGGCCCATAACCTATTAGAGCAGAAAATATTATAAAAATTTTCAGAATCAGATCGAACGTCAGAATATTTTATTTGGCAGTTTTTTATTAATAATAAATCATTTGTTTTTCAATTGATATGCAAATATATATATATATATACATCATGAATCTCATAGCTTCAAATTGATTAATAATTCCAACAGTTCCGACCCCCTAAATGGGATGACTAAAATTCACTTTATGATTATTATCTTCGGAATGCTCTGTCATAATACAGTAAAATTTTATAATTGGATGTATCTAAGTGAGAGTCATCATGCGATAGAGTTGTGTTATAATCACCAATATCATGGCCGTGCTTAAAGTGGGGCAAGAGGATAAATTTACATGTAACTTTTTTAAATTTTTTGTTTTTGCTGTTCTGATGACGTACTTTGACTATTTCGAAAGGAAAGAAACCCCCGCTATTATGCAATAGGCTCATTTAACAATTTTTTATTATTACATATTCTGAAAGAGCTTGGTGAGTATAGTAAGTATGCCAAAAATTAGAATTTACTGACGCCGCCTTAATGTATAAAAAAATTATTAAAGTCGGCGCGCTTAAAAACGCTCGGGATAACCATGTAGTCGAGTTGTGACGTCAGATGGCTGAACTGCCCGGTGAACACGGCTGTGAATGCAAGTTAGTAGAGTAAAATCTGGAAGTAAAGTCGCTTAGTTTTCGAGAAAAACCGGCGTAGAACCAAACCAGACTTAGTGGGATTCTTTAGTAAGATAATCGTGTACACGAAATCATTTTTTACGACATTTTTTGGTGGTTGAGAACTTTTTTATTTCGGAAAAACTCAAAAAAATAGATTTTTAATGAAATATGTTTTTTAATGTCTCCACCGCTATATCTCTGAAAATATTTGTGCTATCAAGCTATTTTTTTTTTTTAGATTAAAGTAGACACAATAGCGCTTCGAACAACGTCCCACGTGAACCCGATTTATTTTTTTTAAGTTGGAAAAATAATAGGAAACTCAAACTTGTTATTTTCAGTAGCGTAATTTTAGACAATCGAGAAAAAAATTTATTTATGAAAATTTGTATATACATGCTGCGTACAAATTGAAGCCAGTAGTTGAAAAAAGTTTTTAGGATAAAAATTTTTCATGTTCCGTTCATAGTATTGAGTCAGCGATTTTTTTTAACGGGCCAAAGTCATATTCTTGCGCGCTCGGCTGTAGCAAGCCTGCCGACTGCAACGATCTGACGGTCCCGGTCGGGGTGTATGTAGTAGTTTAACTTACATCAATAGATACAAAACCAGTAGTGATCAAAAGCATCTAGGGGATCAATATTATTGTTCAATATTTCATATATTGTGCAGTAGTATTGATCATATGTTGTTAATATTAAGAAATTGTACAATAAATATAAAATAGTCTCCTTTTAATAATAAAAAGACAGGTAGGTAGATTTAAATACCTAATCTATAAATATTAATCAGTGTTACTAACTACCCACCTAATTAGTAAGTTTATTAGACATTTTTAAATGAATGAAAGTAAAAACGTACGCATAAAATGAGTTTTATTCTTGAAATAAATTTTCTATTTGGATTGATAAATATGTAGTATGTAGTTTATTATGTAGGTCCTACATTAATATCATTCTAATTGCTAATCAACTTATATTAAACGAGTCTAAATCGAGCTGTGTAATTTTTAAAACTGATAGATCAGGTCTCATATTACCAGATCAACTATCAAAAGAAGTACCAATCTTAAATGCAAATTCCACAAAATTACTAGGTGTAACCCTGGATAGCAATATGAAATGGTTTTTGCATATAGATGAAACCATTAATAAACTTAACAAATCATGTTACGCGCTTAGGATATTATCACATCTGTTTGATGCATCAACGCTTAAAATATTTTACTATGCAAATTTTTACTCTATCGTTAAATATGCAATTGAAATTTGGGGTGGTTCCTCCGACCTTTACAAAATATTCAAAATACAAAAAAGAGCATTAAGAATAATTTATAAAATAAAATTCAACGGTTCATGCAGAGGTTATTTTAGGCAAAATGAAATCCTTACCATACCAGGATTATATATATACTCATGTTTGTTGTATTTAAAAAATCATCAAGCTGAATTTAATATTTCAAACTTTGACCACTCTCATAATACAAGACATAAAAACAGTTATGCATTTCCTATACATCGTCTAACTATTACTGAGAAAGGACCTTTTTACTCAGCAATCAAATTTTTTAACCTACTTCCTAATTCTCTTAAAGACATTACTTCTCCAAAGGTCTTCAAAAAACAAGCTTTTCAATACATTTGCAATATGGAACCATATTCTGTTCAAGAATTCTTAGTTTTTAATATTGATAGTTTTAGGTTTTAACCATCGAATAAGTTGTAATGTAAAAGTATACTTTAATGTGTTTTTTTTACAATAAGTGTTTACTTGTGCAGTTATTTTTATTTTAGTTTGTGGTATCTAAAATGACCTGTTTTATACATATTATGTATTTTGTAGTATGTCTAATGAAATGGAATAAATCTATCTATCTATCTATCTATCTAATTCGTTCATAACTGCCTCGAAATCTTTAGTAATGTTGTTACAGGAACGACATTTGCACTCGTTGCAACATTTTAGGCCTTCTTTAAAACAAGCACATTTTCGATTGTCACAATTTTTATCCGAACAATGAATACTTAATGATTTTCGACAACCGCCACTTCTACGCGACTAATCTGACCAACCCTGCATGCGAGGCGTCCCAATGTCGCATTTAGCGCTGATAAAAAAAATCGCTGTTGCCACACGGTACATTTTAGGAAAAAATATATTGTTTCAAAAACTTTTGTGATTATTAGGCTTTATTTTCTTCGCTGCATGTATGTAAATATTTTCAAAAATAAAAAAGTTTATCGATTGGTGAAGATTTCAATACATAAAATATATATTTTTAGTTTATCTGATTTTTAGAGAAATGAAAGTGCGAATTGTGCCCAAACCGTTGATATTGGTAAAAGCGCTACAGTGTATGCTTTAATTTGACACAAAACAAATTTCGGTACCTTTAATAGTTTTAAAGATATGGCGGTGGAAACAAAAAAAAAACAATTTTATTTAAAAATACACTTTCTTCTTTTTATTGATTTAAAAGGTTCGAGACCACAAAAAAATGTAAAATATGATTTCATATGCCCGGTGACGTACTCAAAGGAACCTAACGTGTTTGACCTGGTTCTACGCCAAAAATAAAACGACATGATAGACTTACGAAATCGCTGCTCTAATATAGGTATCGGAGCACGCCAAGTGACGTCACTCTACGGACTGTTGGCTGGCCGAGCGTGTTTCTATTCAAATGCGAATATCTCTGTGGCTATTGATTCAATTGAGCTGAAATTTTTTTCTGAGGCTATTGGTTTGTTATACTTTAAAATGAGGAAGAAAAAGTAGGAAACTGCCATATCACTAAATGACCCTATTAGTCCTGTTATTATTAAAAAGGTCCCTCCAGAAGATTTCGACCATACCGCTGTCTACCAGGAGAAAAAAGATCAGATCCTATTATTTTGTATAAACAATGAAGTGTCTGGGCAAGACACCGAATCACATTTTCAACTAACTTCACAATTTTTTTTTTGTTTGAAAAATATAAATTATTATACGATAGTCAGCACCCCACATTATTTATGTATTTTACATTACTTTATATTTATTATAATTATTGAAATAACATTTATTAGGATTTTAAAATTTTTAACTTTACTGTTATCCAAGAGTATCGTTATTTGATTTTTTAAAAAGGGAACACATTCGTAAACTGGTAATTTTATTATTTGCAGTATATTACTATTGCCAGTTCATCACTATCGCTGTACCTAGAGAACATACCCTACATATGTTTTTACGACTGTTATTTTTTCTGATACTGAAACAGCGGAAAGTTTAATATTTTATTTGTACCAAGTGGTGCCCTCACAATTAAAATCTTTTTTAGTTTATTTAATATGTTCAGCCCTTATATCACATCATTGCCATCAAACTGAAAGCAGCTGCGGGCAGTGCGACCTTATCCTTCTGGTTAAAAAATTTACGTTGCTAAATTCCTATAGTTCAAGAACGGCGGCATCGAAAGGGGGTGATAATTATTTTAAACGAGGTAGTAGATTTTTTTTTATCTTGTATGTAGCTATTGTAGAGAGTATGTAGAATCCAAGTTTTAGACCTCGAAACCCTTGGCAAATTTTTGTGTGGACGAAAAAACCACGAATTTTTGGCACTTTATTCTATTATCAAAATTAAAGAGCGTAAAATTTTTACCAACTTGTAGAAATTCACACTGGGTAACTTTTTAAACGTCTTCAGCTCTGAAACCGCTAATCTAAATGAAAAAATCCATAGAATGAAAGTTGTAGAGCATGTAATTTCAAGTTCATAGATTACCTGGTATTCCAATTTCGATCAATATTAAGCAAAATACACTCAAAATCCAAAATGTCCTACATATAAATATATTTATTATTTTCTTTTATTCCTTTTTATCCTCATTAATTTAAGAAAATGGGTTGTCGAAATAAAAGCATAATGTAAAGTTTATTAACCAAAAATAAAAATTTGCCCAATAGTAGTAATACAACAAAGCATAAAAAAAAATTAAACAAATGCAAAGTGCAAAAACAATATAAGGTATAAGAAAAAACTAAAATGAAGTAAAAATGAGTTTTGGAAAAAACGAATTATTTGCGTGTAGTGGCCATAGTAGTCGAATCCGTTTGGATTGGGGCTGACTAAAATGTCCTCGTACTGCATCCTATCTTCCTGATCCATTGCCGCAGCACCACCAACTTCCTCAACTTTGAGGTACTCGTTCGAAGCGAAATTGCTCTTTAATTTTGATAATAGATGACTTTTCGATTAGATGCATTGTTTTTAAGTTATAGGCCACAAACTGAAAAAAGTGCCAAAAATTCGTGGTTTTTCGTCCACACAAAAATTTACCGAGGGTTTGGAGGTCTAAATCTTGGATTCTGCATACTCTCTACAATATATAAGATTTAAAAAAATCTACTACCGCGTTTCTTGTAACTATAAAGTACCCCGTTATTGAACTACAACAAAAATCAGCATTTTTATTCGTAAACTATATAGGTGTGTATAAATCATCAAACATTTAATGACTAATGGTTTAAAAATGCTAAACTGTTTTACATTTTATGTTGAATATAACTGTTTTAAATTTTATAATTAATTATTATTTATTTATTTGCTTTTATCATGATTAGAGAACATTATTTAGGTATTACGTAAATAACTTACACACTTTTTATTTATTATGAAAATACCTACTTTCTGTATATTGTTGCCCTAATCTGGGCACGCTAATATACTAGTTAGGTAAATACTTTAAAACACTCATTATTGGAGAATCAATCAAAACAACTACTCTTCTAGCTAATACTGACGAAGTATTGAATTCTATGATAAATTACATTTAAAAAAAAAAATATATTGAAAATACTTAAATCCTTTATTCTAATTTATTTCACACATTCACACTTTCTTATTTAATATGAAATTATCTACTTAATAATGAGTGTTTTAAAGTATTTGCTAAGTAGTATATTAGCGTGACCCAATTAAGGCACCAATATACAGAAAGTAGATAATTTCTTATTAAATAAAAAAGTGTGAATGACTAAATTTGAATAAATGATTTAAGTATTTTCAATATATTTTTTTCTTTAAAATGCTAAGAATCCTCTCATGTAATTCAATACTTCGTGAGTATTACCTAAAGTAGTCGTTTTGATTGATTCTAGAATAATGAGTGTTTTAAAGTATTTACCTAACTAGTATATTAGTGTGTCCAGATTAGGGTAACAATATACAGAAAGTAGGTATTTTCATAATAAATAAAAAGTGTGTAAGTTGTGATTTGCATAATACCTAATTAATATTCTCTAATAACTGTTTTCTTATCAATAGTAAAATAATCATGAAATGAACATAATAACTAGAATATTTTGTATTTTACAAATATTTATTGCTGCCATAGTGAATTACCGAACGGCAAAATAGTTGTTTTGCTTTTGAATGCAGTACATTAATGTTACATATTGTATCGTTAAATATGAACACCTAAAAACAATAAAGAGAACAATTTATGAGAATACGCTCCACACTTCGCAGTCAACAAGGCATTAGGCAAGTAATAATCTGCATCTAGTTTTCTTCTAATAAATGCACCTGCATATTAGTTATAATGTTGTAAGTGCCGGAAGAGAGTTTATTTATTTCCATATTATTGGACAGCAAAAACCACTCACTCTGGATAAGCATAAGATACATTAATTTTCCCTACTCAATGTCATGTTTACTTTGCGTCAACTGTATTCTAATAGAATACACTTGCATTTGCCTTTATCTATTAAAACAATAATAGTATTTTATCATTTCACCATATTTATTGCTAGCTTCTTTTGAAACAATTCAACTAGAAAAATGTTTTTGTTGCTTACAATTGACGTATATAAGGGTTATGGTCATAATTATTTATCTGTGGCACATTCATTGAGTATACAGTGTGTCCCATTTTTCACGATAGCACATTCGCACACTAAAAGCGACTGCTTATACCCCCCCTTCGAAGAATGATATATCCTCTATGCAATTTTCGCCTAATATTACATTTCTTCTGCTTATACACTGATATAAAAGCCGCTAGAAAGTGGGGTGAGGTCGTTGTATTCCCTGGGTAGCACCCTGCAAGTACTAACCGCAACTATCGTCGCAGAGAAACCCCGTGTTAAATGGATTAGACAGAAGAATACAAATTACTTTAGTAGATATTCAAAATGACCACCTTTTTCACAGCAAAATATTCTTTGTATTGTAAATTATCCCCAAGACGTGGTTCAGATTCTGATTTAACTGTTGGTCCGTGTTTCCTTGATTCAGACAAATCTAGATCTCCTAGACTTAAAGCGGGTCATTAGGGTAACCTGAGAGGCGGTTATAGTTATTAAGGTATCAAGGGTGTAACATATAAATTTCAAATTACTTACGTATTACTAAGAGCAGATCATAAATATTTGCCAAAGAAACATCATTTTGATTGAGTACAGGCGCCAACTGCAAACATTACAACCATAAGCTGTGCATTTTCAATTACAAATGGATTGTAAGATTGTTTCTGATGTATACTAAGATTTCAAACTTCAACCATTAATTACACTAAATAATAATTATGGAGCATAACAAACCCATAACCCATAATTTTTTATGACATACCGATTTAAAAGTGGTATATTTGATTCAACTAAAAAGTAGAGTCACATAGAAATGAACTAGATCTTAAACTCTTATCAAAGAAACAAGATTGGTTCACTTGGATCGAGCGGGATCGAATCCTGAGTGCCAAAGAAACACGCTGTTACATTGGTTCATATAAAATACGATATAGTCATAAGACCGTCATCTTTAAGACACATTATTTTATAGATATTTTGTAGGGATCGCCTATAGTTTAATTATCTTAAAATGCCTGTTATTAACACAAGAGTATTTTATAGAACGAAGCCATTTCATAAGATCAGTGTTCGAGGCCGTAAATATGACAAGTTATAAAAAGTTTAAAATCACAATTTTATTGACGTTTATGGCAGTTAAGGCTGCGTTTGCATGCCACAGTCAATGCTTATATAGAAATAGCGAACTAATGGTTCTGCCGGTAGAACAGGAACCATGCAATTGTCTAGTTATGAGTTGAGATTTACTTATTTGTTGTTGGCAACAGAAGTGTTGCAGGGCCGTACGGCAAAGATGTTTTAGATCTTTGCCGTATGGATGGACAGTATCCAAAATAGTCGACTAGATTTACAACAGTGAATTAAGTGAATTAAAAAATTATTCAGCTCCTATTCTATTTTGTAACTTTTGAAATAGGACTTGATGTTCATAAATAATTAAACAATCCATGGTATCTAACACTAATAAATTCAATTATTGTTGGATTAAATTTGACGTGTTTACGTGACACAAAAAACATTTTATTGTATTACGGGTTGCGAGAATTATTAGCAATGTTTGACCTTGATTATAATAATACACCCTGGCTTTGGTATGTATAGCATTGCTTTCATGCAAAAAAATATGTCGAGTCGAGCAAGGTCGCCTTTTGCTTCATCAATCACCAAACATACGCGACTAGTTTCTGTCTGCGTCTTTCTCATTATAATGGCTTTGTGTACATTGCATTTCAAATTGTACACTGTTTATTATTATTTGTTTTTGTCATATGCATTTGACTTTTCATAAAAATACAACAATACGTTTTGGAGTTTATGAAAATATTTTCATTACTAACTGAGGTACAACGAATTGAAATATTGTAATTTGTTAAATTATAAATTACAAAATTGCAGTATTTCAGTTAATAATGAAAATATTTTCATAAACTCCAAAACGTATTGTTGTATTTTTATGAAAAGTCAAATGCATGACAAAATCAAAAAATAAAAAACGGGGAGGCCACCAAATTTTCAAAAATTTTTTCACAAACTGCATTTTCAATATTTTTTAGAGGTCATTAGCGAGGTGCTTCTCTAGATGTATTTCCCATATTGCGTAAGGGTCTCATGCGCCACAGACAAGAAAAAAAATATTGAAATTTCATCAGCCGCCACTGATCTTCGGCATGTTCGTACCTTTATACTTTTTGATCTAACTAAAAATTACTTTGAACACCAGGAAATGAACATTTTGTTTAGGTTTGTGTGTAATATAAGTACAAGTATTTACAGTTATTTATTTAATAAAGAAAAAAATTATAGTGAACAATGTAGATTTTTTTTACACCCTCATAAACATTCATACCAGAATGCAATAAAAAATTTTGAACATTCACTTCTTAAAAACAATATTTTTGTACTGTCAGTTTAATTACCATTTTCAAATACTAAAGTGTCAGTCCCAGAGACAATTTAAGCTCTCGTTCGGGAAATAAAAGAGACATTTTACTCTTTCAAAATAATTATTGATTATATACACTAAAAAAGTGTGTGCAGAGATAGTTTGTCCATATACCATAATATAATCCTTTTGTGTCCCTTGTGACATTGATTCTTCACAGTCGGAATTAAAAATAGATAAATTTAGTCCTTTGATATAATTGTAATCACTTTTTATTGTAATGATATTTTGTTAGATATACTAGTAAGTTATTAGCAAAATTACTAACAAAAAGTTATTGAAAATGTAGAATAAACAAGAAATGTAGAACTTCACAAAAAATAATAGAAAGTAAAAAAATTCTGGATTTGTGCAGTAAGGCTGAAATTATATGCTCTAATATAAAGAATACAACTTCGTGTAGCAATTTTATTATTAAACAATTGTAATCATAAAAAATCGTAATGGCTACTTTGTTTTTACGTACAGCCTGAGACAGGCCCGCGCCTAACGGGCGTGCGATGAGTGCTCCGCACGCGGGCGCATGCTTCTGGGGGCGCAACATTACTGCACAAAAAAAAATTTTCTTGGACTCATCCCCCCGCTCTCCAAAAATGTTTTCGGACCAAAAAAGTTGTTCTTGGATTTCTTCGTACAGCCGCAGTGCCCCCCCCCTTTCTGGATCCGCCCTTGGAGTAAGGGGCGCCGAATGAAGACTTGCACATGGGCGCGCATATCCTTAGGCGCGGGCCTGGCCTGAGAAAAAAAGCCGTGCATAAATAGCCATTGGCAATTCTCTTTGTATTGTAGTAAGTATATGTACTTAAGAGACCGAGCCCTACCAATCATAATAAATGAAAATAAATTAGACAATCTTAAAAACGTGATCACTAATAGATAATGTGGACAATTCAATCGGTAAGTAAATTAAAATTCTTTTAAAATCTATTTCAAACACTAGAGAAATGAAAAATAAGTCCGACCCTGCTCATACTGCCTTTCTAGTATTATTATAGCAGTGTTACCACTTCGAACGACTTCTCTCGCGGCATCTACTAGCAAAACGTCAAACTAATATTGATATATTTCGGCAAATTTTTCTAAACAAGTAATCTTTTATTGAAGCAGATAATATGCGGATTTTTAACTTTTTTTTACGCTAAATATATTTATTCTATTACGTATAATATTTTATTTGAATATTTGAGTTCCATTAAAAAATATAAAATCATTATAGATGAATTACGGACGATTGACGGGTACGTTCACGTTTAATAATTCAGAGCAGAAAACTTTGGAAACTTAATTTCATTTAGTATCCAAATATAAGATATGGTACGTAACAGATTTAAGTTAACTAGTTTCAATAATTAAATCAAATCTGAATTCTGTTGGTTCGTTTTAAAGAATACTTTCCGCGAAATAATTACAAAATGACGAATTAATGAACGCATATTTGACCTTGGTAACACAGCCTTAATACATGCTAATTATAAAGTTATGATGATTAAAATAATTTGCGTTAAATTTCATTACAAAAAAAATTTAAAATGTGAAATAGATTTTTATAAAATTCCAAGAATTATTAGAAACCTTCAGTAAACATGGGAGGCACTTAGAATTCATCAGAAACACATGGCATAATTCACAGTAAAATTTCCTTCGCATCAAAAATTGCAGTCTGTATGCGTTAACACGTTTCTAAAATAATTATTAAGTAAGTTCCTATCCACTATAAAGTAAAATCACTGAAAGCTTGGTGTATAATAGAGATTAACATCAGAGCTGGGCGAGCACTGCTAAAAAGTGCTCGCGAGCACAAAGCACTAAGCACTCAAAAAAAGTGCTTTATTTTCCGAGCCCTAAGCATTGTTAGTAGTAGAGTGTTCGCGATTACTAAGCACTCTGAAAAAGTGTTTTAAATTCAGGAGCACTAAGCACAAAGCACTTTTTAAAAATTTAAATAATGGAGTATCTATTGATTGAGGCTAGAATTTCATTGTGTTATTTATAAAAAGTTTCGTTTGGGGTGGAATCGATTAAATATTGTTAGTAGATACTAAAAAAAGGTTTTGGAGTTTTTTCCTCAAGAAATAAATTAGGCCGAAAACCAGCCTTAGAAACCCTCCCTCCTCCTTTCTTTAGTCTAAAATTTTTTTTTCTAAATTGCTCACGAGTCATAAAGTGCTTACGAGCCCTTTCGAATGCTTCCGAGCGCTAAAGTGCTTGCGAGCCTTGCAAGCTTAGAGTGCTTAGGCAAGCACTAAGCACAGTGCTTAGGAACGGCTCTGATTAACATATTATATATTTGTAAATATATGCATGCGACATTAGGGTGGTCCTTATTTATACTTGAGGAAAAAAATTTTTTCGAATTTAGTTTGGGCCACCCCCCACAACGGTTTCAATTGCTAAAAAAATAATGTGGGTGAAATCTGAGCGAAATCGTATACGGGGAAAACGTGCCACCCACCACTCCTAGATTTAATATCTCTTGAAATTCCCCACATTGTTATATTTGGTTTTTCTAAGTAAACAATAGGTATAATTGACATCCTGAAGATAATTTCTACTAGTTTAGGAAGAGGGAAGCGAATTCTAAACACTACCCATGAAAATATTGACATTAAAATTCCTTAATCTTTTAGGATTAGGGAATTTTAATAGGTGGTCGCCCGCAAGGCCCTTTAAGATCTATTTCCTCGAATTTAGTCTCTGCAGTAGGGTAAAGTTTCTACCTGAACGGCATAAACCTTAATCCTCACTGTAATTTTAGCCGACCCGTAAGTGCGTCAAAACATTTCAGTACCTCATTATCAGTGAAAAGAGCAGTACGCAGCACAATGTCCCGCCAAATTAATTTTCGTGGTCGTGATAGTGTTGTAGCAAAGTTTGATGACCTCTTCGACATAGCCCACGAAAACGCGCTTGAGACGATGATTATCGAGGAAGATAGGCAAATTTTAGTTCAACAACGGGAAAAAGGTCGACCAGGATTTATGTACGGTATTGATTACGAATTAGAAGGCAGAGAAAGAAGAGCTGAAAAACGAGCACGCGAAGCTTCAGAAAGAAGAGAACGCAAGATACGAGAACTTTTGTACCTTCCTTTTAGACACCATATCTACGAGCTAGTTCTCAGAGGAGTCTTCGAAGAAAAAATGGGTGAAACCACGGTCCGACTGTCCAAATCTTTAAATGCTTTCAACAGTATTGGGCTAAGATTAACAAACATTATTTTAAGTCCGGATTTGAAGACGGATATGTTCTTCCATTTTTAGATCATACAAAAGAGGTAGTCACATGTGTGACATCTGAAAATCCGAAAAAGCAGCCTCGAGAAGATTATAGAGAATTTTTGGAGTTGTTCTTAATATTCTTGGGAGAAATTCCTCCTCGTGGAATATCTTTTCGGGTTTCTGGAGCCTTTCACCACGATAGATGGATGGCAAAAGCTTTATTGCTTAAAGATTTTCTTGTTCCGCGATGAATTCCAATTGACAGATGGAGAGAGAAGAGGTCTTTCAGATATATGTATTTTTGTCGTGAAAGTTTATATTGAAGCCTGGTTTTGCGCGCCACTTGCCACCGAAGCGTCTTATCAGGACCTCCGCTTTTTAAATAAGCTTTACGACTATAAGGCCGTCGATCCCGAGATATCCAGTGTTGCGTTGAAAAAATTTCATAAGCATTCAACTTGGTCTAAAAACGATAGTTTTAACAAAGGGTTGGATATTGTTAAAAAAATCAAAGTTGTTAATGATACAGCAGAGCGCGGTGTTAAGTTAATGACAGATTACAATAATGTAATAACAAAAGATGAGGAACAAAAACAATTCGTCTTGCAAATTGTAAAAGATTACAGAACACGATTTCCCGATTTTAAAAAGAAGACCTTATCAGAAAAATTATAATCAAATTAACGACTTTTCATAAATAAAATGATTTTAAGTATGTATATTATTTATTTTCAGTCACTACTAACTCGATTGTCAGTAGCAAGCTTTGAAAAAATAAATATCGAAATTTATTAGAATTTATTTGAATCTCCCGGAATCAAAGGTTGGATGGCACGTTTTCTCGTTATCCGATTGAGTTCAGATTTTGCATAGAACATTTTTTTAAGTATTGAAACCAATCTAGCGGGTGGCCCGCAAAAAAACATACAGTCGAAAAATAAGGACCGCCCTAATGCGACATTTTAAATACATTTAAGAAATCGTTTTATTTTATTGGTGTTTTATAGCAATAATAACATGAAGTATGTGCCTTATAAAGCTTCAATAAAACTGTTTTATAGTAGCGGTACCGAATTTTCTTCGAGCCTGTGGAACTGTTTATACAATGATTGTAATAGGCTTTACAAAGTATCAACAGTGACTGAAGTCTTTTATAAGCTGGTGCCAATTTTACATTTATAGCTGTCGTAACAACATTTCAAAAGTGTTTCTTAGAGTAATGTTGCTTTATAAAATACCAAATTGCTAGTTGATACTAATTTACTAGGTGAAACGTGCGTAGAGTGCTTAGTATTCTGATATTTGTACTAACTACTTCACTGACTTCACTGTTTTTAAGAATAATAATTTCTTGAATTAATGAAATTAAATACACACAACCATTCTTCAAAATAAATGAATTGCTCTTAAATGCCGAAAACTAACTGAATAAAATCGTTTTAATTTTTTTTTAATTAAAATATGAATAACCGACTTCCTCATGTCTAACAGTTTTTTTATACATTTTCGCACGCGTAAAATATATAAACAGAAATTCTGTAACAAGACGCCTTTTCTCCGACCTGTTGATTGCATTTAACTGTTAATTAAAATGGCTTGAAGCTGAGAGAAACGTGAAATATTAACGGGAGGGGTTATTTAGTGGTCACGCGAGCGTCTACTCCACCACACGACTGGTTGTCGCGCCAAAGACGCCCCTGGTTATAGTCAAGATTTACTTTGTGTGCAAATAAAAAAAAGTTTGAAATCATTCACCGCTTTTTAAATTAACAACGACTACGAGCAAAATAAGGAGCTGAAAATTTATAGACCCGTATTAAATTTCCAGTTTAAAAATGATTGCCACACGAGTAAAAAATGATTTGTAACTAAATAGGGTTTGTTTTAGAGCAACAAAAACTATCGAATCAATGTTAGGCTTCCAGAGAAATCAATGACGTGATTTATTTTGACGGTTTTAGATTCGGTTGTAAATTAAAATGACAGTCTTAATATACAGTGTGTTCGACCGAAAACTACTGACACCAAATATTTGCTCTGGAATTCGTTTATAAGACAACATTAAAGCATGTCAACATTTTTAAACAAAGAAATATCTACAGCACTAATAGTTCAGACGACAGAGAACATTATAAAACCTGCAGAAGCTTGCAAAATGAATAATTTTTTAATGAGTTCGTGAAACTGTTTAAATAATATTCTGAAAACTTTACATTACGCTCGGATGCAGAACAAAAAAAAAAGTGAAGAAAAATTTCTTTTTCATCCATTTTCTCAAAATTTTTAAATTAAGTCAAGCTAGGAAAAAACAAAAAATACAGGTGGATAGACCACGTATTTCTGAACAAAAAATGTTGTAATAAAATTTATCGCTAAAGCCACGGTATTCCTGGAAAAAAATAGTGAAGTAACTTTGCCACTCTGCGCAGCCAAGCGCATGGTTAAATGCATACTATGGAACCTCTAAAAGTTCTTAGCTGTTCTAACGAGTAAAATAAAGCTTTTTTCTCTTTCTGATTACACATTTTTAACATTTTTCTTAGTGAATAGGAGAATAAATAGTGAGTCTGGAGGGAAAATATATAATTATAAACGCATAAACAGACACCACACATAGCCGCTGAATCGCTCGCATGAATTTTTACGTGCCTTTACTGTATTGTATTTATTACAGGTACACCTATCCACATTTCAACTATATCCAATGGATTCCTTATACATTTGTTAATGTATTGGAAAGTTCCAGAATTTAAATTCAAAACAATCAAAGATATTTTCATAGTTATAAGGATAAGCGTGAAAATTGCAATTTCTTATCATGATATGACTAATCATATTTTCGAAAAAGTGCATACAAGTAAACGAATTTGTGTTTGAACATTCGAAACGTATACATTTTTTCCGAACTAGTAACATTTTATTTTTTCCAATGGGTCAATTTCTCGGCAAGTTACAGCGTCCAATATATATATTTTTGAAGAAAATAATCAAGCAAGGAAATTAAAATGATATGAGATGTACTTTTTTGTAAATCCACGTTACAACTTAATAAACCGTAATAAACACGAAGCGTACATACAATTGCCAAACTCTATTGCCAACAATTCGCTATTTTCATTTTTGCGATACGACTACTAGGACCGGAGATAATAAGGAAAATAGCAGAAAATTTTAGTGTTGAAAAATAATTGTTAAAATTTTACAAGAAGCAATGGACCCCGATTTAATGAAAAACTGCGTATAGTACTTATTATACATAAAACAAATTAAAACAATAAAATCACTGCAGCCAAACAATTCAATCCAAAATTCATTATGACTCCACTATAAACGGTTAAATATTAAGGACTGATATTTGGTGAAATTGTAAGCGGCACTGATGGCAATCAAAATTAAAAAAAAATAAACAATTATTATACTGAATTACTGACAAAAATACTTAAAAGTAAAATACAAAAGTGAAGTAAGAAAATGGAAAACTATACCATAACATAACCATAACCATAGACCATAACAATAGAAATATATTGACAAATACAGAGATTAGGATTTTAAGAAAAAACAGTATTCGTTAAAACTAATAGTTGAGGTCTTAAAGTGTTACGAAATTTACATAAAGTAAAATGTTTCATGTTGCTATATATATTATTACAGCGTTTAACATTATGACTTTTGAAGAAACGCTGTCTAAGTAGTCACTACTTCCACGTCCAGATTTCTTATAAAAGCCTTTTACAATGAAAAAAAAATTATACTATATTTGTACACCACTATGTGGAAAAAAAATTGAGACCTTTTTATGATCTCTAACTTGCTTGCTTTATCTATTTATCCCCATTTTACCATTTACTCCCCAACATTTCAACGAGATAAGATCAAAATACAATTTAGTTCCATATCTCACTATAATACATAGGTGTACTAAATTTCAAGTCAATATCTTAAACTGTTCCGGAGTAATCGTACGCGCAAAAAAGGGAGAGACAGACAGACAGACAGAAATTTTTTAGACTCAAACTTAAAACCTTGACCTCATGACAGTCTAAACCCATTTGAACAAAAAAAGGTTTAATTTTTTTACGATTACTATACTTCCACTCCACTACGTGGATGTGTAAGTAATAAGTATTCAGCAATTATAACGTTGTTCTCTTATATATGTCCAAATAGAATAAAACAATTCAAGATAGCCCATCAAAATTGTGTTTTTGTAACAGGCAACCATGTCAGATCACATCATGCTGTTATGTGCGCCATACAACAAAGAGAACTTGACTAAATACCGCTGCCCAACGAATCACTACTTCCACATCCAAGTCTCTTACAATCTTACAACGAAAAAAAAAAAAAAAAAAGGTTGATACTGCATTTGCAGTCCATTATGTGGAAATAACTGATCATAGAACTTTAATAATATAATATTTGCAATCGTTTACCCTAAGAACCCATAAAATATTAAGCCACATCGGTAGTGAGAGTGGGGATTGTAGTGGGGTTGTTTCTGATGCAAAAAAAATTGGAGCCTTTGGTTCTTGTACACACACTAATTCACAATTCTATTTTTCTTATCCCCTTTAATAATGAGGTGGGGATGGTAATGGGGGTGATAGTGGACGTGGCTGATATCAAAATTTTTTTGAGAACTTGGCTTTTCGTACATATACTAAATCCCAATTTTATCGACTCTTACTTGCTTGTTTACCTATTTACCCCAATTTACCGTCCAACCTTTCAACGGAATAAGATCAAAACATAATCTATTTCCAGATGTCGCGTCGTGGTAATACACAGGTGTACCAAAGAGTCAACATCATGAATGTTTTTTAAAAAATCATTTTTTTTTACCGTTACTATACGCCTACCCACTACGTGGATGTGGAAGTAATACCAACTTATAGTCATATCTATCTATCCTTATAATACGTAAACCACCATCCTGCATAATTATTGTTTAATGTCCCGATATTTCTCCATGAAAATTTTAGCACCAAAATTAATAAAAATTAAGTATATTATTATTGAATTCTGAATTTAAAAAATCATAAACCTAATTTAGGGACATGGAAACATCAATTTAGTAAAACAAATAGACAAACCCATGTATTTTATATTTTGTTCTTATTCTAATGTCTCTCTTACGATACAAATGCTACCTCTATATCTTTTATTGCTCTATTTGAAATTACGTATTACAATTCAAAACACATTTTACGATGTTTAAGATGCTAACAACTATTTTTCTTTCATAGCACTGTAATAATTTATAATATCTTATAGGCTATTGTCTATGTACAAAAAAAGAGGGTTGAAAGGAACTAAAACGTTAAAGGGGTTTTATTGTTTATTATGTTCAATTGACCCCAAGATATGAAAAAACCGCGGAGTGCTACCATTTAAAGTGGTGCGTTTTTGAGATCGAAGTAAAAAGGTCCACTTTTCATATTTTTTTTTTTGCTCGAAAACTATGAATTTTTTCTATAAACACGTCAATAGAAAAGTGTGTAGAGAATTAAATTTCCAATCGAAATGACCCCTTCAGAAGTCAATTTTTTTTTTTACAAAAACACGCCCAAAAAACAAAACAAAAAAAAACGAAAAAATGCAATTTTTTATTCTTTTTTATTTTAGCCTGTAACTATTTTTCGGGTACATTTAGGCATAGACATTGCTGCATAACAAAAAAAGCTGGCATTTTACCTGTTAAAATGAGATTTTGTAAACAATTTTACGATTAATAGTGACCGAGATATAGCGTTTCAAAGTTTGCAACTTTTAACTTTTTTTGCTAATTTTTACTATTTTTTTTCAAATTTCGTCCTGTAACTTTTTTCTGAGTGAATTTAGGTGTAGACATTATTATATTAAAGTGAAAGCTGACTTTACGCCCGTTGAAATGGTGGCCGGTAAAAGTCTCTACGACAAATAAAAACATAGACAGCGTTTCGAAGAGTGTTACTTTTATTAATTTTCTTCCAATTTTTACGTTCTTTTTTAAATTTCGGTCTATAACTTATTTGTCAAATGCTTTAAGTACAGATATTGCTAAATGTTTTTATAGTTGGTCAAGATGTCGATCTTATTATCCTATCATTATTACCAGAAGAAAATGAAAATATATATTTTTTTAAACCTAGTATAGGAAATGTAACTGCCAAATTATATAACAATTTGGCATAATAGTTTCAAATTTAATCATCTACAAAAATACCTTGGCTTCGTCCATGCATTCAGTGGCTGTGATACAACCTCTTCCTTTTTTGGTATTGGTAAAAAGAAATTCTTGAATTTCATTAATAAGAATATTTTGCTTTTGGAAAAATATTCAAATGAATTTTTGTATGAAAATGCAAGTCCAGCAGCCATCGGTTCTGCTTCTGAATGTATTTTAACATTACTATACGGTATGAAAATTGATGGCCTGTCGCTATAAGTTATTTCAGAAGTACTCAACAGGTGCGAAATTCTCATTGTCCCAATTGCCTCCAACAACTGATGCTGCTAAACATCATGGTTTAAGAACTTACTTGCAAATGCAACATTGGAAAGGAAATATTGTAAATCCTCTCATCTGGGGTTGGAAAAGTTCAGAAAATGGACTAGTACCAATTTTGACAAATAAACCTCCCGCACCACAAGTTTTGCTGGAAAAAATAGCCTGTAAATGCACCAAAGGATGCAGAGGAAACTGTGATTGCAGAAAATTGGGAATGAATTGCTCCAGTTTTTGCAAAGAATGTATGGAAGTGAACTGTGAAACGCTGATGTACCTCAAATAACGGAAGACGATGTTTACATAGATGCCGATGAAGAAATTGACTTTGATTTTGAAAATATGTTAAATCCAGCATTTGAATAATTTCATAATGTAAGTTATTAATCTAAGTTATTTGAACAAAAAAAAAAACACGTGATATAATAAAGTTCAGAAGTGGAAAAATGTAAAAAGTTATTTTTTAAGTACAATAATCTACTATATCTAGACTGTATCTTGGTTACTATTGATCACATAAACTTCTATTGCAGACCATTTAAACAATAATGCTGCGAGTACATTCCATGTAGCAATATCTGTATTTGACAAATAAGTTATAGGCCGAAATTTAAAAAGAACGTAAAAATTGGAAGAAAGTTAATAAAAGTAACACTCTTCGAAACGCTGTATCTAGGTTTCTATTTGTCGTAGAGACTTTTACCAGCCACCATTTCAGCGGGCGTAAAGTCAGATTTCACTTTAATATAATAATGTCTACACCTAAATTCAGAAAAAAGTTACAGGACGAAATTTGAAAAAAAAATAGTAAAAATTAGCAAAAAACGTTAAAAGTTGCAAATTTTGAAACGCTATATCTCGGTCACTATTAATAGTAAAACTGTTTACAAAATCTCATTTTAACGGGTAAAACGCCAGCTTTTTTTGTTATGCAGCAATGTCTATGCCTAAATGGACGCGAAAAATAGTTACAGGCTAAAATAAAAAAAAAAATAAAAAATTGCATTTTTCCGCTTTTTTTGTTTTGTTTTTTTGACGTATTTTTATAAAAAAAAAAAAATTGACTTCTGAAGGTGCCATTTCGATTGGAAATTTAATTCTCTACACACTTTTCTACTGACGTGTTTATAGAAAAAATTCATAGTTATCGAGCAAAAAAAAAATGAAAAGTGGACCTTTTTACTTCTATCTCAAAAACGCACCATTTTAAATGGTAGCACTCCGCGGTTTTTTCATATCTTGGGGTCAATTGAACATAAGAAACAATAAAAATCCTTTAACGTTTTAGTTCCTTTCTACAGTACATGGACAATAGACTATTAGTAGATATATATCAAATGAATTCTTGAATTTACAAAAATTGTTAGAATATGAAACAATACTTGTGAGGTCAAAAAATTGATTCAAATAAAGAGCTTTCATTCATCGATTGTGGCTTCATAAAGAAAGTATTTAATGAAATGAACTGTACTCTATTATTTTTCATTTTTCCGTAGAATTTTTTAGAAATTACGAAAAGAAACATTTTTGCGATTACATCGCCATCTGTCACGAATCGAAAAAACGTTTTAGACAAACTTGACCAATTTTTACTGTAGAATCCGATTCTGCAATTTAAGATTTTAAAGTTGCCCTCCGCCCACTCCAAGGGGTGGGGATGGTGGGGCGCGTTTGGTATCACTGGATAGCCCTTTTAAAATAATTGATTGATCCAATATGTATTTCTCGAGATATTTGACCGTTTCCAGACTTTTTGGACACCCGGTATAAGTATATTTTTCCCACTCATCCTTTACTTGTATTGTTTAAAACGAAAAAGTATCACAAAGCTACAATTTCCATCTTTTAAATGAACCAACATATAGATTGAACAAATTCTGATTTAGTGACATGTAATTCAGTGCGTCGTTGGTGTCACAGTCATGTGTATTCAAGTGCGCGCAAGCATAAATCTCGCTCCGAGTTATAACGTTACATTTGACTATTTTTTTCTGCGAAAACCGTGGTTTTAACGATAAATTTTGTTAGGACATTTTTTGTTCATAAATACCATCTGTATTTTTTATTGTTTCCTAGCTTGACTTAATTTCAAAATCTTGAAAAAATTGATGAAAATGTTTTTATTTAACTTTTTTTGTTCTGCATCCGGGAGAAATGTAAACTTCAGGATATTATTCTATACACTTTCACTATCTCATTAAAAAAAAATTATTCATTTTGCAAGTTTTTGTAGGTAAATACCTCCAACGACTGGGCTATATTCTGAAATATGATGGATCAATTACCGTACATAAAATATTACCAGAGATAAAATATATGGTAAAAAAAATATTTTCATTAGCGATCACATGGATTTTTCAGTAGCGGAGTTGAAAAAGTCTGTATCGAGAAACTTTTTCATTATTGGAAATATAGTGCCAGTAATGTAGCCGAAAATCTAGCAAAAAGAGTTCACTTGAGTCTGAAAGAGACATTTCAGTTTCGATATCTCGTACATGCTTAATCAAAACTTTAATAACAGCTCGCTCCAAAATTATAATAGAACATATTTTATATAAAACTGACAGTTTATACGCCATTGGCGATCGCTCTGTATGACAAATATGACCCAATTTAAATAGGGATTATATCCAATAGGTATAATAATAATAATAATATAATAATAATAATAATGTTTATTTGCTCAGAAGTTTTACAATATACAATCGGCACATGTATAATTATTACTCTTTATTTACAAATAAACGAAGACCACAAAGCCTAGGGCTGTCCGTGGTTTAGGATATTTATTTATCGATAAATGTAATAATGATGTGAAACATAACTATATAAACCTACTGAAAATGGAATTTAACAAAAATAATTATATTACTAAGCTAGATTGTACAGAATTATTATCTTAAAACTAGAAAATTTAATATAAATATACGTCAAATATATATATTTATATTACTAAGCTAGATCTAAACTAAGAATTATCTTAAAACCAGAAAATATTAATATAAGTTTACGTCAAATATACGCAATATTTATAATAAAATACTCTAGGTGTACGTATAAACGTAAAATATATATTTTTACCAACATATGTAACATCATATTTTATGAGGTACATCTTCAGAATTTTGTGATATTAGTTATTTTTCATTGTTATTAAATCATAAATTTTTGTTCTATTTGCATTATAGATGAAAGATTTGGAACGTTTTTTAAATATATGATAATTAGTCAGATTTCTAATTTGTTCCGGGAATTCATTATATAATTTGGGTGCGAGAAATGTAAAACTTCTCTGGCCTATGGACTTGTCACAAAAGGGTGTTATATATTTTGATTTGTGTCTGGTTGCATGGGAATGATTTAGTTGAATTAAAGTATCCTTATTTTTAAACTGGTACAGAGCGACAGTATAAAAATATAACTGTCTGATGTCTAGAATTCTAGCATCTTTGAAGAGATCATCGGAAGGGTAAGTATTTGGTTTACTAAGTATTATTTTTAAAAATATTTTCTGCATTATTTCTAATTTGTTTAGGTGCTCTTTTACAGCACTTCCCCACGCAATAATACCGTATTTTAGCCGAGAGTCGATCAATGCGTAGTATATGGTTTTTAAAGTAGAACAATCTAATATATTTTTAAGGCACTTCATTCTATATATTAAGCTTCTTAGAGTGTTACACACATTATTGATATGGTGATCCCATCTTAGGTGTCGATCTATAATAATACCCAAGTATTTGACTCTGTTTGCACTTTCAATTTTAGTGGTGTGATCAATTGTAAGTGAGGAAAATTTGGGCAGCGTATTTTTGTAACAAGCAAAAGGTAGAAATTTAGTTTTATTGAAATTTATTGTCAATAATTTATAATCAAACCAATCTTTTACTTTTTGTAAGTCTAATTCTGCCTGCACTTTTAAATCTTCCCACGTTTGATTACTGTATAGAATGGCCGTATCATCAGCAAAACTTATAACCTTTCCGTAGAATTTTGTTGTTAATAAATTGTTTAGATACATTGTGAATAACAGTGGACCTAACACGGTACCTTGTGGGACGCCAAATTCGACAATACGTTGTTCACTATTCGCATTACCTATTCTCACAAATTGTTTTCTGTCTGTCAGGAAGCTTTTAAACAGATTTATACTAGGACCGCGAAAACCAATATCACCCAAGGCTTCCAATAGCTGTGCATGACTCACAGTATCGAAAGCCTTGGTAAGGTCAAGAGTATTGGTCAAGTTGTATTTTTGTTAGTTATTTGATTTACTACATTCCATATATTTTTACTACTTTTACTGTTATTTGATATTTTTGTTTTATAATAATTCATTTTTGTTTCTTTTATTAAATCATTTAATTTATTTCTGTAGACCAAAAATTCATTTTTGAAATTTATGTTATTAGGATCGTCTTGTGATTGTTTGTGTAGTTTATCTCTTTTTCCCATGGATTTCAATAAACCGGAACTTACCCACGGTGATCTTTTCCGTTGTTTATGAGTTAATCTTATTTTATTTGTACTTTTATTTGTTATATCGGTAATATTTTTTATTAATATATTGGTGGCCTCATCTACACTTTCAGCGTTGTAAAATTTGCCCCAGTTTACATGTTTAATTTCAGATTTTAATTTATTGTAATCTATTACAGAAATATATTTTTTTTCTACGTGCTGAGAAATTGTTTTATTATAGTTTAGAACAATCTTCAAGAGAGTTGGAAAATGATCTGTTATTTTATTTTTAAGAATAAAAGAATCAGTATTATCATTGATGTTAAATTTCGTTTTTAAGAAGATGTGGTCAATGCAGGATTTGCTTTCACCTTCTACTCTTGTAAAAGCATTTATCATCGATTCAAAGTTAAATTCACTCATGATAGTAAGATATTCTTCGGATATATCGTTATTAGTTTTTATATTAATATTAATGTCTCCCGTTATAATATTGTAATCAGAGTCTTCTCTTGTAGTTTCGCTTAAATATTCTCTGAGCCTGACTAAGAATTCTTTCTCGCTTGTGGAGGGAGGTCTGTACACAGCAGTTATAATGAAGGATTTTTCCATATAAAAGAATTTTATTTGAATTGCCTTGCTAAGATGGATAGGCACAATTTTTACGGAGTAATTGATTGAATTTTTTATAAACATAACAACTCCATCATTTCTGTTGATATCTCCCTCATTGTATATAAGGTCATATCCTTTAATGTTAAATAGAGACAAGTCTGTTATGCAATATGTCTCCGACAGCACTAGGCAATCGAATTCAGTGTTTAGATGTTCTAATAATACAAGAAGTTGATCAAAATTTTTACTAACACTACGAATGTTTGTGTGGAATATACTTAAATTAAGTTCATTTTTTTTATCAAAGTGGGTGGCTATGTTATCTGGATATATTTCTTTAGTTTTAAAAGGGGTATATTCGACGTCTCTTATATATTGATTCATATTTTAAATTTGTTTAGTATCGTGAGAATTTTAAATATACTACAATAATAAAACTGTAAATCTTTTATCTTACATTTTACACTTTTTATGCTAATATCATAAGGATATAAAAGTAAATATGCAGTGAGAAGACGAAAGCGACGTATCGTAATTTTTCGAAGCACAGCCTCACAGAAGGTAATACCAGCTGGATAAAATATGAAATATGAAGTGCACTGAATCATCACCATCTTAGTACGCTCATAAACAAATGTATATTGCTGAGTTGCCCTGCCTTGCCCCGAAGCTCATCGAGTAGGTTCGAATTATTTGTCTCGACATTTATTACGACTATTCCAACTCTTTCTCTATTTTCCGCATGTATCTTGGTAATTGTATCTTTTAATTACTTTACTTTGTATGCCTCATGGTTAGGCGATTTCCATTTGTATTGCGATTGGTTTTAGAATTTGCCATAGTCTTTCATTTGATGGATATAGGTTTATTGTTAATAACGTCCATTAAGTAAATGTCTTAACCGCCCATCAGGTAATGTATTCATTTAAATGTATACGCTGGTAATGAGTAAAATTTAAGTAGCATCTTTACTTACGTACCGTTGCACGATAAACATAAATAGTAACATTACTAACGTAAAAAATTTTAAGGAATTTTTAACTTAAACACAATATATTCTAATAGTCCAAGCCGGAAGTACACTCAAAGAAAATGATAGGTAAATTCAACCAAAAAGAGCATATGAAATCGCGCCTATCTAGTTTCATAGTTAAATCAATCAGAAAAGAATAGTCATACAACTTTATTTGTTTTCGTAAACAAATAGTAGTTTAATAATCATATCTTCTTGTAACAAATTAAATAGTACAATGACATTTTTATATGTTCACTAACCATTTTCAATTTGGTCTACAATTAAATAGTACAACGACTTTGTTTTTTGTTCACCAACTAATTTTTAGGTTGATCTACACTTTATTGTATGATGAAGTTTTTTTTTGGTTAGCCAAAATCTCAGTATTGAGAGACATCAGACCACCCAAACCAAAGATTAGAGATCGTTTATAAGAACCATCCAAATATATCGATGATCCCTGAGAGAATTTGAACATTGCATGTTATTAATTTTCTATAAATTCATAAGAGTATAAGATAATGCATGATTGATTATTGTCAGTGATTTGTATGTGGCGTCATCTGGGAATAATTTCTGTAATAGACTACGTGGTAAGCAAGCAAATTTTATGGTAATTCTTTTAGAACTTCTATAAGACGACAATAATATTGGTTTGTCTACCAAGTACAATAATACAACGAACTAATACTGGGTTAGAATTACAATTCGATAATAGTTAAAGAAACCGCTGCCCAAGGAATCACTACTTCCACATCCAGATTTTTTATCTAAGTCACTCACAACGAAAAAATTTTGTATGTGGAAATAATTGTTTATCGAACATTAATAATATAATATTTGAAATCCTCTACCCCAAAAACCCATAAAATGATACCCCACATCGGTAGCGGGGTGGGGGTGGTGATAGGGGGTGGTAGTGGGGATGGATGAAGTAAAAAACATTTTGAGGTTTCTGGTTCTTGTACACACCCTAATTCACAATTTTTTTTCATCCCCTTTAATAATGGGGTGGGGGTGGTAATGGGGGTGGCTAATGCCAAAATTTTTTTTGAGACCTCAGCTTCTCTTGTATATACTAAATACCAATTTTATGGACTCTTTACCTGCTTGATTTACCTATTTTCCCAAATTTACCCCAATTTACCCCCCAACCCTTCGACGGAACAAGATGAAAATATAATCTAGTTCTAGATCTCGTTAAAGTACATACGTGTACCAAATTTCAATATCTCAAACGGTTCCAGAGCAAACGTGCGCACAAAAAAATTACAGACAGATCGACAGGCAGACCGACAGACAGACCGACAGACAGACCGACAGACAGACCGACAGACAGACCGACAGACAGACCGACAGACAGACCGACAGACAGGCCGACAGACAGACCGACAGACAGACCGACAGACAGACCGACAGACAGACCGACAGACAGACCGACAGACAGACCGACAGACAGACCGACAGACAGACCGACAGACAGACCGACAGACAGACCGACAGACAGACCGACAGACCGACAGACAGAAAATTTTTTTTCTTTCAAACTTAAAATCTCGACGTTTCGTGACATTCTAAGCCTATTGGAACAATAAAAATTTTTAAAAATTTTTTTGTCGTTACTATACTTCCACTGGATGTGGAAGTAATAAAATATACTATTATCTAGTTTAATTTGACAGAATTCAACAAAATAATAGTCAGACGAACAAAATAATAGTCTTATTCATCTATTTTTTAAGTTAATGTTTGTTTTGTTGTACGACAACTTTTTATTAATTAAAATAACAATCACCTCTTGTTTAAAAATACTATCAATATAGTTTGGTTTAACAAAATTAACGATATTGTTAGTTAACCATTTTTTTTTGTTGAATTTACCCATACTATTTCTTTAAGTGTATTTTTTTGACAAATTGAGGTGACAGTGGTTTTTTTTAACAGCTTTAATTCGAGGTCAGGAATAACATAACAAAATGTAGAGATACGGAACTATCTTTAATTATGAAAATTTGGTACTAAAATCGGAAAATCAGGTTTTTGTGCAATAACTCGTTTTCTATCAATCTTACGCCACAAATAGTGATATCCAAAGTTAAAGATAATCAAATTTTCGGTACAAAATTCAACATAATTATTTCTCAAGAACCGTAAACAGAAGGCGGATAGCCAGTTCCCTATGCTACAACGTTCGCCACTTGCCGGCAAAGCTGTGACGTCACGGTGAGACCTAAATCTGTTGTTACGTTTCTGACAGTATTGTCTCTCTGTGTTTAGTAGTGTGATTATTAAGTTTTGTCTACATATTTACAGGTTTCTCTTTGTAAATCTCATATGTACATCTTCGTGTGTGTTTTATACGTTTCTTTGAATTATAAAAACATTCTTTATTAGTGAAATTGTGTACAGAAACAGGGACATACTATTGCTTGCGCAATTTTGGACCTTTATAGAATTTAAAAAACAATTATTACTTCCACATCCAGTGGAAGTATAGTAACGACAAAAACATTTTTGAAAATTTTTATTGTTCAAATAGGCATAGAATATCATGAAACATCGAGATTTTAAGTTTGAGCGAAAAAAAATTTCTGTCTGTCGGTCTGTAACTTTTTTGTGCGCACGATTACTCTGGAACCGTTTAAGATATTGACTTGAAATTTGGTACGCATATGTACGTTAACGGGATCTGGAACTAGATTATATTTTCATCTTATTCCGTCGAAGAGTTGGGGGGTAAATTGGGGTAAAGGGGGGTAAATAGATAAATCAAGCAGGTAAGAGTCCATAAAATTGGTATTTAGTATATACTAGAGAAGCTAAGGTCTCAAAATTTTTTTTGACATAAGCCACCCCCAATACCACCCCTACCCTATTACTTTTACTTCATCCACCCCCACTACCGAAGTGGGATATCGTTTTATGGGTTTTTGGGGTAGACAATTTCAAATATTATATTATTAAAGTTCCATAAACAATTATTTCCACATACAAATTTTTTTCGTTGTGAGAGACTTGGATAGAAAACCTGGATGTGGAAGTAGTGATTCCTTGGGCAGCGGTTTTATTATTAGTGTTCTATGGTGATTTCGTATATATTATAGAAGGTAAAAGAAGTTTAATAATTAATGTATTAGATTTACATATTATTATTATTCAAATAGAAGTGAAGAAAAATGCTGGGAACAAGGTGCGCAGTGTAAGACTTGTAATAACACGTATTGTACAAAGAAATACTAGTCAAAATATCACTTTCGACGTTTTCCCAAAACTCAGAGATCTGGTGTCCAAAACCATAAGTGGTGAATGGATAAACAGGTGCAAAAGGCAGGATAAAAACTCAGATACAAATAGGATTTGTTCGATTCATTTTATGGAGACCGACTATGAACGAGACATTCATAATGAATTACTAGGTAAAAATACGTTTTTTTTTTTTTTTATTATATGTGTACCTACTTTTCCGAGTTATACTGGGTGTTAACTTGTATAATACATATTTTTCATAATTTAATATTTTGGTTAGACCATTCTTATCACATTTTTCTGTGAATTGAATCAAAATCCACTGTAGATAAGATAATTTTTTATCAGATTTTTTTTGTGAATCAAGGATCAATATCCGCCGTATAGAAAAACAAAAATGTATGTTTTCTTGAACCATTTCCATGACTAGCTTTCAATAAATTTGACATAATTTTGTCAATTTTTATCAGAAACTTCCACGCTTTGCCTGCTTACACTGTAATTCGTATGAATTTCAGTAATTTAAAAGCTAATCAAGCCCTAAGGCAATGAAGAAAAAAAATACAGATTCTAATTCAAGCAGAAAAAAAATCGAAAATCAAGTAAAATAACAAACTGAATAACCAACAATATATTATAATTTGACATTGAGTGGAAAAGGAAAAAATGCTACATTTTTTAAACTTTCCACACACGTTTAGTTCACGATATTTATATACAAAGAATACTAAAAATGTATGCCTCAATTATTTCAATAAATGTGTGTGTGCGTTAATATTATTAAAAGAATATGCTCCGCACAATGCATTTTAAACGACAGTGCGCTGGAACAGGGCGCGCGGTTACGTCATAGTAATGACGGAACCGTGCGGACAGATTTGCTTGATCTGGCTATCCTTGACGTTTACAGTTCTTGATTATTTCTTTATTTTGATATTTTAAAATGATCGTAGATAAAATCATGTGTGTAATTCGAGCGTAAACTGTTATTGTTGCTCTCAAGTGTTATTGCACAAAAACCCGATATTGGTACCTAATTTGCATAATTAAAGTTAGTTCCATATTTCTGCAGTTTTTACATTTTTAATATATTTTATCTGACCTCGAAACAAAGCTGTTAAAAAGCTATTAACATTAATGCTGGTAACAGTTGACGGTTATAGACCATAAGATGTTAGGAAAAGACCTTTTTAACTAGTCGTCGTTTCGTCACAATTTATTAACATCCTCAGGACTATTTACGTGAGTTTTCCTTTGTCACATTGGATTTAAAAAATAAAACAAAACACATTGATATTAACAAATACAACAAGACTCCTAGTTTGTACTCAGTATAGAATAGGTTACTCATGCAGTGAGGAGTCTTGTTGAATTTGTTAATATCAATGTGTTTTGTTTTATTTTTTAAATCCAATGTGACAAAGGAAAACTCACGTAAATAGTCCTGAGGATGTCAATAAATTGAGACGAAACGTCGACTATTTAAAAAGTCTTTTCCTAACACCTTTTGGTCTATACCCATCAACCGTTACCAGCATTTAAGCACAGACCATCAACCACTAATAAAAATTAACATTAATGTTTTACACAAGTGACACTGCAGACAAAGATATTTCAAAAGTCTTCTTCAATTATTTGTTTTATTAACTGTCTATATTTCACCTCATGGAAAGCTTTCACCCAATTCGGAATTTTTGTTAAAAAATTAGGGCCATAATTAAATCCACAATCACTTGACTTTTTAGTTGACGAAGAAAGGGAGATGTTTTAGTTCTGGATAAAGTCCAGCACTACCCGGCCGCGATAGACTCTAAGCAGCGGATGTCATGATGATTTCCCCTCTCACAAAAAAAGAAGTATTGCTATTCCAGCTCGTGAGCTCATGGAAAGCTTTCACCCAATTCAGAATTTTTGTTAAAAAATCAGGGTCATAATTAAATCCACAATCACTTAACTTTTTAGTTTATTGAAATATAGACCAAAATTGAGTGTTCGTATTGTACCCGTAAATATCCTCTCGTTTTTTGTATGAATGCCTTAGCAAGCATTGAAACACTATAGTGATGGAAACGATGAAATTCCCTATTCAATAAATGTACCCTTTACATCCTCTCTATATTCACGATTCGTAATTATTCTGATGGTTTTCCTCTGTAATCCGAAAATTCTACTGACTTGCGGGGCATCATCATCAATCATTACACCACATGAGACACTACTAGTAAGTAACAGAGAATTAATAAAATTTTGAAAAATACAATATATTATCTTTTGGGTTTCTACCAAGAATATATTTTTTGACATTTTTACACAACGTGGTGGAACGAGTTTAGATTTGGGTCAAGAAATGCGCCTATACCTTACGATGAACTGACTGTCAATAGTGTCAAGCGGCGCATGTTATTGAGCGACGTTGATTTGATCAGCCTTTATACAAATTATTTTAAATTACACTCCCTCCAAATTTAAATGCCAATAGGATCTGTTGCACGCACGGATCAAGTATATTAATTGAAGACCTAAGTGGATAAAGGTGTTATGTCGCATTTTTAAAAAAAATCACTTTATGCAATTTTTGAACACCCCTGATATAGATTTAACACCCAATAAACGGTGAATTCTAAATTTGTAATATCTTATAGAAACTTTTTAATTATAAAGGCGCCATGTCATACATACAACCAGTTATTTTAGTGGATGTACACAGTTTTGGACAGAAAAATCTAGTTTCATAACAGCTTGATATTGTTCTTTAATATTAGTGTAAACAAAAAAACATAACCCAAAATTATCTATTTTATGAGGCATTATTTATTTGAATCGAAGACAAAATAAATAAGTTCCAACTCAAAACCGTTTTATTTAATTTAAAACTTTAAAAGTGTGACAGAACACCTTTATCCACTTAGCTCTTCAATTACTATCCTCCCTTCCCGGCTAAGGTACATAAATTTAGCTTTTTCTGGATTTTTATTATTTTCAGGTGGTCTATGTTTGAAAATCATATTTGAGGATTCACTTTCGTTTAGAGACAGTTTATCGTATCATACGAACCATTCTAAAGCATTTAACTTTCGCCTTTGAAGGGCATACAACTTATTGTCAGATGCCAGGAGTGTGGTATCATCTGTAAATAGTACAAAGTCATCAGGCACGGATCTACTTCAGTCATTTACGTAAATTAAAATTAAGATTAGTCCTGAAACCGATCCCTGCGGCACTCCACCCCTTATATACTTAGGCGCATGGATTGCTGTCTCTGTTAAAGTAGTCCTCAAGGAGCCTCATCGATTTTCTTTTTATTCATGATGTCTTGACAGACGTATTACCAATAAATATTGGCACTCTTTTGTTTTCACAGCATCACAACACCTACCGCAGTTGTCTGTTAGTACACCTAACGAAGTTCTTTCCCATCAGTCCAATGTTTTGGGCTGGGCTCCTCGCCGCTTGTCAGCTGGTTTCTCCTGAACTATTAACCTTTCCGTATTGTTCTCTTTCTGACTGATATCGTCAAAAAATGACAGGATTCGGGAAAATACGATGCTGGAGAGTCATTTTAGGGAGTAAATTTCTTAGAAAATCGAGCTTTTGGTGCGATGAAAAATTCAAAGGATTCGTAACAAATTTCTCGAAAGCTTCAATACGCCGACTGTCTGTTTCTCTAATGGTTCATGTCTCAGATATGTAGAGAAAGATCGAGAAGACTAACCTGTAAGACGAGATGTCTGTGTATTAGTGATATTTCTCCCACGCCAAATTCTACTAAATTAAGAAGTTGCCAATCTTGCTATCTGTATTTCTCGTCGAATCTCTCAATCGCTGTTATTGGTACTGTCAACAAGAACTTCAAGTTCTAACTCAGAATCACCTATTCTTAACGTATCTGGGTGTAGGTCTACAATTATAGATTTCATTTTGTTGCAATTTATGCTTAATCCGTAATCGGAGCCGATTGGAGTTTGTCCAGAAGCTGCATGAGCTCATTCTCTCTCAGCGGAACTATTGTAGTATTGCCTGGAACTCAAGGTAGAAATCTTACCTCTGCCCGTAGCTATTCCAGCTCGTCGGTCCTCCAGCACAGGTCACATCACGTGTTTACTATAGATGCTAAAGAGAAATGGTAATAGAACAAAGCCCCTGTCTCTCTTTTTCTTCGTACAGACTAACAATAGACCAGTTGTCTGTGTTGCATTAGTAGAAACAGGAATATATCTCCAATAATGCAACCCACAGGCTGTACTATTAACAAAAGCTTTACGGAAGTCTACGAAACAAAGGTGGATAAACGCGTAATATTATCTTGTCTCTTCGATAATTTATCGTAAAATTCAGTATTTGTTCTCTAGTACCGCGTCATTTAACAAAGTCTGCTTTCTCAGGAGGACAGATAATACTGACGAATATACAGCATTATTTTACTATGATATTAATGCCTGCGAACTGTAGGCGATTTGATAAAGTTAACATTTTATAAAAGAACACCGTTAACATAATTTCAACGCAAAATATGTCTTAAACTATCTAAATAACAAACAAAAGCAAAATATAGCTTTTCGTTTAGTTTCAAAAATCAACTAATAACACTTTTCTGATATATAGGGTGTCAGAAGGAAAGTTTTTATTCGTAATAATTTTCAAGTAGCAAGAAAATTTCGATAAATGCGAGGTAGATAATGGGGCATATCGACTGTGGCAGTATTATGCAACAAGTGGTCTTCATCCTCTCAATCTCAACTACCCACCCATATATAGGATTTCAAGATTTATGATAAATGGAAATATTTGTATGACATATTAAATGGCCAGCAAAATCACCAGGTTAGATTACTTTATGTGAGACCATTTGAAATCTGGTGTATTTCGCCACCAACTAGTGAATTTGTAGAGGGACTAGGTCGAGTAATCACTGCTGATTGTACTAGCATAACTGCTCAAGTATATCAAAATGTTAGCGAGGAGTTTGAAAATCGATTGGATAATTTTCAGGAATAAAATGGAAATCATTTTGAACGGCATTAATAATCATAATCCTTGAAGGTCTGAAGTAACTTTATGTGGGGGTATTCGAGTATACTAGGATCAATTTCTGTTCCCGAAGAAATTGCCGTGCTATGACCGGGAATCAAACCACGCAGTCATACGGTTCCTGAAGTTATTACTTCGTTTTTCGCATTTGCTCCTGTAACTCGGCAAAAAAGAAGAAAAAACTGTCAGTACTGTAATCTTAACAAAATTACCTTCAATTGACACCCATAACCAACGGGCGACATGTCGTACTATTGCAGGTAGTCTAGGGAGATGCGATGGTTCTCGTAATGTTGGGCCTGAAATCACAATAATGGTAAACTTTACGAAAAAAATTCGTCTACACACTTTGAAGCTCGTACTCCATATGCACAAATCTGATCAGAATAAATAATTTCGCAGTTCTGCACGAGACACAAAAGGAATTTGTCTCTCCGTGAAACATTCTGAAATTTTGATATATTGAATTGCTTATATTCGTGATGAAATGTCTCAATGGGCAAGAATTCTAAAAATCGACAGTTTTTAAAATACATCTTGTCAAAACAATAGATAATTTTAATCATTTTAGACATTCAATAATTACAGTGTCACACAAAAAAAAGTGATCTGGCCTGCGGACCAGACCAGTGTATCCTTATATATCTGGACCCGCTGAAACCGAAGTCAGAATTGTCAGATTGGCTCGCTTTTCACCCCAAACCCGAAGAAAAACACCCCTCTAAAAAAATGGTCTGGCCTGCGGACCATACCAGTGAATGCTTATGTATTTGGACCCTCGGAAACCGAATTCGAAGTCAGAATTGTCAGATTGTCGTTTTTCACCCCTTACCCCCCAAAAAGGACCACTTTTTTGTGTGTGGCTGTGTTATTTACCCATAAACTTTAGGGGAAAAGGTAATAATAAAAAAATATCCGCTAAAATTCTCTGACCCTTATTCAAGTTCAATAAACATTTTTTGGCTCTTGCACCTGTCAACAATTTACGAGTAAAAACTTCTTGAATATCTAAAATTAAGTAAATCATCTAGATTTGACAACCTGTATCTCAAAAACTGTATCTTTTTGGAGCTCTTGTCCATTATCATGAACGTTTTACAGAGTGCCAAATTCTATTTAAAGTAAGCAGAGTGCTTTGCCCCCATGTATCCCCCACTGCTACGTACTGCCTTAATTTGACACTTCACATTTTTGGAAATGTTAGCTGTTAAAACTTATAATAAAAGATTTACAACTATTATTTACTACTATTTTCATTACACGAACGCTGATTCCATCGGAAAGCCACAACATTACGAATTCTACTACACCAATTAGTTATCTACAGCTAACTCACTTTCACGAAGCAATAAATAAATCAAATGTACGTGTCCAATACGTTTATAATTTATGTGCACATACAGTTCAAGTCGTGCCTTAAGAATTATTGCATATATGGAAAAATTTGCAATTAACTGCAACTCACGGAATGCAGTCACCTTAAAAGCGTAAATATTTTATTTCAACGATTAGTTTTAGCAGAATTATCATTTTCACTATTAGTATTAGTCTAAACTATTGCATTTCATACTAAATGTTTTAAAAATACGTTTGATTCTGGTGTAATATGCTATATGTTACACTTTTAATATAATAATGTAAATTTAAATTTATCAGGTGTGCAGGCAGGCAGGTCATTTCAATATACCTATGTATAGTTGGTTGCCTAAACAATCACTGGCCGGAATGATGCAAATTATAACATCCTTTAATTCTTTAGTTAAAAACTAAATTAAACCAAAGCGGTAATTAATAGAACACTGATCACACAAGCAAAACATCAGTAAACGGATTGATAAAATTAATTAAGCACTTTAGACACCTTGTTTTAATACATCACAAATGATGTGCTGGTACTTTTGACACTTCATTTTAAATTTCATAAAATGTTAAGTATAATGTCATTCTTCATGTGCACTAGTCTTGAATGGTTCAACAACGGTTTCTTCATAGAAATATAACATAAAATTGGGCGCGAGTCTAGTGGCCTTATAAGTTAACGTAAAATCTTAGATTTGCATATGCAGAAATAGGTAAATCAAGTAAGTCAGAGTCCATAAAATTGGTATTTAGTATATATGAGAAGCTAAGGTCTCAAAAAATTTTTTGGTTATCCGCATTACCACCCCCACCCCATTATTAAAGGGGATGAAAAAAATAAAATTGTGATTTAGTGTGTACAAGAACCAAAGGCCTCATTTTTTTTTACTTACTATTATTCAAATAAGCTTAGAATGTCATGAAACGCCAAGATTTTAAATTTCAGCAAAATAAATTTTCTGTCTGTCGGTCTGTCTGTAACTTTTTTATGTTCACGATTATTATGGAACCGTTTAAGATATTGCTTTGAAATTTGGTACACGTATGTATTTTAATGAGATCTGGAACTAGATTATATTTCGATCTTATTCTGTTGAAAGGTTGGGGGGTAAATGGGGTAAATAGCTGTATCAAGCAAGTAAGAGTCCATAAAATTGATATTCAGTATGTATAAGAGGAGCTAAGCTCTCAATAAAATTTTTGACATTAGCCACCCCCATTATCTCATTATGCGATTTAGTGTGTATACAAGAATTAAAGACCTAAACAAATTTTTTACCTCATCGACCTCCACTACCGCCCCCCTACCACCCCCACTACCGATGTGGCACATCGTATTATGAATTTTCAAAGTCGACGATTTCGAATATTATGTAATTAGTAAGTTCCATAAACAATTATTTAAACATAGTGGAGTGCAAATAGAGTATCAAAATTTTTTTCGTTGTGAGGGACTTGGATAGAAAATCTGGATGTGGAAATAGTGATTCCTTGGGCAGAGATTTTTATGTTTTGTATGTAGGTACCAGTGGCGGCTGGTGAAATTTCAATATTTTTTTTCTCGTCTGTGGCGCATGGGACCCATACGAAACTTGGGAAATAACATCTAGAGAAGCACTTCTCTAATGACCCCTAAAAAATTTTGAAAAAGCAGTTTGCGAAAAAATTTTTGAAAATTCGCTAGCCTCCCCTGGGTCTAGGGACCCCTGTTTACTTTTATTTTTTTTTGTCATATGCATTTGACTTTTCATAAAAATGCATCGACAGATTTTGGAGTTTGTGAAAATATTTTCATTACTAACTGAGATACAACGAATTGAAATATTGTAATTTGTTAAATTGTAAATTACAAAATTTCAGTTCATTGTATTTCAGTTAGTAATGAAAATATTTTCACAAACTCTAAAATCTGTCGATGCATTTTTATGAAAAGTCAAATGCATATGACAAAAAAAAATAAAAGTAAACAGGGGTCCCTAGACCCAGGGGAGGCTAGCAAATTTTCAAAAATTTTTTCGCAAACTGCTTTTTCAAAATTTTTTAGGGGTCATTAGAGAAGTGCTTCTCTAGATGTTATTTCCCAAATTTCGTATGGGTCCCATGCGCCACAGACGAGAAAAAAAATATTGAAATTTCACCAGCCGCCGCTGGTAGGTACGTGTTTAATGGGGGATATAAAATAAATTGTCTGTTTTAACTGCAGAAGTTGTTATTTTTGTAGCCATATCTTGGCATCAATATTTTAAAAGATATATTAAATATAACATTATTAATAAAGCATCCAGTTTTAAATATACATTGTTAATACAAATTTTTATTGTATACTAAATAAGAACAATTTTATTATAACACAACTACCGGTAATAATAAAAGTATTATCATTTGGTTCAAAATGGACCCGAAATATTTGCAACCAAATTAAAAATAGTAAGATAATGTCATAAAATATTTCACAAAAAGTCCTAAGTACCCAAAATTAGACATGCATTCTAGTAGCTCCATTTGAAATGATATGTGGGATGCAGTTTATTTATGCTTTTATTACGCTTTGTATATGAAATAGTATTAGAGTAGCAGTAATAGCATATTTTAATGGAAAGGCATTATATTCGCTTCACAGAACTGCTAAACGGAGATAAAGTATCACTTCATAAATAGTCGAGCTTATTAAAAACCGTTCGAGATATTTTTTGTATACTCTGTTACTGCAGTCGGGATTGTAAATTTTCGATGTGATCATACAAGTTTGCGGTTCACTCGACATCTGTTCGAAACAGATTGCTGCAATGTTATCCAGATTGTTTCATTACATACCAGGATAGTTCGAGAGCTATAATACCTTGGGACTAATAGACTACCTGTCAGAACTGTTGGTGTTAAAATTACGAGTATTTTTCAAACGTGAAGCATTCTCGAAGAATTACAATATATTTAGTTGAAAAACATTATTAATGGATATACGTACATACAGTTATCAAATGAAAAGTTACCTTGATATTATCTCAAGTGTAAAAATAAGCTGAGCTTAATATTTTGATGAATTTTTTTGAATGGGTGACTAACACGCATTTAAGAATATTTTTCATTTAATCGTAAAAATATTTATATACACTATACAGTGTGTCCCGAAATATCTGTCATTAACTCAACCACCCATAAAGGAACTTTTCGAAAGAGTATTTCTATTATTTATATTCAGCTTCAAAAACGCATCATTTTCTTACAGTACTTATTGTAATAAATTGAATTTAAAAAACTGCTGCCTAAGGAATCACTACTTCCACATCCAGACTTCCTATCCAAGTCGCTTACAACGAAAATACTATATTTGCACTTCACTATACGGAAGTAATTATTTATGGAATTTTAATAGTATAATATTTGAAATCGCATACCAAAATCCCGTAAAATTATATGCCACATCAGTAGCAGGGTGGTGGTTGTGGGGGTATGATGAAAGTCGTCAAGAATTTTCCTATACACACACTAAATCAGAATATTTTTTCACCCCCTTTAATAATGGATTGGGGGTGGTGATAGGGGTGGCTAATGCCCAAATTTTTTTTGAGACCTTAGCATCTCTTATATTTAGAGATGCTAAAATTAAAACTAAACAAGCTAAAAACGTACTCTTCGCCGGTTTACTAAACTTTTTATATAATTGTTACACATTCTATAAGATACTCTTCGCAGTTTTTTTTAATAATGTTAGTTTTAAACATTTTTAATTTTATAGTACTTACTTAGTTGGTGAAAGACTCAGTGTAAAATAAAGTAAAAATAAAAAAAACCATACCATACCTCATGTGGGTTTCGAACCTGGGACCCTTGGATTCCGAGTCAAAAGCGTAAGAACGACCTAACACGTAAAAAAATGTAAAAAATGTAAATTTTTACAAAAACATAAAAATTTAAAAAAAAATTCTCAAATTTAAATCATTAATAACATTTTTATTTACTGATCGATTTTGTTCAAAAACAATAGGGTTCTTCCCCTAGCTAACACTAACTTTGTGTCCAAATTTCAGTACAATCCGATTTTTCTTTCTTAAGTTATCGTGCTTACAAGAAACGTGACGGACGGACGGACAGATGGACAGACGGACGGACAGACGGACGGACGGACGGACGGACGGACGGACGGACGGACGGACGGACAGACGGACATTTTGAAAGTTGTTCAGAATTCGTTCACTAACACAATGATCTGAAATTTTTTTCTCTACGAGCGATATTTACGATTTTAGAAATGTGCCGATCAAATACAATATACTCTTCGTCTTTGCGAAGAGTATAATAAGCTAGAACACTTAGAAAGTGGTGCTCTTTTACATAAACTATCACCACCTAAAGTTAACGACAGGAATTTGTGGATACTCTATATAATGTAACATTTATATTGGCAATTCGAAAATATTTCTTTTCGGCCACAACTTTGTTGTTTTTTATATTAGAAAAAATATAAAAAAAGCATCGGAAAGCTCGATCAACTTCCTTTAGAATTGGTGCCTACAAATATTTTGAAAAAACTGATAATTAGCGAGATTCTTGGGAAAATGGAAGAAATTTCACGTTTTCCTAGAAAGTGCATGTAAATCTTAAAAAAATAATTTTTCCCTGAAACGTTTGCTTCGAAGGGCCGAGATTAATAGAGCGTGTAGGTAAGTCATAATATTAAGAGTACATCGTAATGAGGTCAATTTCAGTTTATTACCGATTAATTACGGTGATAAAATGGCGAAATTTTACAGAAAAAATAAAAAAGTTCTCACTTCCGCTCCTTCTATTTCCCTCATTTTTGCCACAAAAAATTAAAAAAGAGTTTTAGCAAATTTAATTCTATTTAAATCCGTTAGAGTAGTTCTTTGGCCCAGGAGCCAAGGTTAAGGAGTTACCAACTCTTTTAACAAGAAACGTGCGATTTTTGCCGGACATCGCCACATATTTCAGTAAATATCTCCGAAACATAAAAAAAAATCAAGATACTGATGGAATCAGAATATTCGTAATGAAACGAACTCGTTTTATGGTATTTTTTATTTTGAGCTAGCTCTTACCGTTTCAGAGATATCGGCGAAAAATAGCTAAAAAAAAGCATGCATTTCGGAACCGAAAATAGCGCAAAAACATGCATTCGTAAAACGTTCATATTTTTCGAAAAACGCTTGTAGGAAGGTCGTACAATGTCGCGACGCAAAGAGGAAGAGTTCTAGTTGATCCGCATCGTAAATTGCACAATTTCAAAACGGTAAAACAAAATGTTAGTCACACGTCAATATAGGTAATGGTGAAGTTAGTATTTCATGGCTGCCATACGAATTTACTGCTTGAGCTATACTGCGCATGCGTAACCATTGACGTCACGGCTTTTAGCGGGAACTACCATTTTCAAATTATAAATTGAATTTAAAATTATTTAACGTCCATAAAAAAATTGCCGTTACATATATTTAGTTATTACTAGTCCTAGAATGCCAATTCACTGTAAATACAAAGTTTGAAATAACCGGTACCGGCAACTCTGTGATGAATGAAACAACAGAGCCGGATGGTACAAAAATCAGTCTGTGGTTCCCTATTGTTCACTCATCTACAAGGCGACTTATCCTGTAACCCAGGGATTCCCAACAAGATTTTTTCAAGGACCCCCTCATCGGTCGCTATACTGACTTAAAAGCTAAAATTCTTCTTAAAATGAAGATTATGGAGAATCTACCACTGCAAGTCAAGTAAAATACAAAACAATTGAATATCTCAATGACATTTCGCGGACCACCTGTTGGGAATCCCTGCTATAACCCATCATTCACTAGAAAATGCAGATCATTTTGAGTCCATAAAATTATGGGTTATTTTGTTTCTTTTTTTTAAAACCATTTATTTAACGTCGGCCTATTTCCGCTACCAGGGCCTATCACCGACGCCTGGAGACGAGCTACCCCCAACCTGGAAATTTTGTCAAACCTCTTCTCTTGAGAAGAGTAGGGATCTTTTACTTGCCTAACATTTAATAGACAAGGAACCGCCTGGTTTACATCCCCCAAAGGATGGTATATCCACTACGTAATCCTCGTCTTGAAAATACAAAGCTTCTGCGTATACGCTGATATACAAGCTGCTAGAAGGTGAGACGAGATCGCTGTGTTTCCCAAGATGGATATCACATATCCAAGTACTAACCACGCTGAACGTTGCTTCACTGGATTATCGAAATATAGCATAGTCAAAACGCCTCTACGCTCGGCCCCAATTTTGTTTCTTAAATGTACTTGTACATGCATACCAATTAATCGAAAATGCCTTACAAATAGTCAGATAAACGTCAGAGAATAACGTCTCTGACTGACATGATTACATCCCACGAATTTCTCATTTTCCAACATGACTTCGTCAAATCATTCAGCACAAATAACATACTTAGTAGACAAAAACCTGATGCAATACCGTGTGTCAGATTTTTCTCAAAGATATTTCTATTAAGAGCGGCATTCTCAGTATATCATCCCAGCGAATCTGTACATTACGATTATAATTAAGTATAAATAATGGCACTTTCCGCGCTGTTGTACACTACATAAAAACTCCTTGAACTCCGTGAATAAGCGTAGAAACGATACAATCAACCCCGAACAGAATGATATATTGCTTAGTTCAGGTGTTTATAATTACCGCTGTGTCCAGAAGGAAGTTGGCCGTGATTTACCTGCAACCAATACAATCACAACAGACGCACGCGATTACTAGGATTAAGCCAATAGATAGGGAGCTGGTGGTAATGTAGGTACATGATGTGTTCCTCCCATATAAGGCAATTTGTTTAGGGTAGAACGACAAAAATCAATTTATTCATAAGGACTAAAATGCCTCGAAAAAAAAATGTTTAACAACCCGCGCTCCTAACCTTATCGATGTTTTATTTGTATTATTAATAATAAAAGTGCAAACGCAACAAGTGATCGTTCCTCCTGTCAACTGAGCTGGAATGTATTACTTCCACAAGCTTCTACATGAACGACTACCACTCTACCATTTACCCATAAATGACTCACCCCCCATAAACACATAAATCCAATAAATACAATTCCAAATCCACTTCCTGATACTTCCTTGAACCCCTCGCTGAAATTCTCATAGAAATTAGTATAGGTACTTTGTTCAAAAACATAGTTTTATATACTTAACTTTTTTGAATGAGGTTTTTATTGAGTTCTCCCAATACAATTTCTTCTTCTATGACAAAATAAAAAAAAGTTCTAATCGTCTCAATTTCACAACTCAATATCAAAAATAAAATGCAACCGTTCTGCATAGAAACTTGCTAACTGTCTCTATTCTTATCATGCCTGGAAGCATTTCTGCCACAACACCTGGCCGCCGCATGACATTGCGCGGTTCACGCGTTAGTTGTTAGGCAGCTCTTTTATACATTGTTAACACTAATGAAATAAATGCAATACTTTTTTGACATGTACCCATAGCTAAATAAAATAAAATATATTTAAATTGGAAATTGGAATCTATTATGTCCGAAACATCGACGGAGTAATTGTGTATTTTTGTCTTTTTTTTGCCATTATCAACAAAATTTCTTAATGGATTGTGAAGCTACAGGTATTTACGTCCTATCTATATTATTACATCGATTGAGTTATTTTTGAAAAATCGTTGACTTCATAAGGCAAAATTTAAGTCAACAGTTTTATTAAATAACGGTATTGTTCAAAGGTGAAAGAGAAAGTTCCGTCGAGTACCACTACTTCTTTTTATTGTAAGTTAGCTTGGATCTTGACGGTCAAGCACAGAAAAATCTAGCCTGTCAAAATTATTCTTTTGTTATATAAAGCGCTTTGTTTACAGGTAGCCACGATGAAATTACTTTGACATCAATTAGCATCAATAGAGAAGGGATACTTTTGGAAAATGATTTTTTTTAAAATATCACCTTACATGGATGGTACAATATGTTGTACTGTTCATAAGATATGGATACATGGCAGAGACATAATTACTGTACTATCTTTATCCGTGGGACAGCTATTCGAAGATATCTTGGAGACCAGCCAAAAGGATTATAAAAACATAAGACTGTTTCGCTCAAAAAAAACGTTAAAGATGAATACTAATAAGAACATGAACAAGAGGCACTCATATATCCACAAGCTATAATTCATTTTACCGAAAAACGCCATTGAAGAAATGAAGACTTTTTCGCATGATGTGACTAAGACATATTCCTAATTTCTTAAACGAAACTCCAATGGATCGCACTGATTTCATCGACGGCGATGATGTTAGGTTAGGTTAGGTTGATATGTGAGTGGGTTTCTAGACAGACCTTCCACTTCGACCATCTGGTCTATTTTGGCTCACTCATAATTATATTTCAACCAATAGGTTCAGCTTTTTAATAAAGCCGACTACCTTATTGGGTGAGATATTGTCCAGGTCTTCTGGCAGCAGTTTCCCTTTGCCAAAAAGTGAGAACCTGGTTCTTTCTGCAGCAGGACAGGTACATAGAACGTGCGCTGCCGTTTCATCCCCCTCCAAACACAGTCGGCATTCAGCGTTTTATTACAAATCTCTGTGTAGGTGTTGATTTAGTCTGCAGTGTCTGGTATATAGGCAAACTAGAGTTCTTGGGTGTAACCTATTTAACTCCAATAGTTTCTTAGTTCTTGATTTCAAAGGATATGAATGGACTTGAATGAACTAATCCTGGTAGTTCTTGCCAGTACTGGAGGATTGTCTTCTCAGCCCAGGCCAAGATGGTTGTTTTCGCAGTGCTTGCCGATATGCCAAGTACTGGTTCTGGTCTGGTTCTGGTTCTGTTAAATTTCAATACCGCACCTTCTCTGGCTAAGGAATCGGCTATTTCATTGCCCTCTATGCCAGAATGGCCCAGTATCCAGACCCGAGTTAACTTGTTGTTTCTGCACAATGGGGTTAGAGCCTTTTGACAGTTCCAAACCAATTTAGAACTGCAACGATGTGAACCAAGAGCTTTAAAAGCTGCTTCACTGTCTGAAAAGATTGTTATTGATCTGCGCCTAGGATGCATCTGTTCAAGCCTCCTTGTTACCCAGGGTCGAAGTTATTTTTACCTTTGGGTTGTGATTGTATACCCCAGCTCCAGCTCCTTCAGGGGGTTTGGAACCGTCTGTAAACCAACAAATGTCCGCTCTTTGTATGACGGTTTTAATTCTATCCCATTCATCTCTTCCAGGAAACAGGACTATAAAAGGGAGTTCATATTTGGTCGCGGTAGGCATCACATCTGAAAGCATTCCCAGGGTGTCGTGACTCTCTATGTCATCTGACAGCCTGTTGCGTTCCAAGATGCTAGCCTGCGGCATATTAATGACCACCTGTTGAAGTCTGTATGTCGCCCACCTGGCCCATATGGAGGGAGGATTTCCAGAGCAGCTGATAGTGTGGTACTTATTACACCGGTTATTGCAGACATGCTTGTCTCTGTAAACCAGAGAGTTTGGCTTTGGTCGCTCGTTGTAGCCTTTGCCCAGGATTTTCCACAAATTCAACGACATGTTAACAAGGACAGCCTTGCGTTGTGGATCATCTTTTCCCACCTGGCCTCTCTCTCCAAATAGATATGGAAGGAGGATTTCCAGAGCAACTGACGGTGTGGTACTTATTGCACCGATTATTGCCAGGCACGCTTGTCTCTGTAAACCAGAGAATTTGGCTTTGGTGGCTCGTTGTAGCCCCTCCGATCACCAAACTATAGAGACTACCATTGGTCTTATGACTGTAACGTATATCCAATATATTGTTGGGGACCTACAGCCCAGGATTTTGCACAAATTCAACGACATGTTCACAAGGACAGCCTTGCGTTGTGGATTATCTTTTCCAGATGGGAGTTCCAGTTAAGTTTTTTATCTAGTAGATATTTTACTTCCCCCGCAAATGGAAAAGTTTCACCTGCTAAGGAGGGCGCGGGCGGTTTGAAGTTATTCCTTCTCCATTTTCTAGTGAAGGGTACTATTATAGTTTTGTGGAGGTTAACAGACATCTGCTCCCTCTCACACCAAATGTACTGTATTGAATCTAGCACCTCTTGAAGAGTGTGGGAGAGTACCTTTTCGGGTTTTCCGTTGAACGATTGAGAGGTAAATAGGTAAATGAAGCAAGTTAGAGACCATAAAATTGATATTTAGTATATATAAGAGAAGCTAAGGTCTCAAAAAAATAAAATTATGATTTATTGCGTGTACAAGATCCAAAGGCCTCAATTTTTTTTTTACTTCATCCACCCCCGCTCCCTCTACCGATATGGTATATCGTTTTATGGGTTTTTGGGGTAGACGATTTCAAATATTATATTACTAATGTTCCATAAACAAATTTTTCTCATTGTGAGGCTTGGATGGAAAATCTGGATATGGAAGTAATGACTTCTTAGGCAGCAGTTGTTATTGTTAGATCTTCACTATTTTCAACTTCTGACACAAGAACAAATTATCTAAAAATTCATGCCACCAGCTCCTTAGCTATAACATTTGCAAGTGGGAATATGAGACTCCAGCTAGGTACGCAGATTATTTTATCTATCAGGAAGTTAAGATTCAATTAAATCGTGGTGGCCTTTATTCGACATTAAAGTTATTTATTGAGCATAGAGAAATGCTCGGTTTAATTTGCAATTAGATCTGCAGTCTCGGTAATATACATCTGGACAGCATTTCAGCTCTTATAATTTGATTATAATGGAATACGAGTTATAAAGTCGTTTTGTTTTCAGGTTCAGATGACAGATTATGTATTAAAATTAGCATTGGAATCAAATTCGCTGAAAAGTTTATTGCGGGATTTACAGAGGAATTTATTGTGTTTCATCTGATTATTCCTAAGTGGGTTTAAACTTAAAAAATAGTAATTGCTGTTAATTTGCTACTGTCCAGCCAAAAAAACAATTTACTTTTATCTACACAATTCTGTCCAATGAATGATATTTATTAGGTATTTTCTAGGAAAACAGAAAACTATTTATTTTTTAAAACAGGAAAAATCTTTTTTTTTTTTCACTAAATTTACAATGTTACACATATTGAGGACATAAGTGGTAGATAATGTTTGTTCTGCTATGTCATTCCTCATTTTTAACCATGCAAATACAAATTACACACGAAGAAAACTTGATTTTTCAAATTTATGGCAATGACATGTGCAGTTGCATAGGAAATGTGAAAGAAATTGCACAAACTTAAATATTAATATGTATACATCTGCATACCCGTACAGGTGCAACTGCAGTGTAGTTGATAATTAATTTTCTAACCCAATGGCTTGGCTTCCTAGAAGAACATTCGGCTGAGCTTGTCTGCTATTGGCGGAATTGCATATGTATTCATTAAGGTATTTACCGATTAAAGACATGTTATTAAAATAATATCTGTTCGAGATGATTCTGATCGTTTCATCTTGATCCACTTCTGGTCTGTCGTGGAAGTGGAATATGACTTTTATGACCATTCGTTTTTGTACGACTAATTTGAATTTATTTTATGCCTTCTTCTTCTTCCCTCAAGTACTTGATGATTATTTACGAACTTCGCATGTGGGTCTGTTTTATTTGCTTGATTAACTAGAGTAGCCCAGACGACAGAGAACATTTTATAGTGAAATCCACAAAAATTTGCAAACTGAATAATTTGTTTTTAATGAGTTCATGAAAGTGTATATAAAAATATTCTGAAAAGTTTACATTCCGCTCGGATGCAGAACATAAAAAAAAAGTGAAAAAAGTTTTTTTTCATCCATTTTTTAAAAAATTTTAAGTCAAAAAATACAGGTGGATTGACCACGTATTTCTGAACAAAAAATTCCCTAATAAAATTTATCGCTAAAGCCACGGCATTCCTGGAAAAAAATAGTGAAGTAACTTCTGTTACTCTGCGCGGCCAAGCGCACGGTTAAATGCATACTACGGAATCTCTAAAAATTCTTAGTAGTTCTAAAAGGGAAAATAAAGCTTTTTTCTCTTTCTGATTACACATTTTTAACATTTCTCTTAGTCAATAGGAGGATAAACAATGAGTCTGGAGGGAAAATATATAATTATGAACGCATACACAGACACCACACATAGCCGTTTAATCGCTCGCATGAATTTTTACGTGCCTTTATAGTCTAAGAGCTGGGCACGAGATTTCGATATTACTCGGATCATGAAAAGTTTCGGCAAAAATACGTCGTACACTAAGAGAGGGGCCTGATTTGGGAATTTGCTGACAGCTCGAGCGGGGAGGGGCACCGCCATATTGTAAAAATGGCGCACAAAAACAGTTTTTTTGAAATATCTCGCTTCGGGTGCCTCATACGGCAAAAAATGTTCTTATGAAAATGAAAGAGCATTAAATTTTCTACAAAATATGTCCTATACATTTTTTCGAGAAACAGAATAGTTTCGGTGCAGCAGCCGATCGAAGTCAAGCATTCTTGACAAAATATGATTTTTTTGTAGTTTCTCAATTTAGTGCGACTTTTATGAAGGAGTATTTTTGTGTTGAGACAAAATTTGTTCTCATACCTGAAAATCTTAATTTTAATTTACTTTATGTCATAAACTATAAATGTTTAACTTTACCCTTTACCCTTAGCGTTCTGTTCCACTTGTCTAAGAGCTGGGCACGAAATTTCGATATTACTCGGGTCATGGAAAATTTCCGTAACAATACGTCGTACACTAAGATAGGAGCCTGATTTGGGTGTATGCTGAAAACGCGAGCGGAGAGGGACACGAGTGAGAACGATGAAATTTGATTTTTTTTTTAACAAAAATCATCGCGGTTACGCTTAAAAATAGAGCTTAGCTTAGAATAAGAAATTGTCAACTGTGTACTCGAAATATGAAGTTGCTGACAGGTAGGTAGGGGATAGACAGTTGTCAACTTCCCAAAAATTTACGAAAAAAAAAATTACTGTGGTTACGTCAGCACCTTATATAATTTGTTGTTAATATGTCAAATAATATGATCATAAAAAATTTTTGACAGCTAAGTGAAGGAGAAGTCCAGGGGCGGCTTAAGGGCCCACCACTTGCATCGTGTTCAGCACCCTCGAAGACGGGGGGAGGGGGGGAATCTAATCTCATCTTTGCACGAAATAATTACAAAAAAGTCGTCTTATAATGCTTCATTACATAGACTATTATCATTTGAATAGAAGTTAACTACTTAGATGTAATTTTAAATTAATTACACATTACCCAAACAATCACAATAGCGTAAGAAAAAGTTATGGACAATTATCTGATTTACATGTCCATGTAGAACTTGGCGTTGAAGATTAAAAAAAACTCACTCATTGTTCAGAAATATGAAAATATAACTACTAAAGTTACTAAACTAGAAAAAAACAAATAGAGGGCCGGCACATTGCACGAAAATAATTTTGCCAGTGGAACATAAGAAACTGTCAGTGACAACTCATATGTGCAGTCGTTGGAAAACGCTGTATGTCACTACTGTTAAATTCCTGGCATGTGGACATATAATAGTCCGATACTGTACAGTGGTTCTTTTAATTAAAATCAAAACACTAGGCGATTTTTACTCTACATTTACGTCTTGGGACTTGTAGAAGTAATAGAATATTAGAAATTCAGAAGGCAGAACAGTAGGTAGTATATTTCTGTTTTATGGTCTAGACAGCAAAATGGTAGAATATTTTAAATTCAATAATATGCCGATATATACATGACTAACGATCGAGGGAATCTTTGCAACACAACTTTATAAACATTTCCTTTCCATTTAACATCCACTTAGATGTGTTAACATTCCAGAAATATGTGATATTTTACAATAAGCGTAAATATCACAGTATCATCTTACAGTAGTAGATAAACATTTCCAGTAACAAAGTATACAAACCACAGGTTAACCGCAGTTAACGATGGGGCGCGTGATCGTGGTCAGCGGAGAGAAACTACTCACAAACTACTAGATCACGGACCACCGCAGCTTTATGGTTGTTTTACTACGGCTTCGTAAACTTTGGGAGTAATTAAACAACTATATAAAACACATTATTTGCACTTTGTAACTACATACATATACATATAACAGTATATTTGACGTGCCTATCAGCAATACACGTTAATGAGTTAATTAAGTGTTTAGAGAACCATAAGATCGCATTTTAATTACCATTAACTTTTCGAACTATAAGTTAATTAGCACATGTTAGCGTAATGTATGTGCAATATTTTATAAGCGAGCTACTCCATAATATATATTTCGCCTAGAACTTATTAAAGAATAAAATACAAAGGACACCGCACGTTTTATAGGTAAATTGGTGGCCTGTCAAATTTGATAAATTTTTGATATGTTGTAGTTCAACTGATTCTGAATAATAAGTTCCTTTGGCAAAACTTCATATTGTGGACACTTTCTCCGATAGATGGCTCCAAAGACTGGACCAGTACTGTCTCAACGATTTCTCAAAACGTACTGCAGGTATTGAAATGATAACTAAAAATGTAACATCAATACTTGTGTATCAAACTCAACGAGAAGAAATTAGAAATATTATGTTTGAGTTTGTTAATATCGATGCCAAAAATAGGAATATCCGTCCTACTGCCAAATCGAAGTTAAGAGTATGTGACGTAATATTACTTCAAAAAATTAATTGCAATAAAGCATTAAACCCTGAAATAAATCTTCAGTCTTTCTTTTAGTTGTATCTAATAGTACAAAAACTCAAATTGAGTGGCATTCCCCATTATATAATGCTAAAATGAATAAATGTTCATCCGTTGGCATGTGTTAAATATTAGACCGTTGAACTACGTAAAAACTGTTCACCGTTTTTGGAGCAACTGGCGTCCTACGCAATGTATGAAGAAGCATCCTTTGTAATGCGCTCATTTGCCGATCCTTTAATTGTATTCGAATAAACAATACAGCTTGATCGACAATTCAATACATGATGGACCTGTTCTGCGGGAGGTATCGGTATGTTGCTGGGATTGTCCTCCTTTTTTATTCACTGCTACTAAATTTCCAGACGAGCTTTACACCGGACAATATTTTACTTCGAGTCAATTAAAATTACTTTGAAACAGTGGCGTTGCAAAAGACATACCTCTAGAATTACCTTTTGTATCCCAAAAACAAAGTAGGAAATCTATTATAACTATATGCAAAACAGTATGTTGCTGAAAATAATAAACAATATAGGAAGAGATATTATATTAACTAACAGCAAGTTCGACTATGGGGAATACTTCTCTTCTAGCTTCCTTAGAAAATATTTAAAATTATATATAATAACCTGAAGAAATCAATGGAGTTGTCCAGTGCTTTGATACGTTACGTATATCAGTTTGAATTTTGTTAAATTTAATTGTATAGTATTTAATTCCACCATATCTAATATAAAGCAAATCGTTAATTACATCACCTTAGTAGTACTTGAGTGTTATTATAGCAACAAAAGAAATCGTTGATTTTCCCCTAAATAACAGAGTTTCTGAATTTCAAGAAATTTCAATGATTGTCAAGAAAAATTATAAAAAGTGACGAAAAACAACTTTTTAAGATATAAAGAAAGATACACAAGAAAACGTAGCCTATGGACATATCGAAAATGTTTTGTTGGTATATTTCTCTGCTGTGTTGTAAAATTATGTGGTAAAAACAACACCGGCTATATTGACATTGGAAAGTTTCAAAAACGCAAATCAGTCGGCTAAATGACTATTCAAAAAATGTAACAAACTTTTCAGAGAAACCATTAATAAAGTCCTACAAGGTATCAAACGCAATTTTTCCAATAGTGAAGTACGAAGTAAGTAAAACAGGGAAAATTAAAAATCAAAAACCCCATTCAATTACATATTAATAACATATATCCTGGCTAATACTTTTGTAAACTACTTTAGCACTACTGCTAAGTGAGCCATACAAAGTCGTTTTGAGAGTAATACTACTAAGTGTACATTAACCAACTTAAATATCGATAATATTATTATCCATATTGTAGAAGGTAACGATGATGTAAATGTAATTCAGAAGCTAAAAAATACTAATTCTATGGGCATTGACTGTATATCGACAAAAATTCACATTTGTACTCAATTGCTCTACCCTCGTCTTATATCATAAAGGGGGAGGGGCAATAAGGCCGGTTTTCAAATTTGGCAAAAAGAAAAAAGAAAATGTTTTTTAACAGTCTAGGGTCAATTTAGAGTCGATTCGACCACAAACGGAACCAACCCCACCCCCCCCCTCTTAGGGTCATTTCAAGGTCAAATTATGAAAAAGCCGTGAAATAAACTCGCCTTTTCGGAATGAGTAGGCTTACCCTGGGACTTCGATTTAATATATATATAGGTTTTTTGGGTAGCTGATTCCGGATCCGAGGTCAGTTCGTCTACAGTGTGTCCCAGGATAGATGTAACAAGAGGTGTAATGGACCAAAAATTTTTGGAATTTTGGAATGGTATTTGGGGATTGAGTTCTGTTGTAAAACTAAAGTATACCAAAAATGACTTGATTTGGTGTTCTACAGGGTGTTTATAAGCAAAGTTGTAAAAATCACCACTAATCAATAAAGTATTTTATTTTGAACCATTCAATTAAAACTGCATAGAAATTATTTTTTGCGAATTAATATTTAAAGTAGGCTATGAGAAAAGCAGATGATTAACATTTGCTCCTACACAGCTTTAAATATGAATTCAACTCTTAATTCGCAAAAAATGGGAAGTTTCAAAAAAATAATTTTATATTCCTGAAAGATATAGGGGTATAAAATTGCATTCTAAATAACTTTTCTTAGTGGAATTTTTTCATATTTTGAAAAATAAAGGTACTTTATTAGTGGTGATTTTTACAACTTTGCTTATAAACACCCTGTAGAACACCAAATCAAGTCATTTTTGGTATACTTTAGTTTTACAATAAGCAGGACTCAATCCCCAAATACCACTCCAAAATTCCAAAATTTTTGGTCCATTACACCTCTTGTTACATCTATCCTGGGACACACTGTAGACAAACTGACCTCGGATCCGGAATCAGCGACCCAAAAAACCTTTTTATATATTAAATCGAAGTCCCAGAATAAGCCTACTCATTCCGAAAAGGCGAGTTTATTTCACGGCTTTTTCATAATTTGACCTTGAAATGACCCTGAGAGGGGGGTGAGGTTGGTTCCGTTTGTGGTCAAATCGACTCTAAATTGACCCTAGAGTGTTAAAAAACATTTTCTTATTTCTTTTTGCCAAATTTGAGGGGGGCCGAAAACCGGCCTCATTGACCCTCCCCCTTTATTTGTTGAGAAGGGAACTTTTCCTGATAATTTGAAAATGGGTGTAATAACAATATTAAAAAAAATGATCCGCTGGATATTAACAATTATAGAGGAATTATAGTTTCAATAATCTTAAGTAATGTAGTCGAGATGATGATGATAAAACGCTGTATCATATCTTAATAAATATAATATAATTTCTAATGTCAAAATGGGTTTTGTCCAAGTAAATCAACAGAAAGTGTTACCTATGATTTTAATGAGTACATATACAAAGGTCTTCATAAGGGTAAATATGTAGGGGCAATATTCTTTGTCCTCTTCGAGGCCTTTGATTTGTTGTTTTCATTAGAGATAAATTGTACGCTGTCGGTTTCCGAGGCAACTTCTTATCGTAGTTAAGGTCATACATTCAGCATAGACTTTATGTAAAATTAAATAATAATATCTCTAGAAGTTTCTCAGGGCTCAATATTTAGTCCACTCACCTTTCTTATTTTCATTAACAATCTTCCGTCCTATGTTAGCACTGAATGCACAGTATTATAATTAGATGATAGTGCTGAGGACCTTCAAGTTCGTCTAAACATCTTATCTGCTGATTTTACCAACTGGTGTTATAGAAACACCTTAACAGTAAAGGCCAAGAAAACCGTTGCCATGCAATTTGATTCGCGAAAAAATAACACTTCCTTGTATGTTGTAAATAACAAAATTATTCAGTTGTCATGTTTTACTAAATTTCTAGGTACTTTTATATATTGTGACATGAGTTGGAAGAGTAATTATGACTATATATGCAAAAAAATTAACAGTGGCTCTTATGCCTTACTGCAATTAAAAATAGTATTTGATATTGAACAGCTTCTTAATATATATTAATTTATTCCCGCATATAATGTTATTACTTGGGGTAATGCATGTAGTTTCAATATCAAAAGAATTTTAGCTTGTAAAAAAAGGTTATTTGTCTATTATCTGAAATAGCGCCAACTAACTCTTGCAAACCGTATTTTATAAAACATAGATAAAAAAAATATTGACATTTTTTTGTATTTATACATGTATACAAATGTACACTATACACCGCCAATAATATTAGGTCTTTTAAAAGCAATTCTAACACACATAATTATGGGAATGGGAATTTTCTTAGAATACCCCATCAAAACACTGGCTCATATAAAAAATCACCCTCATATATGCGTATAAAGTTTATGAACTATCTGCCTTTTGACACTAAGGAAGACAACAATTTTAATACCTTTGAAGTTAAAGTGAAGGAATATTTCGTTGCCAAATGTTTTTATAACATATCTGATTTTTATAATTTTAGTAATTAATTTACCACTTGTGATAATTTTGTTTTACTTTTTATATTTGTGTGAATTGCTGATTTATCGATTATGTATATATCTAAATGTTTGTTAGTTAATTAGGTAATATGTTTGTTACATAAATTATTTGACTTATCCAATATCATTGTATGATCTCTATGGACCAAATAAATTATTATTATATTATTATTATTATTATTATTATTATTATTATTATTATTATTATTATTATTATTAAACATAGTATGGTAAACACATAACACTGAAGTAATATAGCGAGACGACTATTTAACGAGCAGTATTTATTACGATTTTTATTCCTATTTTAATTAAACTAATATTTTATCGGATTGCTTTAGTAGTGGGAGTAACGGGGACCTGTAGAAGAGGGCAATTCTGAAAGCTGCAACTGAATGAAATTGAAAATGAAAACTCAATATTAAAGGTTGCAATATTCAACTTTAAAACGCATACACCAAGATCTGTGGTTGTAATTGGATAGACAGCATACTGCTATGGACACTGCCGACTCGAGTTTTTAAAACTTTTTAAATTTTAGGTATAGTTGAATACTTACAAATATTCTAGGAAGGAACACTTCCTCTTTTCGCGATTACATTGTACTTATATCGCCTTGTAGATCACAATTATTCTCAAATTTAGAAAGAAAAACGGGGTTCGTTGTTTAACTGCTTATTAAAGTCTCTGCTTAACTCGATTCGAAATAATAATTAATCAAATATTATTCGAATTTTTTAATTAATTATTATTTTTTTCTTTTTAACATATTAGTGACAGATGACGAATATACGAAAATTATGAATTACTATCAAAAGAGTAATGTAAAAATTTTCGATCGAGTATTATACTAAATACGACGAGCTGAGTATAATATAAGTATGTACAAATCTGAATGCAAACGTGGAAAACTTGAAAATGAAAAAAACGTAAAATATGGGAACAATAAAACTCTTGTCAGAGCGATAGAGCATGCAGTTAATACAAATTCCAAAGAAAAATATGAAAAAAATATATATAAAATTTTAAAAAGAAGGACGATAATATTTCTCATGTATGATATTTCTGACGGTTGTGTTAAAAATGAAAAATATAAAAAGAAATATACAGGGTGGTCACCATAACAAAAATTTATGAAAAAATGTGAGGAATAATATTTCGCATGTAGTTAACACGACTGTCAAAGAAAAATATGAAAAACAATATATGGTCAACCAAAGAAAAAAATTAAAAATACTTTTTCAATTTTATTTCAAGACGTTTTCTCAACTAATATAATCAAATTTCCACAGTCTATTATTCTATCAAGACGATATTTTGACCTAAAAGAATTTAAAAGTGCACTTACGACCCTTGGTACATAAATAACTATAACACCCGCTCGTATTCATCTGTCCTTACAAAAATTTGGTCAGAAAATTGTCAATGTACTTTTATGAGTGCTCCAAAACTGTTGTTAATATCATGTAAGTTTATGTAGGAGTAACAATTAATTACCTAATTCATTTACAAGAGAAATACGAACTTAATAATAATTAATAAACTTAAATAAATTGACGGCGATTGTGCTTTGTTCGCCTGTTTATTTTGATCACATATGCAAGGCATACTCAAAAAATGTTACCGAATCACCATTTCCAGCCAAAATTCAACTTAATAATTTCTTTTATTTTGACATTTTCAAATGATCGTAGAAATCATGTGTGTAATTCGAGCGGAAAGTGTCATTGTCGCTCTCGAGTGTCAACTTGCACTTTCGAATGACAATGATGCACTTTGCGCTCTTAATACATAAATAAAATATCAAATGAGGCCGCAAATAGTCTTGTTTCATACAGATATTGTCTACTGCCACACCTAGAAAATGTTAAATATAAATAAAAACCATCTATCTCTAAAATAAAATATATTGCTAGTTATTATACGAGCAATACTTTCAATGGGATGATTAACAATTGTGTTCTTTTTGATTTAGGAGTCACCCAACCCTTTAAACCAGTTCAGAAATTTGACCTCGAAATTTACAATTGAAAGAGCAATGAAATATCAGCAAATAACTTTTATTGTGTCACTAAATTGCCTAATTAATTAAGCACATTATAAATATATCAGATGCACAGTTACATAAAGCAACATTATCCTTGAAAACTCTCAACAAGGAATTTCTGTTACAATTGCAAGATATATTTTGCAGAATAATAACAGTGTTGAGTTGCATTGACATCAATACACTTACAAATAACGAACGAGCTCTTTTGATAGCGGTCTTGGGCGAACGTACAAGTACCTTTTAGCTCAGAAGGTAAACAGAAAATATTTCAACAATTTACATAAACCAAACGACATACACTTTATTACATATTAAGTACGAAATACTTGAAACAGGACTGTTTCTTTTCTTAGGCTATGAAGGAATTGCATCATAGATAGAACGCGCAATTATTCTATTAATTTTACTTCCACATCCAGTGGAAGTATAGTAACGACAAAAAAAAATTTTAAAATTTTTATTATTCAAATAGAATGTCATGAAACGTCGAGATTCTAAGTTTGAGCGGAAGAAAATATTCTGTCCGTCGGTCTGGCTGTCGATCTGTCTGTCTGTCTGTAACTTTTTTTGTGCGCACGTTTACTCTGGAATCATTTAAGCTACTGACTTGAAATTTGGTATACATATGTACTTTAACGAGATCTGGAACTAGATTATATTTTCATTTTGTTCCGTCGAAGGGTTGGGGGGTAAATTGGGGTAAATTTGGGGTAAATAGGTAAATCAAGAAGGTAAGAGTCCATAAAATTGGTATTTAGTATTGTACAAGAGAAGCTAGGGTTTCAAAAAAATAAATTTTTGGCATTAGCCACCCCCTATTACCACCCCCACCCTATTATTAAAGGGGATGAAAAAAAAATGTGATTTAGTGTGTATACAAGGACCAGAAACCTCAAAATAATTTTTTACTTCATCCACCTCCACTACCAACCACCTCCACCCTACTACCGATGTGGGGTATCGTTTTATGGGTTTTCGGGGTAGAGGATTTCAAATATTATATTAGCAAAGTTCCATAAACAATTATTTCCACATACAAAATTTTTCCGTTGTGAGTGACTTGGATAGAAAATCTGGATGTGGAAGTAATGATTCCTTGGGCAGCGGTTTTTCACCATAGCATAGGTAGACCCTGTTACAAAATCTCATAATAATAGCATTTGTTTGAAGGAAGCTGGCAAGCCATTTTTACCTTCTAACGACCTCTCAACCAATATACACCACCCATTCTATTTTAAAACCTCCTCGATCTTTCTATAAAGGCCAGGATGTCCTTAAATTCAAGGAAGCTCATTTTAGCGCCAAAGATCGGCCTGAGTAAATAAGTTTGTTCATCACTGCCAGATTTTGGAGGAGGTGGAAGGCGGTGGCGGTACCACCTACTAGCATATTATTACTGATTTTATGAAGAAATGCTTCCTTATTTTCATTCTGCTGCTCAGTTGCCGTCAACTTTATTTATAAAAATTACTATACTTCCACTGGATGTGGAAGTAAAATTAAATCCAAAGAATCACGAGCCTGAGAATGAGCGTAATATGTTTTTTCATGGCAGGAGTATTCATTGTAAGCCAAACGAAAGGGATGGTGTGGAACATTTACAGACATCGTAAAATAGGAGCTAATGCAATCTGACAAGATAACTGGTATTTTCATTGGAAGATCTTTTCTGAACAACATAACGGACAATCAGGAATAGAGACTGACAATATTAATAAAAAAAACTACATATTTAGTAGTATCGCTTATGGAACATTATGTAATACAAAACGTGTATATGCTAAGAGTGGTACCTCTGAAAAATCCGGGAAAATCAGAGAAATTAGCAAATATACACGAATTACAACATGCATTAGAAGAATCAGTGGTTGAATAGTATATTACATACCGAGGTGGAAAGTGTTTCATTGTAGACGTTTACAAGAGATGTTGTCTTTTATTTCCATAGTCTATTTTGTGAATCATTATTTTTTTCGTAGCATTTCAATAACACACAGTATTCATTTTAAAAGCTTGTAAAACCATCACACTGTGTAATTTCTGTGACAAATATGGACTTTTTGGAAAGGAGAAACAATGGGCTTTCCAACTGTGGAAAAGAATAGAAGATGTTCCATCCGAAAATACGCTATGTCATTTCCGGTTAAACCGGAAGTGAGCAAAAAAGGCGGATACTTAGGAAATAACTTATCAAAATTAGAAGAAGACTGGCGAAAACCGCATTTCATTATCTCAACTAGTTCAAAAGTTATATAGGTTTGAAAAGGGTCAAAATATAATGAAGCACCCGGTATAAACTAAGATAATAATTTTGAATTTTGAGAGCTGAATTATACTATTTTTATTTTTTCTGTGCTTTTGATTTCTTTATTTTTTGTCTTGTTTCATTGTTTGTTCAATATATGAATTACTGTTTCCTTGTTCGTGATTTACTTTTTTGTTCCTGAATGCCAAAGATATGAGAAAATCGTGAAAAATAGCAATTTAATTTTCTTTTACTCGATCTCAATATTTTTAATTTCATCTCATTTTTTCTTCAAAAAAAAATTAAAAAAATTAAACTGTTTTTCATGATAAGCTACAGATGCCTACAATAAAAAATATAGAAGAAAATAGGCATGCGATTTAAAAGCTGATAGTAGAATTTGTTCATTTCAAAATCGATAACGTCATTTTAGGTAGTCAGCGTCGATTCTCAGATGGCCAACAATAATTTTCGTATTGTTATATGCCTATAAAACAATAAAAAAATAAATTAACAGTTTACAAAAATAAAAAAACACACTTTTATAAATACTGCACTAAAAAGCAAAAAATAATCATCGAACCTATTCCCTCTGTCTACCCCATAAGGGTCTTAGCGTAAGCCGTGTTTGTAATTAAGTATAATATTTGTAAAGCGTGGGGAGTTTTTCGAACGCTATTTCGAACAGATATCATTAGATTAAAGGAAACCTACCCCACGCTTTTATTAGTCCAATGCAATTAGCCAACTCGGAACCCAGCTATAGTGAACGGATTTAATGATTTTTTTTGTTGTTGGATTTCTAATGAAATAAACGAAAAAGTTTACCCATTGAAAATTACCGCAATTTCGAAAATCCGTAAATTAAAAAAAAATTTATAACATTTTTAGAAATCTCAACGAAAAATTCAATTATCGGAATTTTTTAATATTTCTTTTAAGAAAATAATGATAGTTATAGTTTTCGAGGTTGTTTGTAAAGAATTTGTAAAAAAATAAACTTTAATCTGTAATTTTTAAAATTTATATTATCGCATTACCAGCTTTTTATTCTTGAGGGTAGAAACTAACCCTAAAAACTGAAAAATGAATTACTCTTCTAATTTTTCAAATAAATTAACGACAATCCATAGACTTATGTTTTTGAGGTCGCTGAATATTACTGTGTGTTCAAAACTTATGAGACTAAAATATTAAGGGTTGAAATCACCCTTAAATACTGAAAAATTAATAATTCTTTTAAAAAATAAATTCACGAAAATCCATATACTTATGATTTTTAGGTCGCTGAATATGATTATGGGGTCTAAATTTATAGAAAAAATGGTGGATTAAAAATGGTTACAAAAGAGTATAATAATATGTCTAATTTTATTACTTCCACATCCAGTGGAAGTATAGTAACGACAAAAACATTTTTAAAAATTTTTATTGTTCAAATAGGCTTAGAATGTCATGAAACGTCGAGATTTCAAGTTTGAGCGAAAAATAAATTTCTGTCTGTCTGTCGGTCTGTCTGTCGGTCTGTCGGTCTGTAACTTTTTTTGTGCGTACGTTTACTCTGGAACCGTTTGAGATATTGACTTGAAATTTGGTACACATATGTACTTTAACGAGATCTAGAACTAGATTATATTTTCATCTTGTTCCGTCGAAGGGTTGAGGGGTAAATTGGGGTAAATTTGAAGTAAATAGGTAAATCAAGCAGGTAAGAGTTCATAAAATTGATATTTAGTATAGACAAGAGAAGCTAAGGTCTCAAAAAAAATTTTGGCATTAGCCACCCCCATTACCACCCCCACCCCATTAATAAAGGGGATGAAAAAAAATGTGATTTAATGTGTGTACAAGAACCAGAAACCTCCAAATATTTTTTTACTGTATCCACCCCCCACTACCACCCCCTGTCACCACCCCCACCCCACTATCGTTTTATGGGTTTTTGGGGTAGAGGATTTCAAATATTATATTATTAAAGTTCCATAAACAATTATTTCCAGATACAAAATTTTTTCATTGTGTGACTTGGATAGGAAATCCGGATTCCACATCCGGTAGTGATTCCTTGGGCTGCGGTTTTTAAAATACGGATTGTGATAAATAAATCAAAATACAATTAAGTAAACTAATTAAATGAATTTCTCCGTTTTTTAATAAGCTTCATTTCGTTCTTATATCATGTTTTTATCAATCTTATAGTTTTTGAGATATTTAAATTTTAAATACATAATTTTCTTGAGTATCCCAGTGAACACTAAATCATTTAATATACTTTTTTTTTTGTTTATACCACCCGTATAATTGAAGTTTATCGAGCGTGTTGAATATACTTCAAAATGTCCGCCCAATCAAAGTTTATATTTCGTATATGACAAACCATCAATAAACGTATATCTGAGACGTCTGAATTTTGTATATGGAACCCCACTATTAAACGTATATCTAAGACGTCTATGTTTCGTATCCGGCACACCAATAATAAACGTAAATCTAAAATGTTTATGTATCGTATATGGTACCGCAGTAATAAACGTATATCGAAGACGTTTATGTCCCATATGTGCTATCCCACTATTAAACGTATATGTTACATACCGGGTGACCCAGAAAGTACCCCCCACTTTTTTCTAGTTTTAAAAATAAAATTCTGAAATTTGGAAAATCAACTATAGGTATCAATGGCCACATTTTGACCATTCGGTGGTAAAAAAATCACTTCCGGTATGGCCGGAAATTGCCACAACTCTCTTATTTTAAATGCCACCCTGTATATTTACGTCACTTTTCTCATAAAGGTGTAATTTCTTTTTCCAACGCTTTTTTCAGATTTAAAATCGGATGAGAAATAACCTTGGAAATGGCATTTATTTGCTATTTTTAGTTGACTTTGGAATTCAGGAACATTTAAAAAATATCGAAGTAGGCTTTGAATTTGAATAAAAGGGTACTTCTCAACAAATTAAACGTAAAATTGGCCTATTTTGTTCATTTGCTTGAATTTAGAAATGTTGTTTCCATTTTTCCATTTCATGGAATTTCAATTTGTCATAACTCCAATTTTTCAAATAGTACCCTGTATGTTTTATTTGCACAGAGGCAGCTTCGTCATTAGCTGTCCAAGGCGCACTGCGTCGGAAAGTTTTGGTATAAATATGGTATGTATCATACCATTATTATACGTATAAAACAGACATTTAAAAAACGTTCATTATAAACTGGTTCAAAACAATAAATATGAGTAACAAGATTTCTTCATTTAACTCACATTTGTAAAACTGTTGGCATGTATTGAAATTAACTAGAAGAATTTTGCATAACATAAATAAAAATATATATTTCATTGGTTTATTATATACGTGATAAAAACGTTTATATTATAGACGTTTACAGAAAACGTATAATAAATATACGATTACGAAAATTAAACCATTATTTCGTTTAATATTCGTAAAATAAACGTTTTCTAAACGACTGGGTGTTCACTGGGATGCGCTCAAGCGCCATCTTAAACTTTTATATCTCTGGAACAGTTTGTCGTAAGGAAATAAAAAAAAACAAACTGTTCGTTTTTTTATAAACTTCATTTCTGTACTCTTACCATGTTTAAAAAATATATATTTTCTGAGCAATTTTCAAAAACCCGATTTTTTTTTAAAAAATTATGAAAATTATAATTGAAAATGGGTACAGAATGAAAAATAATTATTTTGAAAATTCTAAAAAATTTGAACACGTTAGTAATAATACGAATTAACAATATCTAGAAGGATTTTAAAAAAAAATTAAATTAATAAGAAATTAGAGCAATAAGACTAAAAAAAATGACGCCTAAATTTTTAAATGCGCTACATTTTTGTTTCTAACTTTTTTAGTTTTCATTATAAAAGGTTGTAATACGTCTCAATCGAAAGAAAATTTTAATACCTTTAATTTTTACAAGAATAACAATTTTTCCCACAGTTGTAGATTTTTAGTAGTGTTAGATTTTAACGTCGTATATTTTTTCTGAACCTTTCGGCGCCATTTTAAAAATGCCATATTTTCAAACCATTCGATTTATTTTCGTAAAAACTTTAATTTTGTACCCTTGCATTTTTTTTCAAGTCCACATTTTTCGAGTAAATTAAAAAAAAAACGTCTAGGAATACTGATGTTATGGGGTGAAAATTGCAATTTTCAGTTTGCAATATTTGGAAAAATATGCATTTTAGCAAAAAAGTGTAAGACCTTTCTTTCTTATAATTCGATTCTCTATCAGATTATGTGTATTTTTTGTTTTTTTTATGACAACCTCTAAGAAAAGGTGGGTGGGAACCACCCCTGACCAAAAAGCAGGAAAAATGACAATATAGATTCTTATGTACATATTTTATGAATTATGTTGAAGAAAAAAATTTGGAAATTCATTACATCGTTTTCGGGCTAGGATTTAAAAGCTTCACTTACTGCACTATTCATTTATTTCGCTTTTTGGAGTTTCTGCCATCTTCAAATTAATTTTAAAAAGTTTCATTTTTTTACAAATTCTTTATAAACAACTTCGAAAACAATCATTATTTTCTTAAAAGAAGTATTAAAAAATTCCGATAATTGTATTTTTCGTTGAGATTTCTAAAAATTTTAGAATTTTCTTTAAATTTACGGATTTTCGAAATTGCGGTAATTTTCAATGGGTAACCTTTTAAATAAACTTTTAGTTTATGGCATTAGAAATCCAACAAAAAAAATTATTCAAATCCGTTCACTATAGCTGGGTTTCGTCATTTTTCATTTATAATAATAATAATAATATAATAATAATATTTATTCACCACCAAAAGATCAGAATTATAATAAAATGTGACATATGAAAATTATGTAGGTGAATAAACACAGAAAATCCACAAAGGAAGACCTGCACGTGGATTAAACTGCGCTTCGACCTGTATACATAATTACATTTTATTTAAGTTTGAAAGCGATGTGTTCGTCCCACCTTCTAGAGGCTTGTATATCAGTGTATACTCGGAAGTTACGTAATTTCAGACGAGGATTACGTAGTGGATATACCATCCTTCGGAGGGGATGTAAAGCAGGCGGTCCCTTGTCTATTAAATGTTAGGCAAGTAAAAGATCCCTACTCTTCTTAAGGGAAGAGGTTCGGCAAAATTTCCAGGTTGGGGGTAGCTCGTCTCCTGGCGTCGGTGATAGGCCCTGGTAGCGGAAATAGGCCGACGATAAACAGTTAAAAAAAAAAAAAACGATGTGTAAATAAACTATCTTAAAGTAATACATATTGTTTAGCCTAAAATATTTTAAATCAACTAAATGAAATACTATCAAAAGTGCTTCTGTCCTATGACCTGTGTATATAATTATATTTTGATTTTAAGAGTGGAAGCGACATGTTAAGTGAACTATCTTAAGGTAATGCATATTGTTTAGCCTACGATATTTTAATTTTAATGTAAATTTATTTTAATATTCTGTATATATTGTTTAACCTATAATATTTTAAATCAACTAAATACTATCACAAGTACTAATATTTGTTTTAACTATATTCGGTATATATACATATATATAATATACACATACATAAACGCATTCATAGTAACTGTATACATTTCTACAGTGTCTTTTTGTCTATATACGTATTTTCTTACATATACATACATATATACGTGCACACATTTACACATATATATGCACACACACATATAATACAAATTTGAGTTAATTTTCATTTTCTTTAGGGTTGAGTGGGATTGTTTTTTTTTTTTTTCTTATTTCTCAATCATGAGGTGTACTGATGATCGTAATGACTAATTGCACTGGACTATATACTCAATTATATTTAATTACAAACACAGCTTACACTAAAGCCCTTACGGGGTAGACAGAGAGAACAGGTTCGATTATTATTTTTTGCTTTTTAGTGCAGTAATTATAAACGCGTGTTTTTTTAGTTTTATAAACTATTCATTTATTTTTTTACTTTTTAGTCTTATATTTAAGGAGAAAATTTTGGCACTTTCGACATTTGTGTAAATAATTCGACAAAATATTTATAATCTGTGACCTCGAAAATCCTCAGATATCAATTTTCATACGAATCAGACCATAAATTACAAAACTTATCCGCCATTTTGACGACATCATTTTGAATTGTTAAATTTGGATCGAATGATTGTAATCTGCATCCTCGATAACCGAGTTGTAAAGAAAATGATAATCCGCCATCTTGTGGCGGCGGCCATTTTGAACATATTATAATATTGAGTATACTATATTGTATTGTCATCAGAGCTACACACAATTGCCAAATTTGATGATTATGCAACAAATAGAAGTGGGTGAAATTCAGTTCTTTAAGCTTTTTACTTACATATATAGTTAAATAGATAGTTAGTTACAGGTCGACCTAATAAAAGCGTGTTAAAAATACCGCAAGCTTGTATCCTTAAGGAGCATACGGGCTGCCATGGGTGCTCCCACTAATTACAGATACGGTAGCGCAGCGCGTTAGAGCATGTTGTGTGCCGAGCATGCGATCATACTATCTATCGTGTACAGGGTTCGATCCTCAGCTTTGACACTGACGATTAAGATGGATAATGGACGTCTGTCTGCGTTTCTTCAAATATGCAACCCTCCCTTCCAGGCAGCCTTGGACTTGGAATTGGAGGTAGTCTAATATGCGCGTCATGTTTAGGTTTTTCCAACACCAAAAAATTACGAATTACCTCCAGGAATCGAAAAGTTACATATTGAGTTTTACGTACATCTTCCGAGCTAAACATCCTTTGGCCAATTACTGGCAATGCAAGAGCATTTATTATGATATTTATGCAGTCACCTCGGTGAGAGGTTAATGCGATTGCTTAATACTCAAGTTCATATAATGCTGAGTGACTAGACGGCTGCCTTATTGTGCCCCTTGTAATCCGCGCATCGTTATTTTATTAATCCCTCATTCTTACCGAGAATGAGTTTATTATGAACGCTTCACGCTTTTTCCCCTCTAATAGATTTATCTATCGTGAACGATAAACACTCTATGCTAATTGTTTTTAAATATGGCCATAAATATTTGGATGATTGTTATGTGACTCACTTGGTGTTGATCGTTATTTATTGGTCGATAAATAAAATTTATTGAACTGATGAAAATGAAGCTTACACGGTTCTGTTGGCTGTAAATACTGGTCACTCACGTATTCAACATTTAATGTTTTGTAACTTTTTAAAGAACCGAAAAGTAAGTCTCGCTTTTTTTGTAAATTTTATTTTGCAAAACCTGATTCCGCCATTTCAGCTTCTTTGGCACATATTTGTTTAAATATATAATGTACTGGTCAAAATATATAAATTAGTCGTTCCAATGAAATACAGTCTAACGTTATTAGTTTAAAAAACTTTGGTATATAAATGAATTTGTAACAGCAATTAAAAAGAACATAATCTACCAAGAAAGTTGTTTTAGTACAATTTGTTCCAAGTTTTTATTTTTTTCTTTTTTATCATCAGAAATGCATGAAATCTCATCTTCATTGTGTCTCTCAAAGTCATATAGCTGAAAAAACACATTTAAATATGATTTTGTGGTAATTTCAAAACTATAGTCCGTCTCAATTAACATGACATAAAGATAGGGAGCCTATATCCTTGTCTCCGATTGGTTAATTTGCTAATCAAGTTCAGGCAGGAAAAAATTAGTAAATCAGAAAGGATTTTTTGCCAGGTCTGGAAAATACATAAGTTATGTCAAAATGAAATATTTCATTAAGAATATTTCTCATCAGGTACTCATACAATTCACCGTACAGGTAAATATTGACAAACACATAGTTAAAAGGCAATATAACAGATCTATCTGTTTGTTTGGGTTTTTCCAGACATGCTAAGAAATTTAATTTTTCCAAGAAGAGGGACCTCAAACCTCAAGAAAATTAATAAAATCGGGAAACTCAACGTGGCTATTCTAATATGCCGGCTTAAAATTGAGTCATTTTTTTTTTTTTCGGAACTTCCATAATTATATAATTGATAGTTGGTCATTTATTTGGTTTTTGTTTAATAAAAATTGGTGTTATCCCATATTTTCAGCTACCTTAATGAACCCGTAGTGGAACACAGGCATTTTGCTAATATTATATCAAATTAAACTACAAATATTGTTTTTTTAGAACATTAATATAATTATTATAACTACTCAGTAATTATACATTATGTGTCTACAACAATTCCTTAATTTAATAACGATAAGGGTTAGAATAAGGATAAATATGAATTTCTTCCGGATTGAGTTGAAATTTGTAATAGTGTTGTAACGGTTTCTTGTCGGATAGCTGGAGATTAATCAGGGTCCAGATTAGTTAATAAGACAGCCCAATAAAGATATAAACAATTTATTTACTTCTTCAGACAGGCAGTGTTACATAACATACAGGTACAGGTTATATGTCCGTATCTTTTACGGTTCTTAGGACAACATTTTCTATTATCTGAGAGAGAGAGAGAGAGTGTAACGGTTGCGATGCGACGTCTCTGGCTTTGGCGGCGAAACGGCGCCGGGGAATGACTAACGACTCGAGGGGGTCCCAGTTCAACACGCTGTAGGATACCCAGGGTCAGATTGCATTCGCTCCGTCGTGTTTACGTCGGGAGATGCACAAAACTGCAATATGTCCAGCTCAGCACGCTGTAGACAGATTGGCAGAATTATCCACTCTGAATTATGTTGATTTGCGGCCGGGCTTTTATATCCGAGAATCCTCGCTTACTGGTGACGTAGTACTGCGTATAGTTTAGTGTCGTGTGCAAATCCGCGCCCCTAGACGGGAGCTGGTAGATTTGCGGGCCGTGTGCACATTGGTGTCGTGTGTAAATCCGGAATCTTAGTAATGGAGCAGGAATTTAAAGAATGCTTCATTACACTGTACTCATTTTATGAATTCTTTTCACAATTCTTAAGAAGTTAAAATATTAATCGTTGAACCATGTTAAATACATAAAGTAAGGCGAGATCATTTTTATTGCTACTGTGATTAAATAGGAACATTTAAGCTGCAATTTATTTTAAGATTTTGGTTTAGTCAAAAGTTGGTTTTATTACTAATACAGCTAATCATTTCGTAACTAATCGAGTGCCCACCATGGGAGTAGTACCCCAAGGTACTGGTACCGTGGTAAGCATTACCACAGCAACTGCTTCTTTGTAGATCATTTCCATTAATCTGGAGTACCTTGCTTCACAACTAAGCGAGTGCCCACCATGGGAGTAGTACCACTGGGTAGCGGTAACTATGGCGACCGTTACCATGGAAACCATTTTGACATAACACATTTCCGGTAAGTCAAATTTCACACGTTCTGCGTATGCCCAGAAATGAAATGTTCTGGACTTAGTAAGTTTTATTACAAAAGACAATTCCATCCTGTTTAAGATCATAAATCACATCCGTTTACTACATTTGTAGATATAAAAACAGACATAATTCCTAATTATAATTAGTGTCATATTGATTGCCAATGACCCCCCCCCCCCCCCCTGACATAACCTCAACATTAGTTCTTGTAAATTGTAAGTTTAAATAATCTCACCTCCGTAATTCTCCGTTATAATTTGTAGTCACAAAGATGAAACAGTTCCAACGGAAGTGAGAATTTACGAAATTAGAAGTGATTTTGTACAAACTGTTAAACTTTATAGACCAATATTAAGACTGTATAGATATTATCAAAGGTGACTAATTTTATCGTCGATGGTACATCCTTGCATAATATAATACATCCACCTACTGAATATTCTCACGTTAGTTACTGAATCTCCCCTACATTGTTGATCTTTTTCCTTATATCTCATAACATCCTCAAGGAGGATGTTGGATAAACTATTTTTGTTTAGACTAAGGCACGTTTTTTATTATTTCATTTATTGACAATGCCATAAGGTATTCAAATTAAATCTGTTTTGTCTCTTAATATCCTTTTGTTTTTACTTTTTTCAGAATAAATTAACCTTTATTATAATACTTTACGACTCATTGTGTAACGGTAAAATGGAAATACTTCACCTTGCCATTATTACATCGAAAGAGAAACAGTACTTACCTACTTTTACATAAAATTTGAAGAATAAATCAAAGCAGCAATGATACCATTTTCAATGACAAATTGTTCATGTAACCGACATTTACAATAAAAAGTGATATATTAAATAAGACCAGCGAAAGCAATAAAATTGTCATAGTTGCGGTTTATACGGTAGCAGTTACAAAGAATTTAATAAAAATGCTATTAATATACTGCACTCAATTAAAATGATATAAAACGTAAATGCCGGCCAATTAGAAAAATACCGATATCACTTTTATCGATCCCAGCTGTACATTCATGGAATTCTATTTGTTTTATAATGTTTCATGCACATTCCAACAAGATAAAGTATGCCCAACACAATACACTTAACTAAGGCAAGAGATTTGTTAATAAAATGTACACGTATGCTTAATATTACTTGAAAAGTGCGATATACAAGAGAAGTATAGTTAAATATTACCACAAATTACATTTTTTTAGGTTCTCCCATACCAGAAAATCTTCTCAAGGTCGTCAGTATCAATATACCAAACGAAGAATGCCAGAAAATTAGCTGCACGTCAAGAGCTAATAATAACAAACAGTGTACTCTATATGCCTATGGCATATGCCCTCCTCATATACTTTATCAGCAAGAAATCTAAAAAAACATTGATATAACAGCTGCAATAGACAATTTACATGTAGACGGCGTTGCAGTCAATGTTAGGTGTCAACCATAGACCTATAAAGACCTAGACTGAGCCGCCAGCAACTCCTAATGACGACAAGATCATTTGTGTCGCTGATTCTGTTTCACCCACGTCCCTTAGCTGGGTCGGAGGTACAAGGTAAGGGGAAATGCGTGGAGAAGCGCACTTATTTCAATGTCATGTCCCTAAACAACATAGTGTCGTCACTCTTCCCTGGTAGCCTAGGAATATACGTATATGGTATCAACCGTAACTTCGAAAATTGTTTAAAATCTGCCATTCGTGTTTGCGGTTTTATTTCCTATGTTATTTAAAGCACATGCCGTATAATTGTTGCTTGCCCCAATGTTCATTTGTTACTAACAAAAACAAAGACTTGATGTTTCATAAATGCAATCAATTCAAGCATCAATTTGTAGCAAATCACCACACAAGACAATGTAGAATAAGAATAGCAATACCTAACATTGACGCTAGCACCTCTATCGGATTTTTAATGATACTGAGTTATGGTAAATACTCTATTGCTTAAGAAAGAGAATAAACATATTTAAATTTAGTTGAAAGATTTGACTTTTACAAGGTGAAAATTCATGTCAACACTAAAGTTTACACTAAATAAAAGACTAAAATGTTTTGTATATTTTCACTGATCAGTGAAAATTAAAAAAATATGTCAATCTTTTATTTGTTAAACTATAGTGTAGATTCAAATTTCATGTCATGGGTGTTATCTTTATCATTACATATATTTGTCAACAAACATATATAATTAGAATTACACCAGTATATATCAGAATATTTGATATACCCATTTAGTGTCGGATAAATTGTCCCCTTTACCAATGTGGGGGGAAAATGTAAAATCGATAATAAGCAAGCAAAGATATTTCATTCAAGAAGTTGAAGATAATGAGTTAATTTGTGGCAATTTTAAGGTGGTTTGCAGAGTTTTATACAACATTCACACAAATTGGGGCTATTTTAAACTCACGACCACTGACTCCACTTTCGACAAACCCTAACTACTTTGACATACCTACACCGGCTCATTTTCTGATCGGCAAGAGATTCACTTCGTTACCAGGTCAGTGAATTAAACGAAAACCACTCCAAAAAGCTCAACAACAATAACAATTTTGGTCCCGTTGGACCAAAGAATACATATCTGAACTCCAACATCGAGTAAAGTGGAAAAGCAATGAATGCAGATTACGAGAAGGTGCAATGGTAGTAATCAAGGAAGAGAACGTGCTTCCTCTTCAAGGGAAACCAGAACGATCTATGATGCTTCATCCATGTCCAGACAGAATTTCCAGGGTTGTGACATAGAAATTTCAATTGGTTTTGTAAAGCGTTCGTTCTCTAAAATGTTGAAGTGTAACTTATATTTATGAGACTTTTATCTTTAAAGTCAATATATTGATGTTAACACGTACCATTGAAGGTAATTCTTTACCTAATTAAGAAAAGTAGCCGTTAAAGTAATAATATATTAGGGCAATTAACATAAATCATCAGATCTTTGTTATAAAATATTATTTTGGGCATTCAGCAGATAACTTTCAAAGAAATCATTCGTTCCTTTCATATATTATTGATCTAAATCTGATCAAGCTAGAATATCAATGAGTAGTCCTCTTACAAACAAACTTGTCAATTTCTTTATACATTTACTATGTCTAACATTCAATATGAAAAACAAGAAAATAACCATTCTTTCTATATATTGAAGATCTAAGTCTGATCATGCCAATATATTGTCAGAAATCCACCCTCAAGAGGAAATCTTTCAAGCATCTCTAGCCCTACCTAGAGGATACTCCATTCAATACGATAAACAAGAAAATAACCATTCTTTCTATATATTGAAGATCTAAGTCTGATCATGCCAATATATTATCAGAAATCCACCCTTGCGAGGAAATCTTTCAAGCATCTCTAGCCCTACCTAGAGGATACTACATCACAAACAAACATTAGTTACATTTCAAAGCCAAGAACTACTGAAAAGCACAATGAAATATAGGAATAAAATTTCACTTACATGTCATAATAAATAAAATATTTCAATCAATGTTTGATTGACCAAACCTCTGTAAAAATTGCGCAACCTTTTTCATTCTCTTTAGAACTCCTCAGCAGAGATATATGTTCAATTCAAAAACATAATTACTATAAAAAAATAGGAAAACATTTTCTTGTAAAAAATGACAGGAAATATTTATTTAGTTGACACATTGAATGTTAGACATAGTAAATGTATAAAGAAATTGACAAGTTTGTTTGTAAGAGGACTACTCATTGATATTCTAGCTTGATCAGATTTAGATCAATAATATATGAAAGGAACGAATGATTTCTTTGAAAGTTATCTGCTGAATACCCAAAATAATATTTTATAACAATGATGTAAGCAGAAATACAAGATATTTATTTTTTTTAAAAAAACTACACGAGCTATGGGGCTCTAAAAAAGAGTGATTCTTTTTTATTTTTGATATGTGTCAACTAAATAAATATTTCCTGTCATTTTTTACAAGAAAATGTTTTCCTATTTTTTTATAGTAATTATGTTTTTGAATTGAACATATATCTCTGCTGGGGAGTTCTAAAGAGAATGAAAAAGGTTGCGCAATTTTTACAGAGGTTTGGTCAATCAAACATTGATTGAAATATTTTATTTATTATGACATGTAAGTGAAATTTTATTCCTATATTTCATTGTGCTTTTCAGTAGTTCTTGGCTTTGAAATGTAACTAATGTTTGTTTGTGATGTAGTATCCTCTAGGTAGGGCTAGAGATGCTTGAAAGATTTCCTCGCAAGGGTGGATTTCTGATAATATATTGGCATGATCAGACTTAGATCTTCAATATATAGAAAGAATGGTTATTTTCTTGTTTATCGTATTGAATGGAGTATCCTCTAGGTAGGGCTAGAGATGCTTGAAAGATTTCCTCTTAAGGGTGGATTTCTGACAATATATTGGCATGATCAGACTTAGATCTTCAATATATAGAAAGAATGGTTATTTTCTTGTTTTTCATATTGAATGTTAGACATAGTAAATGTATAAAGAAATTGACAAGTTTGTTTGTAAAAGGACTACTCATTGATATTCTAGCTTGATCAGATTTAGATCAATAATATATGAAAGGAACGAATGATTTCTTTGAAAGTTATCTGCTGAATACCCAAAATAATATTTTATAACAATGATGTAAGCAGAAATACAAGATATTTATTTTTTTTTAAAAATCAGATCTTTCTTCGACAAAATTATTATTTCTAGACAAAGCTACCGTTTGCTTGGTACATTATCTTTCATTATTATTAGAAATCATTTTATACTTACCATTTTTTGTAATGCAATAATAGCGTAGATCAATTTTATTTAAGTGTTGACTGTACTGTACGGTGAATAGCTAAAGAGATATTTTTAAAACAGTCTCATTTTTCAGTTTTTTAAACTATTAATCCTGCGGTGTCTGTGATATAAATCGTAGAAATAGTACGGGAGACAGCAACATTTTTGACTAGTAGCATTAGTAATCGTAAAATATAATTTAATCATGAGCTTAGGTATGGTACAAAGTAAAACCGGCCTCAGCCACGCGGATCGCGTCGGGTTTGATAGTGGGCGGGCGCGGGAGTTCATAATAAAAGTTCAAAATGAAGTGGCATTAGTAATCGTGAAACTTATTTAGAATTACTTAGGCACATTTAAAGTTGTCAGTCGCTATTCTGAGAGTGGGGTCGTCGTCAGCTGCGAGAGAAGTTGCACGTAAAAGCTTGATTATTAAGTGGCATTAGTAGTACTAAAATTTTTATAGGTGATAACTAACACCATGAGACATTTAAAAATGAACGTCAGTCGTAGCGGCAACTATGGATAGTCCGTCAGCTATGCTCTCTAAGCGGCATCTTTGATGGTCCAGCTGACGGGTTTTCCATCACTGTAGCGTTGGCTGACGTTCAATTTCATGTTTATCAGTGTGTTAAATATAACGTACATTAATTTTAGCAGTACGAAAGTCAATTTACATGAAATAATACCAATAAATTGACGACATGCAGAATAAACTTCATCAACATTGCAAGTTGTTTTTTTTTTGTCAACGATTTTTCAATTAAGTATATTTCAAATTAAAAAGTTCTATTCATTCACAGTACAGGAATAATATGAAAATTCTTATTCATCTTCAGAACTCTCGCTTTGTCCGTCGGAACAGTTATCACTTTCGTCTTCTGAAGTCTGAATGATAACGTTAGGTACAATAATATATAACTAGTTTTTATAATTTCACAGAAAATGAGGAAAGCTTACACGAGAATGAACCCATTGAAAGTTCCAGTGACGAGAGTTCAGAAGACCAAAGTGATAACAGTTCCAAGGGACAAAGCGAGAATTCTGAAGATGAATAAGAATTTTCATATTATTTCTGTACTGTGAATGAATAAAACTTTTTCATTTGAAATATACTTAAATGAAAAATCGTTAACAAAAAAAACAACTTGCAATATTGATGAAGTTTATTCTGTATGTCGTCAATTTATTGGTATTATTTCATGTAAATTGACTTTAGTACTGCTGAAATTAATGTACGCTATATTTAACACACTGATAAACATGAAATTGAACGTCAGCTAGGGATTGCAATTTACCGGAAGTTTTACTAACCGGTAAATCGGTAAATAAAAATGTAAATAAGCGGTTAACCGGTATTTACCGGTAATTTTTAGAATGGATGATTAGGGTGGCGAAAATGGCAATTGTCTTTTTCCATGTGCAAAATTATCTAAATTTAACAAAAAACATTTTTTTATATACGTTTATTTAATATAATGAATAATCAAAAGGTTTTTTATCAACAGTAAGATCACAAGAGATTTTTTTATCGGATAAATTTCTCTTTGTAACGAAATAATTTTGACAAATCAGTGATTTTATAAGAAAAACTGACACGAAAAAATCGCGAGACCGGAGGTCGAGTGATTTTGTCAAATGTCAGTTTTTCGAGCAAAATTACTGATTGGCAATATTATGAGTTAAAAAGAAAGGACCCCGCACACCACATAGGGGGATTTCTGCCTCAAGTCAAATTTAATCTAACCCACGTAAAAATGTTCTTTTGAACCCCCTGAACAAATGTTCAAATGCAGCCAGATCCAAAAAGGTCTTCGTTTCGAGATATGGAGCTCTAAAGATCGTTCCAAATCCAAAATCACCCAAAGTTACCTTGTCCTAATGACTAAATTCTATTGCTGTTTCCATAGAAATCAATAGTAAAACAACGAAATATTAAGTTTTATTTCACACTTCTTTATTTCTTTTTCACTTGTCAATAATGACATTGTTTTGATTCACTGAATTTCTTATTATCCAAAAAAGAGTGTGTTATTTTTTTTTTAAATATCGCCACTTTTTGAGTACCTACGTGAAAAGAAAATTCCATAATCATAGTTCAAATAAAAATCAATGAACCTGATTAAATTGCCCATTTAATGGGCATTTAAAATAAAAAACATGATACACTCTGAAAGTTCAGATAAAAAAATAAAAATTCTAATCTTAGAAAGCTCGGAGAACAATAATTCATCATAAGATTTTGAGTCACAGAACTTTTTATTTAAAAAAAAATATCACAACTTTATTCTTGAATTAAAAAAACTGCAGCGAAGCCTTTGAAGATCCACGGTGTCATTAACATGTGTATGAAATATGGTGTTATTTAAGAATTAATTATGCAGTTCTGAATTTCCATAAAATCAAAGCCAACTTTAATTTAATTTTTTCAATTTTAAAACGTCTTTTGAACGATCTTTAGGGCTTTTTCGGACCTGGCTGCATTTGAACATTTGTTCAGGGGGTTCAAAAGAACATTTTTACGTGAGTTAGATTAAATTTGATTGGAGGCAGAAATCCCCCTAAATGGTGTCCGGGATCCTTTATCCATAAAAGAAAAGCTCGAGTGTTTTTTGGCAAGATAAATTAACGACAGAATATGTGAACGAACAACAACAATAATTTATTAAAAATAATTATAATTTTCCCAAAACGACACATATTGTACAGTATAGTTTCCATAATACTTAAAAATTATAGCTGACAGTACAGATTTCAAAGTGACGTGCGACTACTACATGTACTCTGCTTTTGAGGAACAGGCATTTTTATTGGTGATTAAAAATGATGCACCTTTTTTATCGCTGTCGAAGTGACAAAAATGTGACTGTCAAACAGACTTTTTTATATAGGAGTTAATTTATCAAAAGGAAAAAATATAAATGAAACAAATTTAAATAAATAATTATTCTGTAAATAACAAAAATATCCACTTAAATAACAAAAATTATAAACATAAACTCAAATATGGCATTTACTGAATACCTAATCTAAAAATACAATATTTTTTTAAAAATAGCCTGTTAAAAGGGTTAGTTTTTCAAAGCTAATCTGTTAGTCGTCTATTTGTGCATGGAATACCTCAGCTGAAGATGTCCTTCTTCAATCGATATTGGTGGGTCAATAAGTTAATAAGAATTGGTAATAACATAATTCTAATTGTATTCCAAGGATATTTGCGGCAGTTAAATATTCAATTTTCTGTCGTAAGATATTGTCAATGTCTCTCTTGTATTTCTTAGGGCTTGGTGTGTGGAGTTTACTTTTTATAATATTATTTATTTATTGTTAAAAGTGCTCGGTGTTGGGACAATCACTCTGTATTTAGTGAATACTAGTCAGTGACATAAATAGAAACGTTGAATACGTGACATATCGTAAGTTCAGAATTTACCGAAATAACCGGTAAAAATTTAAAATAACCGGTAATTATCGTCATGTGTTTTTTGTCCTAATAACCGGTTAACCGGTAATGCAATCCCTAACGTCAGCCAACGCTACAGTGATGAAAAACCCGTCAGCTGGACCATCAAAGATGCCGCTTCGAGAGCGTAGCTGACGGACTTTCCATAGTTGCCGCTACGACTGACGTTCATTTTTAAGTGTCTCATGGTGTTAGTTATCACCTATAAAAATTTCAGTACTACCAATGCCACTTAATAATCAAGCTTTTACGTGCAACTTCTCTCGCAGCTGACGACGACCCCACTCTCAGAATAGCGACTGACAACTTTAAATGTGCTTAGGTAATTCTAAATAATGTATACATATAAGTTTCACGATTACTAATGCCACTTCATTTTGAACTTTTATTATCAACTCCCACGCCCGCCCACTATCAAACCCGACGCGATCCGCGTGGCTGACTGCGGCTTTACTTTTTACCATACTTAAGCTCATGATTAAATTATATTTCACGATTACTAATGCTACTAGTCAAAAATGTTGCTGCCTCCCAGACTAAAAATTTAGTGCATTTGACATTTTAATGTACGACATACAATTTACGAAATTTTTCCCTCTACCATGCCAACTTGGTAAAATAGTCGGAAGGCACCCCTAAACACAAAAACAATTGACTTACGCTATTTTAGCAAAAAAAAAACATATCGATTGTACTAGTAGGCCACGTACCGTGGGGTCTTTCCAAAGCAAAAATTGTCGCTCGTCTCGTTTTTCGTCTTCGGGCGCTCTAGATTTATTCGGCAAGTATATCAACCTCATTTAAATGTTACCTGAAATGAAAAAGTTATAATTAATTAAACATTATATTGCTAAATAAATATATACATTTACATAAAAAGAACGAAACAATAGGAATAAAAAATAGAATACTCTTCACAATTCTTTTTTGATCAATGTGCTATCAGTTTCTGATGGCTAATTTTAAACCCCATGTATATTTTAATGATATTTTGGTAGAAAGAAAATTTTTTGACAAATTCTAACAATGGCATTTTACCAAATACATTATTTGCTAAACAACGTTTGTATCACGTTATGGTATGACAAGCCATTGACAAATTCTTCGTGATTCATTTGTGGTTGTCTGAAGATGTGACGTATTTTTGAACACGAAACCGGTAGCATATTAAATAAAATGAATTGTGGAAAACTAACTATTTTTTTCATTCCCAGTTATATAAAACTTCAATAAATCGACGAAGAGCTTATTAGAGTTTATTTTTTAATTATATATACTATCTGAATACTCCGAGACTGTAGCTAGATGATCCCCAAAACATAATTCCGAAAGCTAACCTTGATGCAATCTGAGAAAAGTAGTAAGACCTAACAGTGCACTCCTCTTAAGTTTCCTTAAACGATAGATTGCGTAATACATTGTGGAACGCTTATTACATATATTGTGTACACGAATTTACCCATTTTAAAGAATTGTTAAGGTGTATTCCCAACAATTTTACCTCTGTTACCTGTTGAACTGACTTACCATTGATTTTAAAAAAAAATTGACTTGCACTGACGTGACTATGTCGAGGTGTTAAATTAAATAAAAACCGTTTTTTATGAATTTAAATACAGTTTGATTTGATGAAACCAGGCTGCAAAATTATTTAACATGGGTTGCGCTACTTTCATTACATCCGGTAGGGATGAACTACTACTCAAATAGCTATTATCATCAGCATACATAACTAGAAAGTCAGTTTTGTCAATTATTGGTAAATCATTTACATACAAGATAAATAATAAGGGTACAAGCACTGATCCTTGAAGAACCACAAATTTTATTTCCAAATTTTCCGACCTCTGTTGATTTCTGCCTGATTGATATGATGATATCCAACTTGTATAACTTTTCCAAGAGGAAAGGTTGACAATGTTAAATGCCTTGCTCAAGTCCATAAAAATTCCAATAGTTTTATTCCCATTATTTAGGTTGTCATAATTTTTTTGTAAAAATTTTAGAACTGCTGCTTGCGTACACATTTTTTCCTAAAGCCGTGTTGTACTGGAGTTAAAATATTATTTTTTATCATTTATAATTTTTTCTAATATTTTTGATACAGTGGACAGAAGAAAAATAGGTCGATAATTTTCAAGACATGTTGGGTTTCCTTTTTTGCATATTGGAATTACTTATGCTACTTTTAAAATTTTTAGAAATACGCCTTCCTGTAAAGATCTATTTATTAAATACGTAAGGGGCTTTACAATCAGATGAGCTATACGCTGTAAAATATTTATAAGGTCGTCTCCACGCGAATGGGATTTTTTAAAATTATATATACAATTGTAGACAGTTGTTTCAGACACAGGTTCTAGAAATATTGTAGGATATGTAGGTATGCTTGATATTAAATTGAATTTACTCATTTTCACGGGCTCAAATTTATCATTTAACTATAAAAAAGTTGTTGAAATGATTGATCATTTCTGCTGAATTATTATCTATGATAGTTTTATCTACAAGAATTTTCTTAGCCTTATCAACTTTCTTCTTTTTGTTGTTAACAATATTAATAATAATTTTCCACGCAACTTTGAATTTGGTATTTGCTTTGATATATTTGTTATCATTTGAGATTTTTTTCGCCGCTAATAACTTTCTTATAGCATTTTTTATATTTTTTAAATGTTTTTAGATGTCCAACATTTTTTGTTGCTATCGCAATTGACGATTTGCACGAAAGAAAGTTTGGTAAAAAGTGTCGAGATTGGTATCACTGTAATTCACTGCACATGTTCACCAACTCGTCTAATTTCCAAACTTTGCAACAATTAAATACCTATAATATAGTAATCATAACATTGTTTTCATTATCTTTAATGTTAAACCTACTTCCATTAAATATAAATTATCTTTATTAGGTTGTTTCGTAGTCTACAATATTTATAAAATGTCGAATTATGCAATTCCAACTCTCAGATTAGAACAGTTGGCAGCAGTGATTGACAAATTGCATAATTCGACATTTTTTAAATATTGTAGACTACTAAACAACCTAATAAAGATGATTTATATTCAATTGAAGTAGGTTTAACATTAAAAATAATGAAAACAATGTTATGATTATTATATTATAGGTATTTAATTGTTGCAAAGTTTGGAAATTAGACGAGTTGGTCAACATGTTTATACTGTGCGCCATGACACTTTTTACCAAACTTTCTTTCGTGCAAATCGTCAATTTCATGGAGAAGTTTTAATTTGTTTGATGATGTACACCAATTATTAACTTTTGTGATGGGGAAAGCATTAATGAGAGCATAAAAACCATCATCAACTGTATAGGAATTATAATATATCTTCCCGCGTTTCCTTACTAACATAATAAGATAGCGTATCATAGTTACTTGGACAAAAAATTCTTGCAGACAAAAAAATCACAGTTTACTTGATTTTCAATATCTCAATTAAGTTTTAAATATTGAGCCTATAAACCATTATGCTCAACTAGACATGCAGTGGCGGACTTCTTAATATTAGTATAAATAATCTATACAACTGAAAGTATTTGAATCTACTCTGGTCGGTTCATTTGTCAAGAATTCAGTATATTAAGTAATTCATGTTTTGCATCTGTTTCGGAAACCTTGTCTATATTTAAATCTCCACATAAAATAATTTTAGCTTTATTTACACATATCTTGTTTAACACAGCGTTTAACTCAAAGAAAAATTCTCAAGGATTGTGCATAATGAAGACCTATCGATCAATTATTTGATCCTTTTAAAGAAGTTCTTTCCTTCGTCCCTAGACGTGGAAGTCGAGAAATGTCAAATCTGAGGACCTTGCTGGCTACAATACTCAAAAAGGCTAATATTTCAAAATCTGTGATACCTGAATAATGATCATATATATTCTGAATGACTCCCTCCATCTTCCCCTAAAACTATCTATCGATAAACGAACATCCTGTATGTCAGCATAAAGTGGATCTTGAGGACGTATATACATTTTTCTTAGCAGTATTGTCTGACAGAAGTTAGTAGGTGCATTCTTGAATTAACTTGAATATATGAAATAAAAAGGATCCACAGAATACAAATATTAACATTAACCTACACTGCAAGGAAGGTACGCGTACCTATATAATTACGCTAGATACGGTATCCCGTTCTTGGGTCAGATGTCTTCCTGTAGATAGATTTATTCATGGTGTTTTCTGTGGTACCATTGTTTGCAAATCGAGCCTGCTTGTTATCCACCATTGTTTAGCGGTTTCTTGATCGCTCCGTGGCGCGACTCGTTAAAAATATGTACCTTAACGGTTCATAACCGTTTATTAACTAAATTTATTTTATTGGGACTAAATTTATGCGGTCCTCCTCAGATTACTATATAGATGTTTAAATTTTAACGAGCCGACGTCGATAATTTACTAGGCGAGCGACTGCAAGTGACTGCAGTAAACTGCACTGGTTTAAGTTCTTATCTACAAATTGCAGGTATCAATGTTCTTTAATTAAGTGCGAATGGAATGAAGAGAGTGTTAAATTTTATGTTTAACACCTGCTCCACGGTGTACTTGTATTGTTCGCTTTCTACGCTTTGGCTGCTTTAATAGTCATGAATATTGAAGGTAACAGACAAGAGAAATAAAAATTAAAGACGGCTAGACTATGACCCTGATATTTTCTGAAGCAATAAAAGGAAACACGAGGACATGTTCGAGTAGGATGGCTTAACCGGAAAAACTGAAAAGTAACAAACCCTCTAAGTTGATTCGTTTGTACGTCCATCCATCCGCCGTCTGTCTATCACAGCGGTTTGTCTTCGGAACTATATGAAAGGAGGATGGTAAAAAGTGGCTAATGGCCTAAGTTGGGCAACCGAAAATAAACACGGTGTTTTATAGCCTTTTTCCCGTAGTATGCGATGATGTATTCGCGGTTTTACGAAAAAATGGCGGGAAAATGTGGAAAAATTAAGAGAATGCTTGAGATATTCACAAGTTAAACTTTTCAGATTTATAATACTTTATTCTAGATTATGGTGGTTTCTCTTAGTATTTTTCTCATAGAATATGATGCTCTACTTAGCCCAGACGACAGAGACCATTTTATAGTGAAACTCACAAAAAGTTGCAAGCTGAATAATTTTTTTTTTAACGAGTTCGTGAAAGTGTATAGAATAATATCCTGAAAAGTTTACATTCTGCTCGGATGCAGAACATAAAAAGAAAGTGAAAAAAAAAAATTTTATCAATTTTTTCAAAATTTTTAAATTAAGTAAGGTTAGAAAAAAACAAAAAATACAGGTGGATAGACTCCGTGTTTCTGAACAAAAAATGTCTCAATAAAATTTACCGCTAAAGCCACGGTTTTCCCGGAAAAAAATAGTGAAATAACTTTGTCACTCTGCTCGGCCAAGCGCAGGGTTAAATGCATACTACGGAACCTCTAAAAATTCTTAGCAGTTCTAACAAGTAAAATAAAGCTTTTTTCTCTTTCTGATTACACATTTTTAACATTTTTCTTAGTGACTAAGAGGGAAAGTTCCAGAATTTATATTCAAAACAATCAAAGATATATTATACATTTAGTATACATTTTTTCCGACATTTTTTATATTTTTTGGAAGAATTTTTTTTTCACCACTTATCTGTAATGCGTAAACAGAATCCAATGAAATTTTGTATTTTAGTTACAGTAGTCATTCACCATCAAATGCGTGGGATCTTAATAAAATATCAGAGCCGGGCCCAGGATAAAAATATTTTCAAATTATTCCTAGAAAATAACACTCTGTATGCTGTTTATAACATTTTTGATACTGATAAATATTAATTTACACCTAGAAAGAGAAAGCAACAGAACAGCCAACCGTTTGGGTACAAATAACTTTTCGCTATCAAGTTTGACGTCGGTATTTTCAACTATTACTGAATAATTTAAGGTGCTTGTTTAATGTTATACTTCCAAAGCGTCGTAGTGCGCTTAGAAAGCATTTTAGGAGAAAATACTATTCCTTTTTTTTGCTTTTTTTGTCGAGAGGTAATACTCTTGGAAATGTGTTGTGACATCATTGAACACCCCGCATATAAGAAGTCAAATAATGTATTGCATGTTGATTTTACTCTCTCTGAAATTATATTACAATTCGAAAATGGCTTTGTGTATTTATTAAAGTTATAAATTCTAGTTTTTAAAATTCTGTCTACAATTTTAGCTGCTGGATATTAGGAAATAGGCCGGTAACTACTAATTCCTAATTTATCATCAGTTTTATAGACTGGTTTGATGACACCAATTCTGGTAACAATTTAACAAGCTGCGTATAAAAAATTGCGATAAACATATTGCTTGGTTACACAACCCCATAAAAAAGTGGTCTGTCCGTAAGTAAACATATTTTCGAAAGAGCCATTTGAATGTGAAAGACGAAAAAACAGCTTTTTACGGGTGTTTTTTGATATTAGGGGCGAAAAACGAGCCAATTTGACAATTTTGACTACGGATTCAGAGTAAGCGGGTCAAAATACATAAGAATGCACTAATCTGGTCCGCCTGACAGTCCACTTTTTACTTCCACATCCAGTGGAAGTATAGTAACGGGAAAAAAATTTAAGCTTTTATTGTTCAAATAGGCTTAGAAGGTCACGAAACGTCGAGATTTTAAGTTTGAGCGAAAAAAAATTCTGGCTGTCTGTTGGTCTGTCTGTACCTACTCTGGAACCGATTAAGATATTGACATGAAATTTGTTACACGTATGTATTTTAACGAGATCTGGAACTAGATTGTATTTTCATCTTATTCCTTTGGAGGGTTGGTGGGTAAATTGGGGTAAATGGGGGTAAATGAGGGGTAAATGGGGGTAAATGGGGGTAAATAGGTCAATCAAGCAGACAAGAGTCCATGAAAATGGTATTTAGTATATACAAGAGAAGCTAGTGTCTCAAAAAAAATTTGACATTAGCCATTTCCATTATAAAAGGTGGTGAAAAAAAATTGTGATTTAGTGTGTGTGTACCAAAGGCCTCAAAATATTCTTTTTTTACTTCATCCATTCCCACTACCACCCCCCTATCACTACCCTCAACCCGCTATAGATGTGGGATATCGTTTTATGGGTTCTTGGGGTAGACGATTTCAAATATTATATTATTAAAGTTCCATAAACAATTATTTCCACATACAAAATTTTTTCGTTGTGAGAGACTCGGGTAGCAAATCTGGATGTGGAAGTAGTGATTCCTTGGGCAGCGGTTTTTTTCTGGGGCTGTGTTATTTTTATAAGCACTATACAAGTAGTTGAAAATAGAATATTAATTTAAACTCCTTGTTGACATGTTGGCGAATTTTAACTTGTATTATTATTGAACTAATTAGGAAAACTTCGTAGTGTAATTTATTTTGCCATTGGATAATTTATAATACTGCCACACGTATATACAGCCAAAGTTAACTAAAGCTATAAGGTGTCCGCCACTTCATAAAATCAACCTCATACACAAAATTAAAACTTAATTACAAAACAAACAAAAAGCAGATTATAATATTAATAATGTCATGGTATAAGTAAATACCTATTATCTTATAACCCGACTTTATACCAATATTTTAGTTACGGTATTTTAAAATTACTTAGTCATATTTTTGATGCCTTTATTAGAAATTATGACCAACCCACCTTAATTTATAAGGTTAAATCCTGTCCATCAGCAGTGACGGATTAATTGATTTTTCTTACAGCATTTCTAGCACCTTCAGATTCTTATTAGTGTTTGTTTTATATAAAAAAATATTGTATATAGTCTTTGTTGTTAGTATTTGACATGATTCTTTGAATAACAAATAATCATATAAGAGAAGAAATTTTATGTGTATGTACGCCTTATGTTAATCATTGAATGGAAAAAAATAAAACCGGAATATTAAACGTATTTTGCAAGAAATGACATGTTATTAGGTACTATTTCATACAAAACTGTATACATTTTTTTTTAATAAATCAAAAACTTTTCCTGTTCTAATGCAGTTATTATCTCCCAATCTCCTGCATATTTATAACAAATCATTAATTACTTGCCAAGGTTATTATCTGCACAGCAAATATTTTATAATAAACTCTGTAATTTAAATACAAGTACAACTTAGTAACTGCATATACAACTACGCTGTAGAATATTTTTATTTAAATTAAGTGCAATAAATATCCGGAAAATAATCCACATTCTTCTAAAATTATATACTGCGTGTTCCAATCAAAATAAACACGCCCTCTATATTTATAAATAAATATACGTTTAAGTTTTATGGAATACTTGGCGAAACCTTTCTTCGGATTATGGGTAAAGTTAATCGACGATATTAAAATCCAATTATTCTGAAATATGCATACCTAGTAAGTATTAATCTTGTTTTATTGCATCACATACGATTAGACGGCTCTTAGTAATAAGCAGACAATTACCTCATTATTGAAATTAGAACCCACATAAATATCATATAGGGTGATCCAGGCCTTATCAGAAGCACTTTAAGGAGGGATTTCCTTTTAAAATTATTTATTTATTTATTTCAATAATTTATCCAACGGGTAAACCCAGTTACAGGATAAACAACAATTCAATTACAAGATTAAAAACAAAATAACGCATTAATATAACAAAACACCAAAGTGAAAAATAGGTTATCAGAACAACAATGTAAAACGTTCACATACACAATACAACGTTTGCATATAATATACATAGTGAAACAAACAAGATAGGAAGGGAGAAATAATTGTTAAACACTTGCGTAAGTTCGTTTTATGTCAGAAATATTGCAGTTGAAAATGTCCAACCTTTACTTTATGTTATTGTAGTTTAAACAGATTTGATGCAACGGAGATGAGCTTAAGATGTTAGTTCGAGGTGAAGGTGTGATAAGTATACTCGATATTTAATAAGTGAGATAATAGAGGGACAGTTGATTTCGTTGTTGATGATTTTATATAAGAAAATTATAGTACACATTATTCATCTTCTAAGTAGACTACACATGCCAAATTTGTTCAAAAATAACTCCTGTTGGTGTACCTTTAATTGGATAGTTACCTTCCAGGAAAAATGTTGTCGATCTTTGTACTTTCTCAAGTGAGGTAATATAGACATTATAACTGGGACTCCAAACAATGGAGGCGTATTCCAATTTGGATATAACAAATGTTATAAATGCTAGACAAAGAGTAGACAACCTTTTAAAGTCTCTACTATTACGCAGAATAAAACCCAGGGATCTATAAGCTCCAGCAAAGTATTCCTCAGTATGTCTGGAGAAAGGAAGTTTTGAGTCGAAGACAACTCCCAAGTCGTCACGAACTTCAGGGCGCAATTATCCAAATTATAATTAAAAATAATAGGGTCAGACTTGCGCGAAAAGGACATCATGTTACATTTGGCAGCGTCTAAAGGGATTTGGTTATGAACACACCAGGCGTTAAGTAAGTCTAGACTATGCTGTAGCCTTAAGCAGTAGTCTTCGGATTGAATGCAAATATATAACTTGAGATCGTCAGCGTAAATTATATAGCTGACGTCAAAGATGTCAATAATATCATTAATGAATACTACAAAAAATAAAGGGCCAAGTATGGAACCTTGCGGAACTTCTGACGTTTGTTTAAATCATACAGATTGGAAGATGATATTGAACAAACTGAGTCCGATAAGTTAAATAAGAAATAAACAAATGAATAAGAGAATCACAAATTTTGCAATTTGTTTAATAATATACCGTGCTCCAATGTGTCAAATGCTTTAGAAAAGTCAGCGGATATGACATCAACCTGACCTTTCTGATCCAAAGCTTCAGAAATATACTGTGTTTTGCACACGAGGTTCGATACAGTGAACCCTCCTTGCACGAATCCGTGCTGCTCTACTACAACTGAGTTCTTAGTATGGAAAGAAATAAAATCGTATATTAAAATTTTAATTAGAGTTGTACTTTTACAGAACATATTAAAATTAATTCGACTGACTTTGTAGTGCAACATGCGTTACAAAGTTTAAATATTCAGTTCTTTTCACTTATTTTAGCTCACTGTTTTTTCATTTTAACATGTCTCACTGTTTAGAATTGTTCATTTTAAGGTTCTACACATAATTTTAACACAGTTCTACCACACTAATGTTTGTTTTTTCTTATAATTTTAGGTTCACTACCTAGTTAACGATGCTTTCGAGGAGTTACCTTTGCGTCATTGAAACCACCAGCCCTTATGTTTCTGGAGCATCGCAAAGCTGTTTCGGTACCCAAAATATCCTTTTTGCTAAGGTTTCAACATTTTTAATCATTTAATTTAATCATTTATTGTACAATGTGTACTTGAAAAACTTAAAACTATAAAACACAACAAGCAAAATGTAAATGTTATACAACTATTTTGTTTTATTGCAATTTTATGAATGTAATAAAATAGCAATAAAACAAAAGTTGTAGAAATGACAATTACAAAACAAATTTGTTTATTGGGAACTTATCCTAATATTTTACATATGATTTTCAACATCAAAAGTGTTTTTGTGGAACTGTTTACTAAATTTACAAATATGAAAACTGTTTATTAAAGGGCATAGCAGGATAAGCATGTGTTAGGTGCCCCAGCATCAATCGGGTCGAAATTTTTAGCACAAGTTGATAGTAGTGTTAGATGAAATTTCCCAAAATATTATTTTTGGAAAATCATTTTTACGGGAGTTATGGGGGTAAAAAGAAAAATGAAAACAATTTTTTTTCTCGAGAACGGGTAAACCGATTTTCATGAAAAAAATATATGTTATGGCTTTTGATGGTGCAAATGTGGGAAAAAATTATTGGACCCATTCGTCAAAAAAAAGTGGTGAAAAAATTTTTTCAAAGTAAAAAAAAATTTTTTTTTAGGGGATGTTCCAGAGGCACACCCACCATTTTCTTCCAAATAAATGCTTATATGCCCCTTTAAAACATATCCAATTTTCAAAGCGATCGGAAGGGTACAACATACTCAAAATTGATAATCATTGGCAGACTGCGGGCGGCGTGTAGTCTATGTAATGAAGCATTATAAGACGAATTTTTTGTAAATATTTCGTGCAAAGACGAGATTACCTCCCCCCCCTTCGTTTTCGAGGGTGCTGAACACGATGCAGGTGGTGGGAGAAGTTTTTGACCGCCGCAACCCCCTGAAACGGCCATCCCTCTTATGGATCCCTTTATGTTTTCATATAAACAGATTTGGGGAGTGATTTATCAACGGGTTATACTTGAAATAATATGGAAGGGGGTTATAGAGCAAGTAGAGTCCAGACAGCAGGCCTAGGGGGTTGATTAAACCCTCTCGAGAGGTGTAGTTTTTTTTTTCAGATGATTCGGTTCAAATACGTATACCCCTTTTTTGGGGTCGCTGATCACGGGAAAAATATTTATTTTTAGCTCCAACCCCCTAAAACGGGCAGAAATCACCTCTCACTCACCGTTTGAGAGATGAAGAGGGGTTGGAGCTAAAAATGAATATTTTTCCCATGATCAGCCCAAAAACGGGGGAAACGCGTTTGAACCCGAATTATTTGATAAAAAATGATTTTCCACTCCTCGGAAGGGTTTAATTAACCCCCTAGACCTGCTGTCTGGACTCAACTTACTCTATAATCATCTTCCATGTTATTTCAAGTATAACCCGTTGATAAATGACTCTCCAGACCCGTATAGAAAACAAAGAGATCCATAAGGAGGTTTTCGGCGGTCAAAAACTTCTCCCACCACTTGCATCGTGTTCAACGCCCTCGAAAACGGACGGAGGAAGGTAATTTCGTCTTTGCAAGAAATATTTACACTATTTCTGCCTTTATTACATAGACTAGCGGTTCATTACTACATCTTACTACAACGGTCACTGGCGGCCATTACAACCCTACCATTTAAATCAGTATCAAACTTCAAGAAGTGTGGTGCAAAAATTCTCTGACGTCAACTGTGGGGTCAAACAAAATCTAGTTTGAAAATCTGAAGATTTTGCAAGGATGACGTCCGCAGTCAGCCTACGAAAGAACTAGTTTTCAAAGTCCACTACGAGGAGGTTACAGTGCCTTTCACTAGTGAAGGTGCCTGTTTATTGTGAGTCCTCTTGCCTCTCATGAGTCGGGGTGTTTATTTATCGTGAGTCTCCTTGCCTCTAAATAGTCGTTTGTTTATTGTAAGTTCCCTTGCCCCTCATTAGTCGAGGTGCTTGGTTATTATGAGTCCCCTTGCCTCTCACAATTCGGGTTGACCTTTTTGCGTGAGTCCTCCTGCCTCTCACGAATCAGGTTACTCTATATTGATGAGAATTTTATTTTGGAAAAATTTTTCAAAAAAGTTGCAGGGGGTTGCGGCGGTCAAAAGCTTCTCCCACCACTTGCATCGTGTTCAGCACCCTCGAAAATGAGGGGGAGAAGGTAATCTCACCTTTGCACGAAATATTTACAAAAAAGTCGTGCTTCATTACATAGACTACGCGCCGCCCGCAGTCTGCCAATGATTATCAATTTTGAGTATGTTGTACCCTTCCGACCGCTTTGAAAATTGGATATGTTTTAAAGGGGCATATAAGCATTTATTTGGAAGAAAATGGTGGGTGTGCCTCTGGAACATCCCCTAAAAAAAAATTTTTTTTTATTTTGAAAAAATTTTTTCACCACTTTTTTTCGACAAATGGGTTCAATAATTTTTTCCCACATTTGCACCATCAAAAGCCATAACATATATTTTTTTCATGAAAATCAGTTTATCCGTTCTCGAGAAAAACATTTTTTTTCATTTTTCTTTTTACCCCCATAACTCCCGTAAAAATGGTTTTCCAAAAATAATATTTTGGGAAATTTCATCTAACACTACTATCAACTTGTGCTAAAAATTTCGACCCGATTGGTGCGGGGGCACCTAACACATGCTTATCCTGCTATGCCCTTTACAAATATGAAAAATGTTATTGAACCCTACCCCCTGAAATTATACTCTTGTGTGCAAAGATTTCATCCCTGAAATAATGCAATACCGTGCAATGAGGTTTTGGTCTCCACCTACAAACCTCGATGTCCACCAACCGTCTGACTTCGAGTCCATATTTTGACTTTGTGGATGACATAGTAATATATTCGTATTGTTAGAATTCTTCCCCTATTTTTGCCTGATGATTAATTTATAAGTTCAACACTTCATGTGACTCAGTGTGTTGGATCAGCAGCTCGACTTCGTCTCGAGCTGTATGCTTTGGTGCAACAAATATACACTTTTTGCACTTGTTATACAAATAACTATACTTTACGTTCCCGGTAAGCCAATCGTATTTTTCGTACCAAGTTTTACTGAAAGCCCGATTTGATTTCCCACCTGCACCTACGTTAATTAGTGATTTATTTAAATCTGAAACTGGACGCTTTAATTCTTTAACTACGTGTAATTTATCCTTATTGTACGTGAGACTCGAAAAGGCGCGTTTATTTATTAAAATATCGATAATATCGGGTGTGTTTCTAATATTATTTGTTATATTTACGTTTACCTCGATCGCGATTTTCATTCCATTTTCCATTTCCAATTTAAAAATTTTCATTTCAATAATTATGCCCTCCTAAACCCTTGCCATTTAGTTACTATCACTAATCAATATTACACACAAAAACCTATTTTTAGACAAAACAATAAACGAACTTGACTTTAAAGAAATTTGTGGTTATGTTATAATGAATACGCGTGCGAAAAAAGCACACAGGCGTATCCTCTAGCGGAATATGATGTTATGTTATACATTACATACTGCATTACCGACGTATGTCTATCACTGATGCTCCTTAGAGATTAAATGAAGCATGCCTCAGATCGCCCTTTCTCGGTACAACATTAATTCAAGTGTACATTGCAGAAAGCCTACCTACATGCAGTTGCAAATATTGGAATGGCTTGGTTTTAGGAAGCACGAGAGGCACATTTGAATGTGGCACGGAGCATCGCACAGATTGTGGGGGAGCACTGTTTTAAATGGGAATGAATACCTAAAAGATTTATTAATTCAAATTCAAAGTTATATAAATTGTATAAATTGTTGAAAAAATAATAGTTTATAAAATTACGAGTTAGGTACAGATTTACTGCAAATTTACTGGTGAGGCACTGCCTAACCTGCTTCATGGGACAAGCCGCCACTGGTAATTAGGTATTAATAAATATGCTTTATTAAAAGCCCTTTTGAGATTTAGAGATGCAATCCTATATAAATTAAATAAAGACAAATTTTTTAGTATAAATAACATAACTAGGTACACGAACAAACATTAAGCATGTAATTAAACATTAATTTTAACCTAAGCAATCAAGCTCCGATGAAACATAAATTAAAATTTATGTCTCTATAGAATTGCACAAACAAGTGAAAAAACCAATAAAATGAAACTTAACACAGTGTTAATTTCTGACACTTAACTGTTCATCTTTTACGACTTTCAAGGAACAGATTCGATGATGTAACCAAGAAATATTTTTCACATGTTCTCATTTTTTAACAGCTGCTATAATCGTAAATAAGCTCATACCACGTTGTTATCTATAGTAAACTAAACGATATTTGGTACTATAAAAAAATTGCAAAAAAGAATATGTAATTCACCACGAAAACGGCCGATACAATTACTACCAATGTGTTAATGTGTGGGACAGGGGAGTATTAAGGAACGCCTACATGGAATAAAAATTATGTCTGTAACAGGTATTTATTGTAAGTAAACCATATTTTGTTTTATTCGTTTGATTCACAAAGTTAGCTCACAGGAAAATTTTCCTTGATCGTTACTGAACAATCAGTTAGATTTGTTTAAATAAAACACTCTTAACTGTTGTACCTCACTCTGCTGTCATATAAAGACTGACTGCCTGGTCTTAATTCTTGTCCTGAGTCAGCAGTTATATTATAACACTTTGGATGTTTTTATTATAAGAAATCACATACAACAATAAGTAGCAGTACATTACAGTTACTATCAGTATTTAAATTTATTATAACTTTGTCCATGAAGACACATATTTTCCCAGATATATTTAAAAAATCTCTTATTAAAGCATTATATAAAAATGGCGTTAAAACAGATGTGTCAAATTATAGGCCAATTTCATTAATCAGTATTTTGGCAAAACATATAAAAAAACATTAAAAACTAGAATTGCGTCAATTTGGATTCAGTGAACACATGTCAACTGAGGATGCGATGGCTAATTTGACACTCAAAAATATACAAATCTTTAGATGAGGGTAAAAAATCGGTATGTATGTTTGTCGACTTATCCAAAGCATTTGATATTGTAAGCCATAATAAACTCAAACATTTTTTATGCCTTTTGGATGCTAAGCAGATTCACTACCAAACTTCACTTCATTACTGAGCTTTTTATATAATTGTTACACATTCTATAGAATACTCTTCGCAGTTTTCTCGTAAATAATGTTAGTTTTTAAACATCCTAAATTTTGTGATACCAACCTTGTTATGAAAAAAATATATAAAAAAAAATTGAAAAAAAAAACATCCAACCTGTCTGGGATTCGAACACACGATCTTTGGATTGCAAGACAAAACTTTAGCCACTGGACCATCACACATTACCACAAAAATTGAATGTCTGTAATATACTTTTCGAAAATCATACTTCAACGCATTAGATATATTATTATAAAATATATATTAGTGAAATGTATAAACAAAAAAATATATATAATATAGAGATAACATTTCGCAAGATTTCTATTTAAGGACAAGCAACAAAAATTAAGAAAACGTATTTTTTTAAATTAAAAATGATTAATAACTTTCTTGTTTACTGATTAATTTTCTTTAAAAGCAACAGAGTTCTTCCTCTAGGTAACGATAACTTACTTTCCAAATGTCAATACAATCGGACTTTTCTTTCTTAAGTTATCATGCCTACAAGAAACGTGACGGACAGACAGACGGACGGATGGAGACTGACATTTTGAAAGTTGTTCAGAATTCGTTCACTAACACACTGAAATGAAAATTTTTCTACGAGCAATATTTCCGGTTTTAGAAATGTGCCGATCAAATACAATATACTCTTCGTTTTTGCGAAGAGTATAGTAATAAAAATATACAAATAAAAAGTGTTAATAATATTAAATATCTAGGCATAAAAATAAATTCGCATTTAAGATGGAACTATCACATAGACCATGTCGTAAAAGAATAGATGCATGCTAAATAGATTTAAACTATATAAAGAAATTTTCGACATTAATCAATTAAAAATATAAAACGTTGTGAATGAGTTTTATTCAGTTTAAGGAGGACATTTTGTCCTTAAATGTCCATAAGATACAGTGATATGTGTAAATATTTCTTGTATTAAGCAAACCTGACCATTGTACAACTGCTTACTAGAAAATAGAAAATATATTCTGAATATTATTTTATTAGTGAATTTTGAGCAACTGGTAGAATGCTTAATGCATTTTTATAAAATCTACCCCAGGCTACTATGCCATAATTTAACATAGTGTCACGTGTTTCCACCCTTAGGAAACCACCCCCGCAAAATCCGTGGGTTCCAAAAATTATAACAAGAGATGTCCACTAACACACTTTATTAAATATTTACTGGATACTTCACAATACTATTATTAATTTAAATACACTTTACTGACTAAAATCACAATGTTTATTACTTTGTTTATCTTTGAACTCTTAACCTCACTTTCTATACTTTCTGAACTTTCTGAACTACTCGCCGAGAATGCGGTCAGTCTTTTATACCTAAAAATGACAGATCTCGATTGTTCTGTGATGACGCCACCATTCTCTAGAGAATTCCAGATGTCACTTTGGAATCTTCTGGTAGGTTCTTTTTCGAGTAGGTGCAAATACACTACATTCATTCAGACATTCGATCTGTTGAAGTCTGCCTACTTTTTAGTAACATAACCTTAAATTTTAAGGGGTGCAACATATTACACTGCCCCCTCCTTAAGCCTGAACGTCCCGGTCAGGCAATTCAGCCTCTTTCACATACTTCGCCAGTCTATCCAAGTGTACGATCTTCATCTTGGACTTTTTGTTTCGTTGAATACGATAGACGACATCATTAATTCGGGTAATAACAGTATACGGTCCATCCCAAGGAGGCTGAAATTTCGGGGATCTCCATTCCTTCCGCTGTGGGTTGTACAGCCAAACCAGATCCCCCACCTTGAATCCCCCTGTACTGGCATTCTGATCATAACGAGCCTTCAAGCGGTTACTAGTTCTGTTCATCTGCTCTCGATCATTCTTCGGCTGTTCTCGGCTTCCATTTCTGTAGTTGCTCATCGAAAATGGTTCTCCACGGGCAGCACAATTTTTACACTTGCGACACCAGGCCTCCACATCCTGGCGACTATTAACCCAATAGAACTGTTCCCGTGCTCTACTCAATGTCTTGTTTATGCCGAAGTGTCTGCTGGATGTTTCATTATGTGCTTCCTGGAGTACTTCTGGTACACGACACCTGGGAATCACTAGACGCATGGCAACCTGCTTCCCATCTGGGCTTTCCCATGCTCTTCTCAAAAGCCCATCTACGACTATAAGTGAATCCCATTGTGACCATAAAGCCTTCAGCCCCACTTCTTTGTTGGAAACATCCTTCCATGCTGGACGCGTTCCCTCTTCTTTTGCTCTCAACATGGGTCCAATTTCTACATCGCGCAATTGCTCTTGCCTCAGAGTTTTCTTTGTCCAACTGTCTGGAAGATCGACCTTGACAATGTTGACTTCAACCATGTTCGGCAATTTTCCCACCTGAGGGTAGCGCTTGCAATCTTCCTTGTCTGGTTTTCTGGATAATGCAGGAGTTTTGACTGCCTGCGTTGTCAACAGCCTGGTTTTCTCACATTGGTCGTTCACTTTTGACAAAATAAATTGTTCGTTCCCAATCCTTAACATTCGCTTTCCTACGTCAACAATAAATCCATACTGTTCCATAATGTCCAGTCCCAAAATGAAGTCATCCGTAATGTCAGCCACGATGACCCTGTGGTCGAACCTCAAATGCCCAATCTGCAAACCCAGGTCTACTTCTCCATGAACCGTAGCCCTGTCCCCCGTAGCTGTCCGGTCGATCACTTCTTCATTTTGCCTCTTGGTAATCTTTATGCCCGATATAAATCCTGGACGTACTATTGATGACGTAGTACCTGTGTCGATGGTAAACAAACATTTTCTTCCGTTCACATATCCATGCAACAACAGTCTGCTTGCGATTCTTCGAAGCTGGGAAATCTTAATTTCTCTGGGGGCACTGCATTTCCTAGCCAGAACAACCCCCCCTGGTACTGTTTTCCTGCTTCTCTTCAACATTCACAGCATTTACTCGACTCTCCGAATTCTGCTGTCGACAGTCTCGCTTCATGTGTCCCATCTTGCCGCAGTTGTAACATTTAATACCTCCGCTCGGCTTTCCTTTATTTTGTTGTTTTTCCTGCTTTCCGAGGCCATCCAATTTATCGCATAATTTGGTGAATATTTTCTGCATCTCAGTCAGCAAGGGGTTCTGGTTCATTTCTGGTTGCGATTCTTCGAGAGTCACAGCTCGCACTCTCGACCTTGGAGTATCCCTGTAAGCGGCTTCTACTTCGAGTGCACGCACCCAAGCTTCGCTACTACTTTGGTGTCTCGTCAGTCTCAGGACTCGCCTGACCTCTTCGTCCCTTATACCATCTAAAAAGGCCCCCACGGATAATTGTTCCTGGAATTCTTTAGGTGCACTCGGATACGCCAGGTGTGCCAGTCTCTCTATCGCAGCTTCAAATTCTTGTACTTTCCCCAGCTTTTTGCATCCGGGATTTCAGTTGAGCTTGGTATAATTGGGCAAGGTGTTGATCGCCATACCTCAAGTCTAATGCAGCTTCCAAGACTTTAAAGTCCCTTTGTTTCTCAACTGGGATGGTTTGGAGTAACTCTGAAGCTTGGCCCCTTAATGCTAGAACTAATGCCATGGCCTTTTCCTCATTATCCCAATTGTTCGCACATGCTGCTGCCTCAAACTGCCTCTTGTACGTCGTCCAGGAACTTTGGCCATCAAAAGTAGGAGGTTTTAGTCGCTGACCTGATGATACCACCTGCTGGCTTCCTCTATCTCTCAACTGTCGTTTAAGCCGGTCTATTTCTCCCTTGACTTCTTCTTCGAACTCACTCATCTTTTCTTCAAAATGATTTACTTTTCCTTTTACTTGACCGACTTCGGTCTTGACTTCACCTACTTTATCTTCGACCTTATCTACTTTTTCTTCTACCTTGCTTATCTCTTCTTTGACTTCACTTTTGACAGAAATGATTGCGTCCTGTTGTATTTTTATTTGATCGCTCAGGATTTTCCTTAATTCCTCCTGGCGTCTTTCTTCCAAGTCTTCCATTATTTTTCCGAGTGCGTCTTTTTCCTCTTGACGTTGTCTTTCTTGCTCTTCTTTATCTACTTGACGTCGCTTTTCTTGTTCTTCTTTCTCCTCTTGACGTTTTTTCTTCTGTTCTTCTTTGTCTTCCTGCCGTTGCTGCGCCATCATTTTTTGGAATTGTTCGAATAAGTCCTGTATTTGTTTATCGGATGCCATACTTCTTGTTGTTACGGGCATACGATGAAATTAAAATAAAATAAATTTAACTGTCACGTCAATATCGGTAATGGAACTTTCTAGACAAATCTCGAAATAGCACGAAAAAGTCTTATCCAGAGTCTTTTGTCACTATCCAGTTCAGAGAATTTAATAATCTCCACTAATGTCCAAATAGAAAAGTTCTAGAAATTTTCACGCACTAAATGAGTCTTTTTCAGTGTCTCTATCACTTCTCAGTTCAAAGGATTTAATTATCACACTAATGTCCTAATAAAATGTTCTACAATGTCTCAAAAATGCACTTAAACACTATTTTCCTGTTCGAAAACAACCCTCGAACAATGTCCAGTAAATTAGTCCTGTGTTAGCACTAACCCTCGAGAATCTTTCTCGAACACTCCAGCACAACTTCAGAGCTCCTCTTGTCATAAAATTCCGCTTCTGACACCAATTGTCACGTGTTTCCACCCTTAGGAAACCACCCCCGCAAAATCCGTGGGTTCCAAAAATTATAACAAGAGATGTCCACTAACACACTTTATTAAATATTTACTGGATACTTCACAATACTATTATTAATTTAAATACACTTTACTGACTAAAATCACAATGTTTATTACTTTGTTTATCTTTGAACTCTTAACCTCACTTTCTATACTTTCTGAACTTTCTGAACTACTCGCCGAGAATGCGGTCAGTCTTTTATACCTAAAAATGACAGATCTCGATTGTTCTGTGATGACGCCACCATTCTCTAGAGAATTCCAGATGTCACTTTGGAATCTTCTGGTAGGTTCTTTTTCGAGTAGGTGCAAATACACTACATTCATTCAGACATTCGATCTGTTGAAGTCTGCCTACTTTTTAGTAACATAACCTTAAATTTTAAGGGGTGCAACATATTACAATAGAATCTATTAATGAGTTATATACGATAAGTAAGTTTTTCTTGTTTAAAATATATCTTAATTGACAGACTTTGTCACCTGTTTAATTCTTGTTGCTATATATGATACATATTCCTTCGATTTTAAATGGTGATCCACAATTATACCCAGGTATTTGATCGTTTCAGTTTTTTGAATATCAGAGCACTGACAATTTTGGGTAAGACAATTACTATATGTATGTAATTTTAGATTCTTATTATGGGGTTGGTCATCATCTCTGATAGTAATCGCTAAATATTTCGTCTCATCTGTATTTAAACTTAACAAATTTGAATTTATCCAATTATAAACCACCCTTAATTAGTCTCTGATTTTTCATATACTTTGTTCCATGATTCATCAACAAAGATTAGGGCAGTGTCATCCGCATAAGAAATTATATGTCCTGTAAAGTTTTTTATAGAAGTTGTGTCGTTTATATAAACTAAAAACAATGTTAGTGCCTTGGGGTACGCCCATATTAATAGTTTCATTAATCACATCGTCCACTTTTGTTCTTTGTTTTCTATATTTGATGTAATTTTTAAGTATATTTAAAGCAGGACCTCGCACACCCATATTTTCTAGTCTCTTTAGTAACAAGGTATGGGATACTGGGGTACTGTGTCGAACGCCTTAGCTAGATCTAAAAAGACCGTAGGGAATTTTTTATTTCCATCAAGATTTGTAACTATGTTTTTTTAATGAGGTTTAAACTGGCCATGTTCAGTACCTATCTCAGCCTGAAAACCGCACTGGCTAGTTGATATCATCCCGTGCTTTGTTAAAAAATTTACAAGTCTGTTTTTTAAGCATGATTCAATTTTTTTTTAAGTTATGAGTTGAAGAAATTGGCCTATTGGTTAAAATTAATTTATCCCCAGATTTATAAACTAGGACTATGGATTTTTTCCAATCTTTAGGTATAAGTTCTGTTTGAAATATTAAGTTTGTAATATGTAAAAGTGGAGTTAGTAGTTGTCGATGCACTGATTGTATTAAGTTGGTAGATATATCGTCTGGGCCAATTGTAACTGTCTTCTTTGAAGTTAACAAATATTTCGTTCTTAGTAGCAGGTTGTAGAAATATAGATTGTGGTTGTGAAGTGTTAAATTTCATGTCTTTATTATTTCTTCTGTTTATTTTACATAACATTTTAGACCCAGTATTTACAAAATTAAACATGTTAGCCCTTCCTTTACTATCAGTTACTAAATCATTTGTTTGAGGATCATTGATATTTAAGAATTTTTTAAAACTGTTTATTTTCCGAGTTTGATGCCTCATTTATTATTTTCCAAATTTGCTTATAATTTTTGTTTGCCTCTAATATGTTGTTTGTATAGAAGTTATTTTTTGTTTTTTTGATTAATTTATTTGGCATATTGCTATATTTTGTATACTCTAATTTAAGTTCCTGTAAAAAATTTCTAATTAACCTTTTCTTAAGAGAGTCTCTATGTTTTATGCAGTTGATAAGACCAGTTGTTATCCATGGTTTGATTTTATAGGCCCTGTTTTTATTTTTATTTGATCAGTTGAGTTTTTAATTGCTGACTTAAATTTATTTATAAAGTTCTCTTAAGCCTCTTCTGTATTATTTTTATTTAATACATCATACCACACTTTGTAAGATATATTTTAATGTAGTATAATTTATCTTACTTTTGAATTTTCGGTTTCGTTATTATTATTGTTTACAAATTGTATGGATAAGAATATTGTATAATGATCGGTAAGGTCAGTTTCATAAACTGACGGTTTTGTGTGCACTATATTTATGATAAGACCTTTTTATGTAGACCTGTGTTTTTCATCCACTATAAAGTAGCCGCTAGTTTTGGCATACTTTGTTTACATTTAGTAATTTTTTTGCGAGTACAACTATCTTTGGTTTTACTATACGTAAATTTTCAACCTATCTATTTTCAGGTCATGAGAAATAATTAAATCGTAGATGCGCTAATAGTAAAACAAAAATATTTAAACATAATTATGAGATTAAACAAGGCGGCTTGTAAACGTCGGGTAAATTTACTATTTTATCTAGTAGACGCGGACTCTACTTCTCTTCTATTAGTGTTTTCATTTACCTAATCTCTAAGACTCTCGTTTATGTGACAGAAACTACTTATCTTCCTTTAAGAAAGAAGCCGTTAATTCTCTGAAGCTTATTTTTTATTAATTGGCTCTTTATATATTATGTTTATTTATTCTAATATTTCTATTATTCTACTACTGAAGATTAGTAATACACGGACCGTGACTAATTCTTTTTTATATTTATATTTTATTATCCTAATAATCTGATAAAAAATTATGTCGTATATTAAAACTGTTCCTACTTATTTAAGAAAAATGATAATTTATAACATTCTCACGTTCTCTTGATTGGTGAATATAATAGTGTGAAATTGGCGGTTGGTATCGGTTGCCACCCACGATACAGACGAACTAATTTCAAAATTATTGGAAATCCCCGAACTAGACAAAACTAAGTGTTCTGTATATGCATACGGAATTTGCACGCTGATATAATTTTGAGTTGGTACTTGATGCCGTCAGAATTTTAGTAGTGACGACGTGTACCGTTTGATATATTAAAATTTATTTATCTTTGTGATTGTCCTTTTTTTGATGACATGGGAAATCATCATGGACACCCGTCGCTTAGAGTCTATCGCGGACGGGTAATGCTGGACTCAAACCAGCTCCCTCTCTTCAGTGTTTCCTGTTGGCCTGGGACTGCTTTCGCTCCTCCAGGGAATTTTCCAGTTCCGCTATACCAGTGTGGGGTGAAAAATAACAGCTGAAGAGAACTACTTCCTTCACCCAGACGTACCCTTTTCCTCGACCAGTTCCATGTATGCTTAGCCTGGGGTTTATGATCCCCACCGCGGCATCTACATCATTTTCGTCGACGAACCACTCAGGCCTGTTTTTCACCATCTTCTTATTGTGATTGTCCTTAATGGCAATAGAAGTGGGCTGCTGTTCACATGTGGCAGCCGTGATATAGTATTTATCTTCTGCTCTGGAACAATTAAGCCAGCAGAAATTTTGTCAGAAATATTCGAAAAAGACATTAATAAAAAATGTAAATAAAGGTAGTATTTATTATTTCAATCGAATAATGATAACCTGTTGAGTGGAAGAAACCGCGGACCAACTGGACATTCATTTATTTTTCACTATGTTGCAGCAGTCTGATTTTGATGAAACTTCTACCAGTTTATCTACATATGTGTTGCTACGTTTATAAATTTTTCTACGGTGGTCACTCTAATGTCACCTTTAAAAAAATTTTTTGTAAAACAAAAATATTAATAGTTAAGCGAGACAGTTGAAAAAATATATTTAACTTTCTTAATAATATTCCCTACAATAACATACTTTTTTTATTACTGTATCTCTATTATATTCAGAAAAAAAAGTTTAAAAATACATTTTAAAATACGTACTTATTACTCAGTAACGTTATGAGATAGTAAAAACTACATAAACAATACTGCTCTCATAAGAAAGAACCCGTAAGTGGCATTTTTGGGTATTTTTAGATTTCAGTTTCAACAAACTCAGCGGACAAAAATACATCAATTATATCGACAAAACCTTATAAAGTAGACCCCGAACATTATTTTCTAACGTTTTGTCGACCTCGTATCTGGAGAGAATTTATCATGTTACTACACATGAACACCGTATCTATTCATTATACAGATAAAACATGGCATATTTCTGGGATATACCATGTTTATACTTAGGAATAAACATGGTATATGAGAGATAAGAATGCTAAGCAAAAACACGGTACCACTACTACTACTCTAATGTTTAACTTCAAATATCTACATTCTACGTTTTTTAACATACGGGGTTCTTCCTTATGGGGGAGGTATAGTATAAATGTATAACCACTTAAACAAAATAGTAGTTGTCATATTCGGTTCTGGGAACATATTATCAAATAAACATTTAATACTCAAGCTTTGACCTTACGTACGAAAAATATAAAAGCTTGTATGTTGAAATATTTTTGAAATCCTTGCAATTTCTTAAAATAAAACCTAATTACACATACAACAAACAATATGAGACACAAAACACACAAAAATACAAGTCATCATCGAAATATACTTTTAATATCTTTAGAACAAGTAATAGGAGATAACCTAATAGTGTAATTGTAATTATTTATTTGTTTTTTCCAAGAGAAATAAATAATGTTGCAGTTAGAAAGATTTAAGCTAAGCCGCTGTAAATAACGCCAATCAGAAACTATGTCAACTACATATTGTAAAAACAGTCAATCTTCAACAGTAATTGTTTTATAGAATTTAAGTTCACCAACAAAAGTCTTGTGCAATTTATTTGATTAGCTAGATCCCTGATACAAAAAGAAAAAGAAACGGACCATATCTCGACCCTTGAGGGGCACCTGAAATTACCTTATACTCGAGTTTGACATTTTCCCAACAAATTGTCTACTATCTGTAAGGTAATACTTAAAAAGAATATTTCATATTTTGAAAAAAACTAAAAGAATGTAATTTAGACAATAATACATCGATGAAAATCGATATAAATCACATCCACTTAACCAAAACTTCACAGATGTACTGTAAGATACAAGATAAATTAATAATATATGATCTATTTTTCATGGAGCTATGATGGTTGGAGGATATAATATTCTTAATTGATTCGGAGATGTATTGGTATGTGATGATCACAAAAAGATTTGCGAAATTACTTAAAATTGAAATAACTCGATAATTACGCATCCTAGATGGGTCTTCTTTTTTAGGATTGGGGTTGTTCTGGCTGCTTGGTACCAAAGACCATGAATCAAGTACCAGCGCCAGACAATTTGTTGCAGATGACTTTTTGTTCTTGCGGCAACGCTTGTGGGTGCAGAAAAAGCGGGTTGCATTGCTATTTAGCAAGTTTAGAGTGCAATGGAATCAGCTGTAAAAATACTGCCCCCCTTGAAGAATGTGACGTCAAAGATTGATGTCATTGAGGAGTCAGATTAAAAATGTTATTTAATTAGTTTACTTAATTGTATTAATTTATTTACTAGTGAAATATTTTGTCGAACTCCTCTATACATTTCTTTAAATATATAATGAATAAAAACCAGACTGCAACCAACAGCTATTCCCCGGACTAATTCCCCGCCGAGCGCTGAATTACGTATTACAAGCCTGGTCGCGTTAGTGCAATAACTATGTATTGCCACAAAACGCTAAAGTTTCGATTTTAATAGACACAGCCGAAAGACTTATTCCTACTTAAAGGAGCTCTCGTGCCAGCCATCTCATACCACTTGCAGACTGCAGTTTCGAGCTATTGGCTCTCGTCAGTGCAAGGTAGGTCTGAGACGGCTGGAACGAGGCATTTGTTCACTCTTGGTACATGACGAGATTTATAAAACCACGACAAGCAACAAAAATGGCAGGCTCCATCCAGCGGCTGATGTCCATTACAATCGAAACAGCAGTAGCCCTAACATGGGCATAGTTAGAAGGTATGCTTTTAGAGGGCAGAATATTTACTAGTGAAATATTTTGTCGAACTCCTCTATACATTTCCTTAAATATATAAGGAATAAAACTTTAGCGTTTTGTGGCAATACATAGTTATTGCACTAACGCGGCCAGGCTTGTAATACGTAATTCAGCGCTCGGCGGGGCATTAGTCCGGGGAATAGCTGTTGGTTGCAGTCTGGTTTTTATTTTAGTGTGCTATACCCCATCCGGAGACACACTGTATATGCATAAAAATATTTACGCGATGATCCAGAGCGAACCCTGACTGACAAACAAATATCGGCCATTAACATCGGGTCGACTCGTGCGCGATCTCTGACATACGTCATCGCGCGGGAACTCAAACTTGAAGCGTCAAAATAAAATATTGACAGTCGGTGAACTAAAACTTTGTAACTGCATTTACGAATTAGAACGCATGCATTAGAATATCACGATTTATATATGCAGAGTGACCCTATTATTTAAGAAATATTTTTTACGTGCATTCTAGAGCCATACTATCTCATTTGCACAATGATATTAATAATTTACCAGCTAGCACTGACTACTCACTTTTATGAGCCTAAGATGAACATACAATTTTTGTATTTTCATGCACTGATTGTCAAATTATTAAATCGTAAACGTCATCATAATGATAGCCATAGGAAATCCATTTATAGTTTTATATATTCCTTGTTACTCTAGATTATAACGGTGATAGAAAAAAAAACTAAATAAGATTTAGTTGTTCGAGTTTATTAATCCTGACTGTGTCTGTCAATCAAGAAACAGATTTGCAGATTGATTAGGAAGAACCCATAGTTAGCAGGAGACGCGGGTCAAAGTGTACAGCAGTCGGGATCGAACACCTGTGATTGGGCTCGGTCCGTCGTCGTGAGGCTCCCCCGTCGAGAGCGACACTTCCATTCGTGTATTCTCAGCCATCAACCACTTTTATAAGGTCTCACACCAAATATTACAAATAAAAATATTCGCTAAGTTGTATACTCCGTTGAAAGATAATGTACCAAAGTTTATAGCTGGGAAGTTTTACTGTGACTCTAGAGGTGAAGAAAAATCGATAAACCAAATGGTAATAGCATTTTGGCTGTCGAGGGATGGCTTTCGATATACAATAAATATTTTAAGATTTGAACCGCTATTCAAACGTTATAATTTTTCACTAAATTAAACAAGAAACAGCACAGGTAATACAACTCCCTTTGTCCCTGAAAGACTGAAGAGACTTTTAAGTACAGTCAATTTAAGCCACGAATAATTCCTACAAGAAATTTTCTTTTTTTATACTATAAAGGGGCTTGCCTCAATTATTAATTGGTGTTTGCCACAAAAATATCGTGTGTACGACAGTCATGTTGAAAAAATGACAATCAAAATAGATTTTTCTCAATTATCTCCTTTCCTGTTAGTTCTACCCTAAAATTAGGTATTACCTATTGTAGGAAATGAAAGAGCTACAACTTTTATTTACTTATTAATTATTTTTCTCTATTGTTAATATTTTACGATTTACAGCCTTCAGAATGGTGAAAATTTGTGCTTCGCAGCACATTTTTGCAATTATCTGCTCTTGTTGCTCCTATGTAGTAATTGGCTATTACCAATATTGCACATAATACAATTTTTCAAATATTTTGTTTAAACAGTTTTTTGACAATTTTTAAAAAGTTACAGCAGCTCGAAATTTGAAAAAAATTCTTGAATTTCGGAAAAATGTCTGCTCCGTTGTTTCGATGTTATTCATACTTATGATTAATTTTCTATAATAGACCAGGGTCGATAATTTTTGAGACCAAAAAAAATTATAGTAGGATGAAACCCATTGAAAAAGGTAGAGAATATAACAAAAATGGAAGGAAAAATAATTTACGGGCGATCTGAGGTCGGGAAGGGGAAGGGGGTGAGTTTTTAAGGGTGAAAAACGGTTTATCCCGATTTCCGGCAAAACTACAAGTCCTATGAAAAAAAGTTAAATGGCAAAGTTGTAGGTAATAAAAAGATCTACAACTTTTGTTTTTACACTTTTTTCATATAACCTCAAAATTTATGTGAAAAATTCAAATAACCAAGTTTTTGGTTTTTTATTTTTATCTTTTGCAAAAAAATTTATTTTTTCACGAAATTTGGTGAAAACTTACCTTTTTATGTCCCAAATACACAGTAATTTTTTTGATTTAAAATATTCATTTTTTCACCTTATTTTGACTTAATATCGAAAAAGCACCCTAATATTCAATCGAAAATTCTCACGTCAAAATATCTGCTTTTTTAAAAAAGTCGGTGGGCTTCTTGTTCGTTCAAATCTCTACTTTCTGATGGTATAAAAAAAATATACATTACTATGGTAAATGTTCTCAGAAAATGCAAATAAACGAAAAAAACTCGAATCCGAAAATTTTTTTTTGAATCATTATGTACAATTTTGAGCTATTTATTGAAATTTACACTTTAATTACTCGAAAAACGTAAGATTTCATGTTACATTGATAATAAACAAAAAAATTGCTAATCGAAATATACTACTATAATTAACAACCAAATAAGTTAATAAAGTTAATATTTAATAAGACATCTACAATATTTTGAGAAAGTTGTAGAATCTTCTTTAAATTATATGCATAGATGCCTATTTATTGCTATTTTAAGATAACTTATATACCTGAGTGACCTTTGGGTAATGAACTGACAGCAACAGGTTGGGGCTGGAAGTAACATCAACGGGGCATTATGCCCAAATTTACAGAAAAGGAATTAATTCCGGAAATATTGCTCAAAACTATTTGCTGCAGCTGTGAAACTGGATGTAACAGTTTAAAATGTGGCTGCCGAAAACATGGTTTAAAATGCACAAATTTATGCTCAAATTGTCATGGTTCTGAAAAATGCTCCAATGTGGAAGAAAAAACCTACGAGAAAGTTGATGATTCAGATGAAATTGTGGATGAAGAACCAATGCAGACCGGAAATAATATTGGAGACGAAGACGGTGATGGTCTTGAAGATTTCGAAGATCCACTAGAATCGGGAAGGTTTGTCGAATCTAACGATGAAGAAATGCCATCAAAGAGACAAAAACTAATGGAGAAGTGATTAGAATGCAAGATAAGGTATTTATAAATAACAAGATTATTGTATTTAAAAAAATTATAATGAATAACGTAATCAGTATAAAGTATCTAAATTCAATAGTACGATTTACATGTATATTTATATATTATGAGATTTTCTATGACATAAATGTAATTAGAATTTAATAAATCAACTTTATTACTGAAAAAAATTGCAGCAGTCACATTTTTAGATGAAATCCCCTTTAAATCCTATTTTTAATATTTAGAACAACTATTTTCGCATGTTTTTTTGCAATCTTTATGTTTTATGAATTTGTAATTTTTTTGTTTATCAATGTAACATGAAATCTTACGTTTTTCGAGTAATAAAGTGTAAATTTTAATAAATAGCTCAAAATTGTACATAATGATTCAAAAAAAAATTTTCGGATTCGAGTTTTTTTCGTTTATTTGCATTTTCTGAGAACATTTACCATAGTAATGTATATATTTTTTTATACCACCAGAAAGTAGAGATTTCAACGAACAAAAAGCCCACCGACTTTTTTAAAAAAGCAGATATTTTGACGTGAGAATTTTCGATTGAAAATTAGGGTGCTTTTTCGATATTAAGTCAAAATAAGGTGAAAAAATGAATATTTTAAATCAAAAAAATTACTGTGTGTTTGGGACATAAAAAGGTAAGTTTTCACCAAATTTGGTGAAAAAATAATTTTTTTTGCAAAAGATAAAAATAAAAAACCAAAAACTTGGTTATTTGAATTTTTCACATAAATTTTGAGGTTATGTGAAAAAAGTGTAAAAACAAAAGTTGTAGATCTTTTTATTACCTACAACTTTGCTATTTAACTTTTTTTCATAGGACTTGTAGTTTTGCCGGAAATCGAGATAAACCGTTCTTTACCCTTAAAAACTCACCCCCTTCCCCTTCCCGACCTCAGATCGCCCGTAAATTATTTTTCCTTTCATTTTTGTTATATTCGCTACCTTTTCCAATGGGTTTCATCCTACTATAATTTTTTTTCACTTTTTACCATTTTGAAAATTATCGACCCTGGTCTATAATCTGACTTATGATAGTTATTTCTTTAATAAAGTGAATTTTATTCGAATTTTTCAAATTTTCACCAATCTGTCAATACAACAGTTTTATTTATTGGTAATACTTTTCGTAGTAATTAATTAGTTATTATAAATATTGTAGATTATAAAATTTACCGAAATTGTATTGCACTATTAACTGTTGACAAGTTACAGCAACTCGAAAGTTTCATAATTTGGTATCCACAGCTATTGTATTGTGCAGTGGTGCCCCATCCATCTGGTACCCCGACTGCACAGCTCTAGTCAGAGGCAAATTTTCCAGAAATGTTTTTACCATGTTTTGAAGAATTTCCAAGTATCTTTTTCACCATTCAAATATCCATCGTACATAGAACAGTGTACCTCTTGATTTATTACCCAACAAAACACATTTATTCTAAATTGTGCTTTATTCTCAACTTTGACCACCATATGTGGATTTTCAGCACCCAAAAAATGTCTATTTCACCCATTGTAATCTCCCTGTTGACAAAACTTTGCCTCATCAATCCAAATTATGTTTCTTGTTTCTTATTTGATTTAACTATCTGCCATTAAGTGCTATTACCAGTCTCCATCTCCATCGCTAATAATATAGACCATCGATAACTTTAATGTAGATAATTTTTTTTATCGAGTTTGTCCTAAAAGTCAATTACAGAATCAACATCGATAAATTCCACTGAGAGCGATTAATTTATATCTACTCGATAATAATGGAGTGAACTTAGCTCAAAATAGTACGTAAAAAGAGTTATTTTTACCGATGCCATAAACTCGTAATAGGATTTCTACAGACGAGTAGATAAAATGGGTTAAACAGGGTCGATAATTTTATCGACTGAACTGGTAATAGCACCGTTAGTTTGGCAGAAAAAAAAATAGTTTTCTGCAGGCTATGCACTACAGCCTGTAACATAATTATTTTAAATTTCTTTGAAACCTACATATAACTATTTTCAACTCGATATCTTTTGTAATTTTGATATTGTAATAAAAGGTGGGTTAAAATAATTGAATTTCAATGCTCAATATCTCGAAAATTATTCATAGAATTGTGCGCAGTATTTGTATCCTACGTCGTGAAGTGGTATTTTTTTTTGTAATCATCTATATTCTGTGGTGAGTTAACATTGTATTCCATTTCCTAGGTAGAGGTGTGATCTACGTCCGTGCTCTGGTGATTATTACGGATTTGTCCTTTCGATCCATAGTACATTAATGAGTCATTTATTTTGTCTACTCCAGGTGCAGTATTTCTTCCAGCTCTGGCCATTATTTCTAGTAGTTCAGCTTTTAATGATGGCTTGTCCAAAGGCCTTTGGTCCATTTCTATCTTTGCGTTCTCTTCTTCCTCGAGTTTTCTGGTCCAATTTTTCACTCAACGGTCAGCTGTATTTTCTAATGTGCCTATTGCTGTTTCTTCTCTATCCTTTCAGGTCTCTGAAGGTTCCACAGTAGTTGTAGGAATTTAAAAAAAAATCCAAAATGGTGGCCAATTCCCTCGATTGCCGAACTTAAGATAGATAACGATAGCATTAATGCGTATACAGAATTTAATTGAAATTTGTTAAGAACTACGAAAGTGGTGTCCACAAGAATCGTTGTATAAATACAGAACGTTTAAAAAATTAAATCAAGATTTCTAAGCCAGATAGTACATCAAAGAATTAAGCACAATTTGCTTAATAAACATATGTCCTATTTCTAAGTACCGATAATACCTACTTCTAAACACTTCTAAATATTGAATTCGATTAATTTAACACATTTCTATTACTACAAAATCACCGCATAAAAATTAGAAGCAAAACTTTTCAATGATAGTTTTGTAAGTAAGTTCTCTAAGAGATGTCACAATGGGACTATTTTTTTTATCTATTTATTAACGTCGGCCCATTTCCGCTACCAGGGCCTATCACCGACGCCAGGAGAAGAGCTACCCCCAACCTGGAAATTTTGCCGAACCTAACAAATTGTAAACTGCCACACACGAACATTTGTTTATGTGGCATGTACATCAAATTGTAGCACTGAAATAGTATTTAAATAAATCAATCAATCAATCAATCAACCAATCAAACCTCTTCCCTTAGGAAGAGTAGGGATCTTTTATTTGCCTAACATTTAATAGACAAGGGACCGCCTGCTTTACATCCCCTCCGAAGGATGGTATATCCACTACGTAATCCTCGTATGAAATTACGTAGCTTCCACGTATACACTGATATACAAGCCGCTAGAAGATGGGATGAGAACACTGTATTTCCCAAGTACTAACCGCGCTCGACGTTGCTTCAACGGAATATCGACTGATATTCACATTGAAGTTGCCTCTACGCTCGCCCCACAATGGGACTATCTTAATACTCTTTGTTGACCTTTAAAATCTTCTTCCCATAACTATTTTCAATCTGATATCTGTTGTAATTTTGATTTTGTAATAAAACATGCGTTAAAAGAATTTAATTTCCCCACTTAGTACCTCTAAAACTATTAGTGTTTATTAGGCAAAGTTCTGCAAAGTTAATTTCTGATATATTATCAGCCCTAGAAATGTTGGTGCTTTTTTTTACACCCTGTATGAATATAAAACAAAGAGTAATTTTAACGTCAGGCAATCGTGATCGGAGATTTGTCGGAGAAATTTTCGCCTTATGGGCTTCTGCACTGCCCTCCTAACTTAGAAAGCAGTATCTCCACCTTTACTGGTTTTGAGAAAACGTCTTTTTTAGTTTATTTAGCTGGGCCACCACAAAAAACTTAATGAAAATTTTTGAAATTTGTTTTAAATGTTGCAATATATGGTCAATACTACTTTCTAACTGAGTCAAAGAGGTGTAAAAATGCCCGAAACATACTAAAAACGCAGCAACTCGAAATTGACAAAACCTGGAGTTACTGCTTTTTAAGTTAGGACGGCAGTGCATTAGAGGATATGTCTTTTAAAAACAAATGAGTTCAAATATATTGGGGCCGAAATTTAATCAGAGAATTCGATAACAGTTAATAAAAATGTTTATTGGGGCTGTTGCTTTTGACGGTGACTATACAGTTCGAATACTCAGTCAGTTTCACGCGTTGGGTTCGAAACCCTTGTACCTTATTTATCAAAAAATAGGTGACACCTCAAGCTGTCACCTAAAAAGACACCGGGCATCGATAATGGAGCGAATATACCAACAACCATGACCATCGCATAAATCATGTTGCTGCCAGCCGTAGACATCGCTGACCATAAACATGGCCGCGAAACTACCCGACCAGCGACATGTACCAGACCAGTGTTTTCCTGTCAGGTCACAACACTCTCTCTTGGCGATATTATTCAATCCGATTATAAATAAAAATGCTAAGCCGAATATAAAATACTATGGACCACATACGTTTGATTCTGATACATTGTTGTTTTTTATTAGTTTGGTTTCCTTTGTTTTTTAATCCGACTTATTCTAATCGGTATATTCAGTGAATATATTCGTAACATAATATCTATATACTTTTTAGATAAATTTCAAACATAAAATTTATAATGTCAAATTATTTAACTAACAAAAGTTTTTAAAAGTATTGAATCGCTTGCAGTGTGACTTACGTCGCAGCATTTCTTTGTTATACCTCATGCTCACATTTTTTTATTAATTGAAATATTTTTTCGTAGTCAGTTCTGGCGAATAATGTTGAAGCGACCTTTTAAAAGCGAATTTACTATTGAATGTCAATAAAGTTTCCAATATATTTAAGGAATATTTTTACATTCATTTAATCAGTATTAATGGTTATTCCCCAAGTGAAACATTTATAAATGGCAATTCCTTGAGCAGGCCTAGTCATGGTAGCTGTAGTGGATTAGTTGGAACGAAATCAATGTTATTCACCGAAGTTGGGGGAAGAACATACGCAATGAACTTTCTACTTCCTACGAGTTTTCTGCATAACCTTCGCTACCGTACAGAACTTCGATCCTCCATGTCTCTTAATTGTAGTAAGATTAACACCAGCGTTTGCCAACAAGCTGGCCGAAGAACAACGCAAGCAGAGTCCAGCATAAAATCGAGAATCTGGCAAATTCAGGAATTGGTAAACGTTGGTAGCACCCTTCCAAACATATCGATTACAGCTGGAGTGTTGGCACATCTTTTGTTCATATACTTAATGAAAAGTAATCGATGGACGGAGGACTGCATATATTCTAAAACAAGTCATACAGATAACGGCAGGCAAGTACGGGCTGGGTTTACATGCGAAATAAATGAGTAACCGACAGCAGTGAAATTCTTTTGTATCGTTGCGCATTCAATCTGATTCGCACGCGTGAATATGATAAGCAAGTAAAAACTTCTCATTAGAAGTGCTGTTATGCCGACCACAACTAATAGAAACAAATCGACTACTTGATATGCAATAAAACATAATCAATACAATCCACAACTTCACTAAAACCTTCAGGTAATGCATGATTAGGCAGATAGAACTAAATCGTATGGTATACTGACTGATCGAAAACGACAAGTAGTACCAGATCAGGATTTATGGGATACCTTCCAGTGACACTCACTAGCCTGAAATTGGATAATACTGCAACAGTGTTCAAAAAATCAAAAAAAAAATCACAGCCATAACCAGAGATGTGCACTACTTCAAGCAAAAGAAGTATAAATTGTACTTCAATTACTTTTTATTACTTAAAGTATTTTACTTCAAATACCCGAAGAAATGAGTACTTGGTACTTGATACCTGGATAAAGTAAAAAAATATTTTGAGGTTTCTGGTTCTTGTACACACACTAAATCACATTTTTTTTCGTCCCCTTTAATAATGGGGTGGGGGTGGTAATGGGGGTGGCTAATGCCAAAATTATTTGAGACCTTAGCTTCTCTTGTCTATACTAAATATCAATTTTATGAACTCTTACCTGCTTGATTTACCTATTTACTCCAAATTTACCCCAATTTACCCCCCAACCCTTCGACGAAACAAGATAAAAATATAATCTAGTTCTAGATCTCGTTAAAGTACATATGTGTACCAAATGTCAAGTCAATATCTCAAACGGTTCCAGAGTAAATGTGCGCACAAAAAAAGTTACAGACCGACAGACAGAAATTTTTTTTGCTCAAACTTGAAATCTCGACGTTTCATGACATTCTAAGCCTATATGAACAATAAAAATTTTTAAAAATTTTTTTGTCGTTACTATACTTCCACTGGATGTGGAAGTAAAATATGTCAATGTACAGAAATATTTACACAGAAAGACTGGTTTAGATAAAAATAAAAAAATTAAAGTACTTGAAGGAGTTAAATGTACTTGTAGGTGTTTTACTTTTAAACAGTACTTGATACTTGATACAACAAGAAAATACTTGAAGTACTTAAATGTACTTGTTAGAATTAAATGACTAATTGAAGTAGTACAAGTAGTACTTACACCCAAAATTGCAAGTACTACCTCGAAGTACTTGATACTTGAAGTATTCTGCTTTTTGAAAAGTAATTGATACTTGATGCAACAAGTACCCCAATTAACTATTTGGTACTTGATACTTGAAGCAGTTTAAATGAGTACTTTGTCCATCTCTGGCCATAATGCCCATGCATAAAAGCCTAAAATATTTCCCGCGATTTCTTTTTTGTTTTCAATAAAGTTTTCTACTCAATGCTGTTGGATTTGTCTTGACCATCAGAATTAAGAATTGAAGTACCTACACCCGCGTAAGCTAGTACGGAAGAGAAGGATCTTCCAAAATAGTGTCGGTGTATTGTTCTTTATTAGGTAAATCAAGAAACGCTGTGATTCTCCTTGGATAATCTCTTATTGTGTTTACCCCGACTGGCTGGGATATGCAATTTCCACCTCAATAATCCATAAAAAATCGAGAAACTGTAGCACTTGGGGGACTAAGTTTAACGCATTTTCTTATAATGTCCAACAGGTTCGTTTCATTAATATTTTCCTTTGTTATAATAAACTGCTTTGGAATTTTTTGTTTAGTTTTTAGCATAGTAATTTTAACTCACCCATCTATGCCTTCAATATCTGATATAGACGTTTTAACTAACTCGTTCCTTCTGCATGCACCAGAAACTCTTAGTATTATAAATAAATTTAAAAAATGTTCAAAATATATTCCTGCATTTCTTTACTTTCGTTGTAGTATTTTTCACTTCAAGAAGGCCAGTAAAATTGCACTTTTACTAATAATCTACATTTAACTTCATATTCAATTGCCTTTAGCACTGAATAGTAAATCAATATAGTCGAAGCTCTCTGATTTTTTCTGAAAAATAAGCAAGTAAAACCTTCTCATTAACTATCTCCGGAATCACTCCTATTTTAAAATTGATAAAGACGCTTCACTATTAAATTATAACAAAACAACAATGTCAACAATTATGGTTATTTTTCACCCCCAGCAAAACATCAAACGTAGTGGATTTCGAGCACTAACATGGTACCTTCGATGGACAACACTTACGACTTGTGAAAAAAACACCTTCTTTTTGGACTTATTGCATAAATAACTATTACAGACTTAATTAAAAAAACAAATTATAAAAGGCAATACGGTGCAGCAGTAACTGAGTTAGAAAACGTAAATTCTAATGGAAGCACGCAAACGATACATCTAACCGGAATTCACTTATATATAACATTGACCACCCAGTAAACCACTCTATGTAACGATACACAAACACAAATGGTTCATTTGTATTGCCGATAAGATTTTTTATAACGTTCTCCGGTATTAATTTACCAGTTGAAAAAGACCTGAGCTAATTACTGGGCGGCAACAAACAGTAGTGCAATCAAGGAGGGAGCGTGTGTCTTACCCGGCGATCGCATTTGCATATCGCGATAGGTGATTGCCCTGCCACTTCAATTAACACTCGTACATTTGCAAAATAAATTAGCCAGCACCGATTGTGCGCCGCTATAACTAATAAGGCGGGATACTTTGTTGCTCTGGACGTTTCGTGTAAATGAACTTGTTTTACTATTTCAGAGTGGACCTGAATAATTCAGTTTAAAATAATGTTTGGTTTCGGTCGTCTTTTTTGCAGTCGTGGGATGGTCTGGAATGAGGTTAGCAAGTCATAAGAAACTTGAAATAATTAGAGAATATTGTTTAGGTATTAAGCAAATCACAACATACACACTTTTTTATTTATTATCAAATTACCTACTATCTGTATATTGTTGACCTAATCTGGCACGCTAATATACTAGTTAGGGAAAAAGTTTAAAACACTCATTATTGGAGAACCAATAAAAAAAACTACCCTTCTAGCAAACACTGACGAAGTCTTGAATTACATAATAGGATTTCTAGCATTTTAAAGCAAGAAAATATACTGAAAATACTTAAATCATTTATTTAAATTCAGTAATCAAACGTTTTTATTTACAAACTAATTTTAAATGTGAGTAATACAACTATTATAAACTTTACTTTGCAAAAATAATTACCGCACGGTTTAATGTTGTGTGACAGTATCATTCTAGCAGAAAATTGAAAAGTACACTTGATGAAACGGGGCTATTGAATGTATACTTACGCTCTTGCCTATTCGCATATCTCCCTTTAGTCCCTTGAGATTAACCATAAAAAGGCAAAAAACCCAAAAGTTCTGCGACCGGACCGCAAGACATTAACCCCCCGTTTTCGAGGGCGGGGAACACGATGGTGACAATATTTTTCGACCTAATGTTCAATCGAAAAAACCACTCCTTTTTCAGATTTTTCGGCGCTAGGCTTGCAAGGGCTTGTCACATCGAGTTTTTTTGGTAAATTCGTATAAAATAGGTAAATATTGACCACAGGTGACCTAACCCACCCCCAGAGGTTGAAACTACCCCCACCTCCAATATCGAAGTGCCACGGAAACAACGAAAATCAGCTGAAAAGCGGTATACCCTCGTTTTCGAGGGCGAGGAATAGATGGTGATAATATTTCACGACCTACTCTTCACCCACTAACCCCAAACCTGAAAACTACCCCCTTTTCCGATTTTCCGGTGCTAGGCTTGCGAGAGCTTGTATCGGATTTTTTGTCAATTTGAATAAAATAGGTAAATATTGATCACAGGTGACCTAACCCACCCCAGGGGTTGAAACTACCCCCACCTCCAATAACTAAATGCCACGAAAACATCGAAAATCAGCTTGAAAGCGGTATGCTCCCGTTTTCGAGGGCGAAGAACAAGATGGTGACAATATTTCCCAACATCCTTCACCTATCTTTTTATGCACACAATAACTCTGGAACTGTTTAAGATATTGAGTAGAAATAAGAGAAGCTAACGTCTCCAAAAATTGTGTTAGACACCCCCTTACGGGGTTAAAGGGGGTGAAAAAAATAAAATTGTGATTTTGGGTGTGTACAAGAACCAAAGGCCTCAACATTTTTTTTTACTTCTCCCCCCCCCCCCCCCTACCACCCTCTACCCCAACCCCCACTACCGATGTGACATATCGTTTTATGGGTTGTTGGGGTTGACGATGTCAAATATTAGATTACTAAAGTTCCCTAAACAATTATTTCCACATAGTGGAGTGCAAATATAGTATCAATTTTTTTTTCGTTGTGAGAAACTTGGATAGAAAATCTGGATGTGGAAGTAGCGATTCCTTGGGCAGCGGTTTTTAATAAAATATAAAAGCATATTATCGTTGTTGTCGTGGTATTTCGTTATCGGGGGTGGGGTAGTTTCAACCCCCAGGGATGGATTAGGTCACCTGTGGTCAAATTTTACTTATTTTATTCGAATTGATAAAAAAAAGCGATCCGACAAGTCCTTGCAAGCCTAGCACCGGAAAATCGGATTCAGGTTTAGGAGTAGTGAGTGAAGGATATGTCGGGAAATATTGTCACCATCATAATCTCCGCTCTCGAAAATGGGATTATACCGTTTTACAGCTGATTTCCGTTGTTTTCGTGGCATTTCATTGTTGGGGGAGGGGGTAGTTTCAACACTGGGGGTGGGTTAGGTCACCTTTGGTCAATATTTACCTATTTTAGTCAAACTGATAAAAAAAATACCGACCCGACAAGATCTCGCAAGCCTAGCACCGGGAAATCGGATCAGATAATATTTTTTTTTAATACGAGCTTTAGCTGGAAAATACGCGTTGGTCGTCAAAATTATTTTGAAAATTTGAGGCTACTAGCCTTTTTATTAGCTCTTGGGTCATAATATGTAGGTAAAAATGTTGATATTATCGTTACCTACGAATACGTGTTCAAAAATGCAATAAAAAAAAATTATGAACAAAATATGCATGGAAACATCTGAAATACGAACGGATATGCTTCTCCGAAGCTTTTATGACCATTTCGACTCAAATCGGATCAGTGATAACATTTCTACGCAAAAACAGGGAAGCCGACGGGTGAGAGCAGGGGACTTTTTGAAACGTGTTATCCTGGACCAAAACTAAAATCCTGAAAATTTTCGGCTTTGCGATAATTAATTTCGGGTCAAAAACTAAAATTCCTGGGCTATATGCGATAATTTGTCGTATTTGTCGGCCATTTTGGATTTTAGTGCTGTAGATGAAAATTTTTAGAAATAGCAAAGGGTTCTTAGGCTAATATTTATTAGTATACCCTAAGGTACCTTCATACCAAATTTGGTGCTTTTATCAGCCAGGTAACGGTAATTTCAATAAGCCACTTCACTATTAATGTTATCGGTTGGGGTAATTCAAAAGGGTAATTCAATATTCGTTTGCTAAAAAAGACTTATTAGACTTATATTTAAAATGGGATATAATGAGAGCTGCACAGAGATGTTCAAAAACAAGAAAATTTTAACTCCATGCACATTAATTTTAAAATGTTTGACATACACCAAGAAAAATACGGCATTATTCACTCAAAGAAAAGATTGTCACTCCGAAGTACTAGGATGGAGATCTACGTAGTATACCATTACACCTCAATTCCAATTATAAACATTCTCTGCATTACAATTGTATTTTGCCTTTCAATAATCTCCCTGTAGAAATTAGAAATATGGAAAACTACAAAAAATACTGTGGTGGTTTCTATAGTATTCAGGACTTTTTAAATAGAGAATCTGAGGCTTTATACGACTTTAAAGACTTAAACTGAATCTTTGATACACATACTTTTTTTTTGTAATTTTAGTGTTATATCTGTTTATTATATTTATCTTTACTTGTGTGTATGTCATATTATCCTCGTTGTCTTGTGTAGATATTTTACTGGATATATCCTATAATATATATTTAAATTATATTATGAATTATTGTTAGTTTATGAATGACTTGCCATATATACAACTGTATCTGAAATGGTCAATAAAAATATTATTATTATTATTATTATAGACTTCGCCTCTCCCAGAAGGCCCTTCAGTGATAAACCGCTTATGTTCTAGCTATACCAACTACAGCATCTAACGTGGCACGTCTATTAATTTTTGTCGTTAATTTAGCCTCTGGTGGTGTATTGGCAGCCGTGCCCCACGTTTCTTCGTTTACATGCAGCACCGTAGATTAATCAGGGAATAAAAGGAAATTTATACAGCTTCAAATGTCAATTAGTCGTACATTGCTTTCGAACGTTGCAACAGCTATTAATACTTGTCAGAGATGTTAACTTCGATCCGGCAAGGCTGTGAAATAGCGAATAATAGAAAAGACGAAAAAGTACAGTAACGTGGCATTTAAAGAGTTTATAAACTGTACATTATAAGATTGTATTAATTATGCAGAAGAGAGATCTTCAATTTTACTTTATAATCATAATTGAACTTAAGATGTTAGGTGTCAAGACAACCGTGGGTATTATACATATAGTAAGTATAATTGTGAAAGGATCAGTTATTAGTTAGTTTAACATAACATATAAAACATGTTATAGTGAGGATAATAATATTTATTTAAGTAAATACAATTACAAATATCAACATAAAAATTTATCGATATCGGATATGGTGCGAGTTCATAATTCATATAATTTTTAAGCTCTTCATCGGTTTTTTTTTTAAATACAAATACGTTGAAACAGCAGCAATGAATCAACAGGAATCACATCGTCATGAATTTTAATTTTGTTATTTTTCGCCAATAAAGGATTTATTATATCTTTCCTTGATAATTTCAATTCGCGAAAATTTTTTCCCTCTGTTTTCTTCATTACATTTAAACCTTTTTCAAAAGAATCGTAACAATTTGTATCTTTATCTCCAGTAATTCTGGTAGCAATGGACATAACAGCATCTGTATCAGGAAAAGGGCTGAGTTGTTTGAAGTAGTCCACCAATCTTTTTACATCGACATTATCCCTTTCTATTCTAGCATCTGTGGAATCACTATGTTGATGACTTTTCTTGAACGATATATCACAAAAATATTCTATGCCTTCAATAATACCTTGGCTATAACGGACAACTAACTTGATTTTTGCAATTAAAAATCTAGAACTACGTCCGTAAAGTTGTACATTGCAGCTGTCGTTGTCGTTCTCCCCTCCACGTTTTACTACCTGTTTAAGGTCCCTACCACCCTTATTACATTCAGGTATCTTTGAAAGATATTCTTCTATGTATATTTAGGCGAAATTCAACGTATACATAAAAAAATATTATTTAAAATAAAATTATATGCTAAAATATTAATTTTTTATAGTTTTTTGTTCAAATAATGATACAATCAAAAGCACAAAAAAATTTTTGGTAAACTTTGAAATTTATAGTATAAAAAATAAAATCCCACCTCGACCATATAAATCCATTCACTGTAACAGAAGTCCGAGGTCAAAACCCCCAGGCGCTCCACTAATTGATTTGATTACAAAAAGAGAAAAAGATATGATTTTGGTTGGAAGATATTTTCAAACAGGAAATTACGAAGTGATTATCGCAACTTCTTTCAGGAAATGATGATAATTACTAATAAAAAATGTTTTAATCAATTCATAATGTCCGTCAATAATTTCAATAGACTTTTTGAGTACTGATAAACAGTTTACAATGTTCGAGAACTATTTTAATGGTACTAAAATTAAGCTTATCGGGCAAAAAATTTCGGATCCATGTGAACTGATATTTTCCCCTATACGATGAAAAAACATACGATTCGGATATCGGATGTCGGATGCATGGGAACCCACAGAGGACTTATTAAACTTAGAAATAAAGGTAAAGTTAAGACATGGAATAATACATTATTTACACAAAATATGCAATACGAAAAGAAAATAGAATAGTTTATTGTGTATTTAGGTGTGAAAGCAATACATTCCCGGACGACGATGCAAATTGCATAGAAGTCCGGGAATGTGCTTTCACACCGAAGTACACATATTATTTTTTTCTGAAATCAGAATCAATATTATTATAAATTAAGAAATTTGTATTAATGCATAACATTTCTTCATTACAATGTAACTGCTTACTAATAAATGCAATTTTAATGTGAGTTGGTTTGTCTGCGTGTATTTATTTACTGTCTAAAATATACATAAAAAACCGTACGGGAATGTTACTTTCCGGCCTGGTCTATTTTCTGATAGTTTCTTAGCAACGGATTAAAATACTGGAATTGTGCATTTTTCGATCTAAAATCGCGCCGAAAATGTAGACATTGCTCATCGATTGCAGAAAAAATATAAATAACATAACTGTTCGAAAAAAATATTTAAAAAATTTTGGACTGTAATCAAAATCTTAATAGACGGAGCCCACAATGGGTTTATATATCTTATCGCATATGAGATACAACAGCCTGCTAGTCCATATCGAAAAAAGTTACAGGCTGCGAAAATTGCATTTCAAGTCACACACACTACGTCATAATCTGCAAGAACAAAGTAAGGCGCAAATTATAGCCTAGATGCCAGAGCTTATAAACCATGAGTCCGTCAAAAGTCTACAGTCATAGAGGGCTCGTCAAGCTATATTAAAAATGTTCACACTTGCTTACGTCATGTTTTGCAAGAAAAAATAATTTGAAACTGTATTAGATTAAGTTTCAGGTTTCAGTGCAAATCTAAGTATATTTCAATATGCACATATGCATACACATATGCATCACACGTTTAAATATCTAAGAAAATTGTGGGCTCCTATGTTTGCTTTCAATCTTTCACATAATAGTGAAATCAAAGGTTTAACTAAGATTCTTATATTATAAAACTCAAGTTATAAATAGACAAGTTAAAAAAATTCTTCTTGTACCCTTGACATTGCTTAGTAAGTATCTTATGTGAATTATATACTTCAAATATATTAAATCAAACTCTATAAATGCTGATGAGTAATGACACCTCGCGTCTAGTCAGCTGTCAATCATTCAACCATCGAGCAAGTTAATGCGTTGGCAAATTGCTGTAAAAATATCTATCAGAATTTAAAGTTGAATAAAGACGGAATATAATTATAAATTATTAACAAATTGAACAAACACTACGTTAGTGTTGATTTTCGCTTTATTTTGTCAACATGACGATTGTTTCGCTACACAGTGGCTTCTTCGGATGTTGAGTACTACTATACTAATTTTACAATGCACAAAATACCTGGTTTTATACAATTTTGATATAATCCTAAGCGGAAGATACATAATATTGGTGGCAGGTAATTTATGAATACAATTTTAATAAGTTTAAGGGAATACATTTAGTAGAGGAGATGAGTTTGTTTCAATTTGATCATTTAGTAAAATATCAGATGACTTAAGTTTATTTGCTTATAGGGATTCTAATAAATTGAGTTTTAAACCTTTTTTCTCAGTATGTAAAATTTCGAAATCTCCGTTGAACACGTGACCTTTTTCTATTAAATGGTTAGATTATGTAGTTTTTTTTTGTGTGTAACTTTTTGTGTTCTGATAATCGTTTGACGTAATTTCTTCATGTTTGTCCAATATACACCTAGGGTTGCCAGGCGCCCGGCTTTAGCCTGACATGTTTGGCTTTTTACGGTTTTGTTCGGCTAAAAATTAACATGTGGCCTGTCCGGCTCTTGTTTGGCTTTTTGTCTAAGGCTCTAAAATGTGGTTTTTTCGTTTTTAGTCGATTTTCTATAGATACATTTTATTGTTTTCCGATAATTTGTTCTATTCCTATGTAACAAATTATTATTTTTAACTGAATCAAGCTTAATAAGGATATTAAAAGACTGATTTTGTTTTAGTTTTTTTTTTTTTTTTGGTGAACGAATGCTGTTCGGCTTTTTGTACCAAACGTCCGGCCAAATTTATTAGTAAAGTCAGGCTTTTCGAATTTTAGGCCTGGCAACCCTACCTAAGGACAAGTACCTCAAGTCAACTTATAGACGCTTAATTTATTTTCTGCTGAAACTCTATCTGTTGCATTTTTTATATGTACAGTTTGTCCCAGGATAGATGTAACAAGAGTTGTAATGGACCAAAAATTTTGGAATTTTGGAATGGTATTTGGGTATTGAGTCCTGCTTGTTGTAAAACTAAAGTATACCAAAAATGACTTGATTTGGTGTTCTACAGGGTGTTTTATCACCTTTATTTTTCAAAATATGAAAAAATTCCACTAAGAAAAGTTATTTAGAATGCAATTTTATACCTCTGTACCAACTTTCAGGAATATAAAATTATTTTTTTGAAACCAAAACTGCATAGAAATTATTTTTTCTGAATTAATATTTAAAGTTATGTAGAAGCTAAAAGTAGGCTATGAGAAAAGCAGTGGATACACATGTATCATTTATTATTGACATATCTGTCAAACATAGTCAATATTGTCCTTAATTTCGGTTTCAAATTAACGAACCAAGCATAAAAAATTAAGTAAAAAGGTTACTCATAGTGCGTGAAAAAAATTATATTGTGCAATGCTACGGAATTGGAGGTGAAAACTCGCTAAGAGAAGTGGTAAGCCAATTTAATTTGAAATTTCCAAACACTGCTTTGTCACGTACTCAGGCTATGAGAATAATTACAAAGTTTCTGGCTACTGGTAGTGAAAAGAAAAATAAAAGCATATGATGAAGACAATGTTGGGGCTACTATAGCTCATGCCTCTGTTATAGAAAATCCTAGGATGCCACTAAGAGAGATCAGCTCTTATTAATATTAGCAAGTCTGAACTCCAAAGAATTTACAAAGCAAAGAAAATTACGGCATATAATGCAAATTATAAACATACACTTGAAGAGGGAGATGACGGCCGTAGGTTGGATTTTTGTTTGACCATTGGAGAAAAAATCATGGAAGAGAGGTTTTTTCATCATTTCATAATTTTCTCCACATTCACAACCAATGGTGTTGTTTTATCTCAGAATTGTCGGTTTTGGGCTTCTGAAAATCCAAATTTTAGAATTCATTGTAGAATATAATGTTATAAAAAAGTGAATGTGTGGTGTGACGTTTCTTATCACGTTGGAGTTATTGGACCTTATTTCATTGAGGGAAGGTTAAACCAGTACACTTATTTACAGCTTCTTGAAAGATTTTCTGAAGAACATTTAAATATTTTAAGAGATATGCCTTTAATTCATTTTCAACATGATGGTTGCCCTGGCCACTCCACAGAAATGGTTGAATTTAAATTTTGGAGAAAAGTGGATTGCCAGGAATGGACCGATCAAGTGGCCGGCAAGATCCCCAGACCTATCAATATTGGATTTCTTTTCAAGCTCAAGCAGTTGGTTTACGCTGAATCACTTCCTAACGGTGTAGCAGTATTGAAGCAGAGAATTACAAATTCCGTAAACTCCATACCGTTATATCATATTCGAAACAGTTTTAAGGACTTCAGGCGAAGGATCGAAATGTGTGTGGATGTGGGTGGGAGCTACGTCGAATAATAAAAAAATTGTAAACATTGTTTTGTATTGGTCAATAATTAATTTGTTTGTGAATCTGTTATGTTTTTGACATTTATTACTTGTTATAATTTTTAAACCTCATTAATCTTCTGTTAGTAATTGTTTCTTGTTTTACAATTAGTTCGATTAACATTATACCTTGTTACATCTCGTATATTCAATTTTTTATTTACCAATAGCCTACTTTTTGAGTGATTAACAATTGCTCCTACACAACTTTAAATATGAATCAACTCTTAATTCGCAAAAAATGGGAAGTTTAAAAAAAATAATTTTATACTTCTGAAATTTGGTATAGAGGTATAAAATTGTATTCTAAATAACTTTTCTTTGTGAAATTTTTTCATATTTTGAAAAATAAAGGTACTTTATTAGTGGTGATTTTTACAACTTTGCTTATAAAACACCCTGTAGAACAACAAATCAAGTCATTTTTGGTATACTTTCGTTTTACAACAAGCAGGATACAATCCCCAAATACCATTCCAAAATTCCAAATTTGTGGTCCATTACACCTCTTGTTACATCTATCCTGGGACACACTGTATGTTTTCCATCCCATGAATTGTAATTATTTTTCAAAGAGGAAAATGTATAACTAGATACTCGTCGCCTATTTGTAAACTGCAGTGCCCGGCCACAACCTGCACTTGTTACGCAAATGCGGTTGCTATTACATGCTCGAATTTCGATTATGAATAAAAAACTAAATTGATACTTCAACTCAATTAACCTAATCTTAAAAACTGTATTAGATGTGTGCCGCCTTTTGTGAAAAAGCTAAACATAAAAACTACGAACCATTTAGAAAGACAATAGACACATATAATTATGTTTAGTAGTTACGCTTCAAGCTGGAGGATTAATACGGGCTGCATACAATAAAAGGCAATTAAATTCTGCTTACGAAGAATGTTGTTCTTGGTAAAAGCATCTTAGCAAAAAGGAATCGTTAGCAGAATTAATAGTAAGCTATAGATTGAATTTACCAATATTTTAACTTTAAACTAAATTAAACCGAAGATCAATAAAACACAAGATCAAAGGCACCTATGCATTTTCAAACACATGTTTTGATTGGACTATTATCACTGGAATTTCATTGTTATGTCAGATTAAAAGTTAAAGTGGTTAGACTGAAAAGTAAAGTGAGGTTAGGTTAGGGGAGAAATACGGAAAAAAGTCTTATGAACCTATCTTTATGTTTATTTAATAACGTAGGCACTTAAAAATTCAAAACAATTCCTCGAAATGTTCCCTCCATGTAAAAAAGCACTCGTTTCTTCAGATTTACACTAATTACCTCGATTTCTCCAAAAATTGCAATTTACAATTCCCCAAAATTTTGAGGATCGTTTGGTTAAATCTGAGGAAAGAGAAAAAAAATTGGGAAGATCGATAACGAGAGAGCGGGACCGCAATAGAAGTGGATGCCAGATGGTCTCTAGGCCGTCGATATATATTCATGTAATTTTATCAAATGGTAGTCCTTGTCGTGCCTATTAATAATGTTAATAGGATCAAACTCTTGAATTAGCCCTTCCGAGATAGTGTAATCCTTGGAAAACTTCGTTCTACTTGGTAGTGAGTCATATTGCTAGTTTGTGGAATATATGTATGGAAAATAGCGAAAGTAACTCCCGCCATGTCTTACGGGGCAAGGGCATAGCCTATAGGGGCAGTTCCTACAGAGTGATCCACAATGGGTGATTCTGGTCGATCTCATGATTTTTTCTCGTCTAAACAGTCACACAGTTTACAATAAAGCTGCAAGAGTGGTAGAGCTACTTGTTCTGAAAACCTATAATGATGATTCGGAAGAATAATAATATTCTTTCGAATCATCATCAGAGGCTTTCAGAACAAGTAGCTCTACCTAAAAAAAGGCCTCTGATGGTTCGAAAGAATATGAATCATCACCAGAGGCTGTCAGAACAAGTAGCTCTACCATTCCTGCAGCTTTGTTGTAATCTGTGTGACTGTTTAGATGGGGAGAAACCATGATGATTGATTTTCATAAGTTGATTGGCTAGTCTTGAGTTGATTAACTGTAAGATTGGAACTGAAAGGCTTGTTCCACTAACAATGACTTGTCAAAATAAGCTGTCAGATTTTGAGACTAAAGAACAATTCTGTTCAGGCACTTGAATTCAATTAGGTGGACACTTGTAAGGTTGGTTCGATCAAGTACCAATAGTATAGGTTCCACTCCTTGTACCTTCAAACTTGTTAGTTGTAATGTTCAATTTCCTTTTAATGTTCTTTTCTCCTCAGCGAACATGATAAATCAATTTTTGACTACATCATCGGTTTCTAGGAAAAAACGAAAATTTTATTATGAATTGTGAGTGGTTTAATAGATTAGCTTCGTATCCTCTTCTCTATTGTTTTTCCGTTGATACATTCTATAACCTATAGTAGACCTCTAATTCTGTTTGTTACAAAAATAAATGTCCTGATAGACACCAAGACGAGAAGCGTGTGTTCCTGTTTTTTTACTCCGTTGCTCATCTTCAAAATTTATTTTTCCTTTTTCGATATAGGCTAGTTAGAATAAATGATTTATAGGGTAGGGGCTACTGGCCAAATGCCAAAAAAAAATCTGATTTGCTGCCACTACACTCAATATGTTTAAAGAACCGTAAGTGTTAGGTATATGGTCTCCCCTGCACTTTACTGCGTGCCTCTGGAAAACAATGCACACAATAATATAAATAAAATAGGTTTTATAAATTACCTATTTAAAAAAAAAATTTTTGTTCAAGTACATCTGCGCATCGATCCTTTGGAATAGTCACATATCCGTTTGTTTCCAACTTGACTGCCGCAATAGATGCCTCAATTCCCACTAATAAATGTAGTTGAGGTAGGTGCAGCAGCACATCCATAGTTGGGGTAAGCATTTTTGTCATTGCTTCCGTTATCACTAAATACGCTAGTCTTTATAATTTTCTCAGTTTATCCGTCACTTCTCATTTCTCGGCTTTGTGCTGTCAGATCAAGGAGGCGTATGTTACTATTGGTACCGTAACCTTTTATACTAGTCGGGGAGCCCACCTTTATCGAGCATATTAAAAGAAATGTTTACCAAACACGTATTTGGCGATTACCCGACGAAGATATTTACAATATCCCAAAGCCTTGGAATGATTATAGATAGCAAGAAAATGGAGAACCTCTTTGGTGTTAAGCTGATAATATACTGCCTCAATCGCTTACTGAAATTCTTCAGATGATTCCAAATCAAATCATAATAGACGAAAGTGAGGATGATAACGATATCATAAATTAAGCAACAGAGGAAGAAACATTCCATGTATCGGAAGACAGCGATAGTGAATCAGAAAGAGAATGAGGTGTTACTTACGTTTTATATTGAATTTTATATTTTATTTTAAGAGCTGAATCATTTATCTGACAAATGGTTACTCCTATTTAAATATTGTATAGCAACAAAATTGTAGAAAATTTTATACGCTTTGTTTTTTGTGTAGAAAGTTTTTCTCCATCTTTTTTAGTTTTTGTGTTAATGACAAAAACAATATTTGCAAAATTTTTTTTTATAAACGGACGTCATTTTGAAAGTACCAGCCAGTTTTTTTTTTGGGACATGTCTAAAATTGTTCATTGGGCTTTAATCTTTAAGAAAAACATTGTCCCCAAGGATTGGGTGGGCTCCCGTAGTATACAATTAGTGTATTATTCTCGTTTGTAGTCCTCAGATCTTGTCCATCATCCTTCATCCAAATGAACTTTGAAGTTCAGTTTGGTATCTAAAGTTAATTCCAAGTATTTTACTACATTGCTCACCCGTGTGGAGTGTAATGTTTACTTTTTGTGGAAAGTATTTAACGAAATGACTACAATAAAAAATGATCACAAATTTTACTCAAATTTGGATTGACAATGGACCGAGAATCATTTAAATCCATAGTGTAAGAGTTTTTTTGTAAGGAGTTAAAAAATGCGCAAATAATGTACAATACATGATGTGATATACATATAAATAAAATAAATAATGGAGTAAGTGAAATACTGCGGAAGCACGAGATATGGTCTACCCATACTTCTAATATATGGGAAAGTAATTTATGAACAGTCAGCACTATTGTCCTTAACCTTATTATCTATAATGATAATCAGAAGGTTTATTTCAGTACAGTTTCGCAGATTTCCATATTATCTTTATTTTTAGGGGTATATTTAACTTCTCCCATAATTCGGATGAGTCACTTTCTTATGTAAAAATTTTATAAGCACATTTTTTTCTTTAGCTAGCAGCAGAAACAGAATGCTCGGTATTTTGTAGTTGTTACAGTTTACTTGTGCTCCATTACAGTTGCATTGAATGCCTCATACCACATTGAGTCATCTGTAATCTACGATGCTACACATTGTATTTCGAAATATATCTTCTAATCAGGAGCATATTCTATATCTGCTATTAAGAGAATCATGTAAGTATATCGCAACTAAAATAATTTACATTTGCAGTCACCAATTTGCAATAACCGGTTAGTTAATAGAAAAATTATTTTACAAACAAATTAACCAAATTAAAACTTCATCATTAACACAACATGTTAACATCTTCCATGCTGTTCTACACACGCTCAAATTATATGCGTCAGTGGCGACTCAGCAGTTCTCGAACACTTACCGACAATTGCCAACAAAACCTCTTTTGATGGTACATAAGACCGGATACTTGAGGATATTATTACGATTCATGTAACTAGCACCCTCCTGGGACAAATGAATAAATTGACACCACTTATGTGCATCTCAATGAAACGTGCTAATTGTGCCACACTGGTACGCACGTAAATCAATGATGCGCTATAGCAGACTGTTACATGAACACTATTGAATCTGCTTGTTGAGTTATGACTTCCACATCCAGTGGAAGTATAGTAACGACAAAAAAATTTTAAAAAAAGTTTATTGTTCAAATAGGCTTAGAATGTCATGAAACGTCGAAATTTTAAATTTGAGCGAAAAAAAATGTCTGTCTGTCGGTCTGTCTGTGACTTTTTTTGTGCGCACGTTTACTCTGGGACCGTTTAAGATATTGACTTGAAACTTGGTACACATATGTACATTAATGAGATCTGGAACTAGATTATATTTTCATCTTGTTCCGTCGAAGTGTGGGGGGTAAATTGGGGTAAATTTGGGGTCAATAGGTAAATGAAGCAGGTAAGAGTCCATAAAATTGGTATTTAGTATATACAAGAGAAGCCAAGATCTCAAAAAAAAATTTTGGCATTAGCCACCCCCATTACCACCCTCACCCCATTATTAAAGGGGATGAAAAAAATTGTGATTTAGTGTGTGTACAAGAACCAGAAATCTCAAAATAATTTTTTACTTCATCTACCCCCATATTTTGCTTTACCAGTGGCGGAGTTATGATATTTTTAATAACTGGGTATTTTATAAAAATACTCTCTAGCCATTACTTATTGGATTTTGACATTAAATATACATGACAATGTATACAGTATCGGTAAGCGTTTGATTAAGTACGGGCAATAAGAGCAAGCGAGAGCGAAGCAACAAGGCTATTCTTTTTTAACGTATAACACATCCTACTCGTGCCACCTGCTTTCCCCACCACATGCGCGTGGGCAGCTCTGTCTGCAGAATTTTAATTTGTTTCCGTCTTGCACCCTTCATTTCTCGTTTAGCCTAATAAGCAAAAGTTTGATTTGTTTTTATTTATTAGCTACTCAAAATGTCAGTTTATACGCTTGCTGAAAAGGTTCAGATACTTAAATAGTTAATGATGTACCTACATATGATTTTCTTGATGCGCGTGTCACTATTTGCCCCTCTTCTAGAGCACTGGTAGACGCCTTTATTGTGGGCGGTCAGTTAAGTAGTTGAAACTGTGCAATACCTAATCCAGGACTCTCCGATACTGTATAGATATTTTGGTAAATACATTTAATACATTCTTACATCAATAAATTAGAAATAAAAAGCACACTAGTGGAGTACTATATTTATAATTTCATACATTATTTTGTATTATCTAATAGAACTTTAACATTTTACGTGCCTATTACATGTAACAAAATAATTATTTTAAATATCTGTGGAATTGAGTGTTACGAATTGAGAGGAATTATTTTAATACTAACATTTAGGACATACCTATACCGCATGTTCACTTAGTGAGACGTGTGAGGGGGCCGTGTTTGTAGTAAGTGAAGATACAGATGTAATGGTTTTATTGATCCACTACGCTAAACAAAATTTGTATATGCTACGCCCAGGAAGAAGTTCAAAATCAAATAAAATTACTAATATTTCAAAGTTGCAGCATAAGTTAGGACCTTTAAAAAATGTTCTTCCGGATGTGATACATTTGTTTTTACAATCCAAATATATCCAAAGACAGATTGAGGACCTTAATTTAGACATTTTTTATTTCCGTATACTTCAAAAATAGAACAAGTACCGATTTGAATAACGTCAGATACATTCTCTACCAGCAGTATGTAGCAAAACAAAGTTTAAATAAAGATTTTAATCTGGCTTCACTTCCACCGACCATAAATGCAGCTCAATACCATGCACTTAGGACATTTCATCAGGTAAGTCCAGCAACCCTACATACATAGCTTGTTTGCTTTTAGTTTCAAGCATGGTTGAATAATAGCTTACCACTCCAGGACTGGGGATGGATTTCTACTGATTCTGGAATCTGTCCAATCCAGATGGATCAATATATAGCCCCCAATGGATCCTTAAAAGAATATTTTGCAACTGTTCATCAGGTGGTTGCAAAAATGCATGCTTATGTCGTAAAATGGGCCTAAAGTGTACCTTGGCACGTGGACAGTGTAATGGTATTACCTGTTTTATTAGGATTTACAGGCGGATGACGACATCTAAACATGCAGATAAATTATATTGGATAATAAGTAATTAAAAACATACATTACATTCAAATGTGTATTTTTACAAAATACCCAGTTATTAAAAATATCATAACCCCGCCACTGGTAAAGCAAAATATAACTGCTGAACGTGATTTTATAGGAAATTTTATGATCTTTAATTTTTTTGTCTTCATATTTTTTTGCATATAGCTTTGTTTTTAAGATACTGCCAAAAAACTAAAAAAAGTCCGATTTTCACCCTTTTCGGGGGTTGTTTAGGGGTGACAGGTACGGCGCCGGCGGATTACCGGTGGGGTTTGGTGGTATTTTAAGGACACCAATACAAACTTATATACCAAATTTCAGCTTGTCTTTAATTTGTTCATGGTTAGACAGGACCGACACTGGGCTAATATGAAACATCCATAATAGTCTGAGAGTCCATGACCAAAATTACCCATCATCGCGGCATGCCTAATGGCTCTAAAAACATGTATTTTAAGCAAAAATAAGATGGAAAAGTTATATGTGTTGCACACTTTAGCAAATACAATCATGTATTATTTGATATTAAACTTTTATTCTTATAACTTCATAATAAATATGTTAATTAACAGAATGACAATATCTTAACAAGTAAATCAAAGCCCAATACATATCCCTTTCTTATTTTGAAAATGTAGTAAAAGTATTTAAACAAGATATTTAAGATTAGTTGGTTTCTTATGCAGTCTGCTAGAATCTCTCACAACATTATCTTTCTCATCTTCTTTGTTCCTTTATTCTCTGTTGGAGAATGAAATGTAGAACTTCTCATATTCTCGTTCTCTTCTTCACCTTTCTTGCTCTCTTCGTTTTCTTCCGGATCTACTCTAGAGTCATCCTTAGTATTTTGATATGTATCATTATTTATGTTTTCTGGCATTTCTCTTGCCAGAGGTACTAGGAATTTTCTATTCCGTCTTATTCTCCTTTTATCGGTTTTCACCACATGATCTTCGTTATTCTGATCGAGCAACTACAATGTGTTGACTTTGTTTGTCCGTTATGTACACTACGTCATCCTTTTTTAATTCTTTTAAAGACTTTGTTCTGTGCCGTTTATTAAATGAATTAGTAGTTTTTTCTTTCTCTTGCAATATTCTCTTGTGGATTTCTTTGTGATCAGGAAGTTTTGCTAAAATGTCCCTTTATTTTGCACTTTTTGGACTTAATATTGCGAGCCGGACACTCCTTGATTGGATGCATTTTGTTTCCATATCGAGTACATACCCTATTGAGATTCTGCTTGCTGTATCCTTCGTCTAATTTATATTTCGATTTATTATGGTATTGTGTATTGTCTCCTTTCATGACTTTGTCTATTGATACTTTTGAAGAACTTTGCTATCTAGGTTTATAATTTTGATTTTTAATGGCTTGAGCTTGAACAATTTTCTGGATAGCTGTTTCTAAAGTTAAGTTTTCTAGCAACTGAAGTTTTTCAGATAACATTTTGTCTCTGTTACCTACAACCAGTCTATCTCGAATTAACTCATCATTAAGTTGTCCAAATTAGCAGAGTTTTGCTAGTGGAATTACATCTGCAATATACTCTTCAGAAAACTCACCATCTTGCTGGTTTCTCAGATTAAACTTCGCTTATCAAAGTAATTGGTTAAAATACCTTCTGGTTCAATGTATTTAGAAAACTTTCTTGGATCCGCCGAAGTGTGGTAAGTACTCTATCTATTTCTGGGCCCATGTGAAGTAGTAGATTATTGATTTGCAAGCTTTGTGGCAATTCATGTTGCTTAGTTGCTTTTTGGAATCTTTGATAGTGGTTTATCCACGTAAGCCATTCTGCTTTGATGAAAGAAAACTTCTCGGGAGTTGGTAAGGCATTCGAAACTGTTTTCTGTACTTGGATTGTGAACTTCTTGCAATTATTGTACTATTATTTCACGTAACTCTTGCATTTTTTTACGTAGTTCTTCATCCGCCATTATGATTTTTGTTGAACCTTTTGGGTCTGTTTTATATTTAAATAAAGTTTTCTTTCAGTTAATATTTAACCTGACACCAAATTTTTTATAATTATCGTTCACTATTTTATTTTGCCTGTCAGCTCTTCTACCAATAATAAACAATGCTATGCAATTTCTTGAAGTGTTTAAATCGCTCAAATCTATTATTTAAATTAAGTCAACAAAGTAAGCAATTGCTCTTAGTTATTAAGAACGGAAAAGTGTTGTTTTTTTTTTCAAAACTATGATAGTAAATGTTTGCGAATGTATCTTTAAGCTAGGAGTAGCCGGCGATTTGCATAAACCTTTAAGATCTGAAACGTTATTACTCATAACTGCAGAATCTTTCAAGCTTTGCTTTATTCTAGGGTCAAATATCATGAATGTCTAAACGCATAACTTCTATGATATGGAAACGGAAAGAGGCATTACAAGCGAACAAACACGTATTGTATTAAAATAAATTAGTGCAATTAATAATAATTATAAATAATTGTGCGATAAGTAACAAGGCACGGTCAAATTAATGCAATAAGATTTCATTTCGGATTGGTTGTTGGTCTAGATGTTTTAACTAGTGACGTTTTCCTAAGTATTCCTTGGATGTGCCGACTGCATAATCTAGGGCGAAATAGTAACACTTCTAGACGAAGCCTGAACATTGGTACGCAGATATACCAGGTATTTAAACTTTTAGGATAATTTTGAAAAGTTTCATTCATGAAAATTCATTCATGTGGCTCCAAGATGGCGGACATTCTTTTTAATCGACTTCGAATTAGAAATTTTTGCGATGATTAAACAGAATTGCATTGTTTTTTTAAGCTTCAAAATTTAAAATAGCTGACATAAAAATTTCATAAGACGAAGTTTTGTAATTGGGAGCTAAACTGGTGGTAAAAGTAATTATAAGGCTATAAAAGACAATGTCCATCTGGTGTTCGCCAAATTCTATTGCACGTTGACTTGTCATGTACTCCAAGAAAAACAAAATCTTCGACCAAAATAAATGAAAACTAATATGCAAAACAGAAAATGTCAACTTAAACAAAATATTAATTTCTAGCCATATTAAGGCTCGCTGAACAAGAAATAATACTTACTCCAAGAGAGTGACAAAAAAATTTAGCATTTTTATATTCAGCAAGCTTTTTTCATTGCTGGCGATTACCTTGAATTCCGAAAACGTAGAACCATGCCAAAGTTGCGTATGTTCACATCTATATACAAACGACAATCAAATTTTGTGCCTATTGGGACTACTGGACCTTTGCCTATCTACCCATAAATAACCACCTCCTGAGGTTGTTCTTTAGTTGCGGTGACGAATTTAGTGGCCACAGGTTTGCCCGTTAGTTTCCATTTCAATTTTCAAGGCGTCTGCAATTTTCTGCACAGCGAAAGTAATTTTCTCGAAAACGACGAAGCAGAGGGAAAAAACACGTACAATCCCGACGTGTCCAAAATACTATATTTAGTATAACCGAGACCGGTTTGACTTCAGATCTGGCAATTTTTTACCTTTCACATGCATTGGATTAAAGGGTTCTTAAATGCCATTTTATACATATGACAAGATTTGAACACAGCTCCTTTTGCTATCAGTCATGCTTTTGGAGATTTCCGTAAAAGCAATCAGAAGATTTGTCTATACAATTAAGATTTAATAGAGATCCTAAATGTCGCAAATGTATAATGGGCCAGTAGGCCTGAGTGCTGCGGATCTTCAAATCTGCTCGCGTTTATAATAATAGGTGTTTAATTGGGATCAGATGATCATCAAAACGCCGAGGTCAATTGCCCTCCCATTTGAGATTCTGGTTAAGCTAAAGAGTACAACAAAACCTACAACAGTTGTAACAATCATATAAACTTCTGTGATTGCAATTGTAATCATACACTACTGGAAAATTTCTCCGAGCTTGTGTCAGATTTTACGTATGCCGACGTCAACTATCAATATTTCAGAATAAACGACTATTATCCTTTGTAAACAATTGTTTTCGTTGTTTGCATAGCTGACCTGATTATTCTACAGAAGTAGATGTGTAAACTTTGTCCCAATAAATGCTTTCCATTATTATCTATGTGGCGATTGCTCTAACGAATATTTAATTTGTACAAATGAATATGACAATTATTGTTATAAATTAAACGTATTAAAACGTTTTCTGTCTTTTTCATATTATCTCTGCTTATTTTATTTTTTCAGGAATAAGTGGGATTAAATAAAGATACAATTCTTCTTCTATGAATTAAATACAAATCATATTTGTGATCACATTGAAATCTTTATTAAACATTATTAAATAAAGGGCAGACAAATAAACTAAACTAAACTAAAAATAACACAGGTTTACAAAAAAAGAAAAGTTGTCTGGATCTGGAGGTTAAACCATACGTTTCTTATGTATTTTTCGACGCTGAATTCGAATCTATTTTTAGTTTTCCTCTATCACGTCAGGATTTTGAGATATCCTAACCGAAAAGTGTAAAAGACATGGTTTTTTGACATATTCGAGAATTTTTTTCTCAAGAAACCATGTGTGGGATCTTAAAGTACAAGTCTTCACCTTTAAAATACCGTTGAGTTTGCTCAAATATCTTTTTTTTCACCGAGATATTGCAATTTAAATAATGACCATAAGGTTTCCCTACTAATTAAATGTATTGGGAAAGATATGATATGAACAGACAATTTTAAAAATTCGATATTTCAGCGAAAAAAAAGATATTTGAGCAAACTCAACGGCATTTTAAAGAGGAAGATTTGTACTTTAAGATCCCATACATGGTTTTTCGAGAAAAAAAAATCGCAAAGCTACATAACATCAAATATGTCAAAAAACCGTGTTTTTGCACTTTTAGGTTAGGATATCTCAAAATCCTGACGTGATAGAGCAAAACTAAAAATAGATTCGAATTCAGCGTCGAAAATACATAAGAAACGTATGGTCTGACCCCAGATCCAGAAAACTTTTTTTTCTGTAAAACTGTGTAATTATTAAGACGGTGTTTTTAAAAATTAATGCATAAACTGCCAACTGTATATTTTTCTGTCTTGATTAAAAGAGAGAGGTAAATCATAGTAGGTAAATAACAGTAACATATAAATATTAATAATAATAATATATAGTAGTAGTAATATATAAATATTAAAAGATCTCTAAATTCTATAAAAAATATTAGTTGAAACTCTTTATATCTGCCATCTTTAATTTTTTTAAATAAATTAAATTAGGTCAAATTCATCTTTCGTGAATTAAAACTTATCAATTATGACATTTAGTTTTCGAAAGATGTTTTAGAGTTTCTCTCATTGCATGTTTCATCCCTCGGATTTGTATAAGCTATTGACATTTTTCTGCAAATTTACTTGTAGTGATCTATATAAAGAAGCATGTTGATAAATAATGTAAGCTTTCAAGAAGCACTTCAGAACCTGTATATGAATATATGAACTTAAATATTAACAACAGTAGCAAGTTCCTTTAGTTTTCCTTAAATTTTACACATTTTTAAATTATAATTTGTGCTGAACTAGGTTCAACCCCAGAATTTTTCGCAATATATTATTTTTTTCAGAGAATTATTTTTGTGGTTGAGAAATCGTAAGCCCTTCGTGTCTGTTGGATCCAATAAGTAAAGTACTGCATACTATTTAATTGTTGTTTCTGATTTATCCTTTCCAGATCATATTCTTTAAGCTACGCTACTCTGGTGGGGGGCAATAATTCTGAAACAAGTGTCCGTACCCTGCTTTGTTGTTTTTTCTTTAGAGCGTATATTGTCGAATAACGTATCAACATATTCTCACAATATTAACAGAAACAAAATAGTTTTTTCTTCCAACAGTCCCGGATAGAACAGACTATATAAAAAACAATGAAATCGATAAAACTTAAATCAGCTAAATCGATTAATTTTTCTGCAGCGTATACTTCTTGTTTGCCAAGGCTTTCGAGTTTATCACCTGGAATATCTTTATGTTTGTTAAAAATCCAGTTTGCGGAGTGGTATCTAAATAACACTGATATATTTTACTGATAAATGACAGGAAAATATCTCAACCTTGATTACCTTTTTGAACTGCATATATGAATAAGTAATTAATTAAAATATTAAATCAAAAGTGGTGTTAGGTGAGGTGTGTTATAAATTAATTACAAATTAATTATGATGAACAGATTAGAAATGTCAGAATATAACGGTGAATTAGTGTTGTGACATTAAATATGTGTGGATAATTGTTATTGACAGATATTATAATTACACATTTTTTTTCTAAAATCATTCCTACCCAACTGTGAACGCTATCTGGGAATTAGAAATGATGACGTGAATAAGTCAATGTAGGTGAATAAAATGGGGTAGAAATATTATTAAATTAGTTATTCGTAAATTTTACTTATACCGGATGGTCACAAATTCAGTACCACCCGTAGCAGAATAAATTTTGCCAAGGAAAATTAAATACATGTGATTTAGTTTTCCGAAACTTTTAAGTAAACATTCTGGTTCTCCAAACCAGACAGCAAAAATGTCTATTAGTTTTTCGGCTACTTCGACAAGCATAACAATGAATATATAAATAAAAATTAAAAAGAAGTGAATCTATGTACTAATGAGTCTCTTCTAATCTACTGTTTCCGAGAAACCGAATTACAACAAGCCTTGATGCTAAAAGTGATTTATATGGCACTATAAAATCCATTAATTATTTTAATTTAGCTATAATCTAAATTAAATGTTTTATTTAAGGAAAATAACTTTAAACAGATGCTCGTAAAAGGTTAAAAATAACATAAAATGTATATTTTATTATAATACAGGAATTTTTAGAAATAAAAACACCAGGAGAATAACAATAACAGTTAGTGGTTGCCTATGAAAGGGCAGTATATGATTTAATTTATTAAAATGTTTAATTACCTGTATATACAATATGTTTATTAAAACGACACAAATTAAAAAGGGTAAGAAATGTAGCCAATATTGGACAATTTAATAATTATGCCTCAGTTAGTGAAATTTTAAAATAGCTGAATAACTGAATAATCTCAGTGAATATCTTTTGTTTTATAAAGCTTCTCGAAATATTACCATCAACAAATTTTGGTAATATAAATTGTTTCAGTTACCTACCTCTATATACCCCTTAAAGATCCTAAAGAGCTTAAATGGTAGGTTGGTTATATAAGGGTTACCTTTACCATTATTTGATTACCTTATATAACTTTAAGTTTTATAACAACAAGTGAAAGATATAACTGTTACCTTATATAACTTCTTATAGACCCCTTTCAGGCATTATGCGGCTTTTCATCAAGTAACGAGAATGTTTTCGCAACCTTTATAAACATTCATTCTGTGTGTTTCTTTTAGGTGTTAGTGGCAAATTATTAAGTGATAAAACATAATACTTCCTTTCTTCCAACGTGAAACCATCTTTCTCTTATAGTAGAGTGCATTAATACGCTTATTGTGACTTCTGTGGGGGTTTCGTTGTTACAAGCTGAATTTGATATAAAATTAATGATATACTGACGTTTCAAAATCTCAAAGCCGTCAAAAAAATGTCCTACTCAAAAGGTTATAATCAAAAAACGAGTTATTAGTGAATTAGGTGTTTTGATATTTCTACTTTTGAGTAATAGCAAATCCTTTTAACCAAGAATAGAACTAGTCAAAATAAGTAGATTTTCGAACAGACCCACTTCGAGAAATCATGCCTGCGCCCCCTGCCCCCCCTTAAAGGGGCTGCCTGTATCTGCCTATATTTTTTTTTCTCAAAAACGGTAGGATCTAGAGGAATGATCTTGGCGCCATTCGAGTATAAAATTTTGCATAAGACCCCCCATTTGCTTTTTGCTATTTTCTTTTTTTAAGGCCCCACAGCAAAAAAAAAGGGTGAGGAGCCCTCCAACAACGACACATGTTTGGCTATACCTCTAAAACGGATAAATAAATCAAAATTCTACAAGATATAAAACCGCTGCCCAAGGAATCACTACTTCCACATCCAGATTCTCTATCCAAGTCACTCACAACAAAAAAACTTTGTGAAAATAATTGTTCATGGAACTTTAATAATATAATATTTGAAATCCTCTATCCCAAAAACCCATAAAACGATACCCCACATCGGTAGTGGGGTGGGGGGGGGTGGTGATAGGGGGGTGGTAGTGGGGGTGGATGAAGTAAAAAAATATTTTGAGGTTTCTGGTTCCTGTACATAGGTACACCAAATCACAATTTTTTTTCATCCCCTTTAATAAGGGGGTGGAGGGTGGTAATGGGGGTGGCTAATGCCAAATTTTTTTTTGAGACCTTAGCTTCTCTTGTACATACTAAATACCAATTTTATGGACTATTGCCTTCTTGAGTTATTTACCCTAAATTTACCCCAATTTACCCCCCAACCCTTCGACGGAACAAGATGAAAATATAATCTAGTTCTAGATCTCGTTAAAGTACATATGTGTACCAAATTTTAAGTCAATATCTTAAACGGTTCCAGAGTAAACGTGCGCCCAAAAAAAAGTTACAGACAGACCGGCAGACGGACAGACCGACAGACCGACAGACAGAATTTTTTTTTCGCTCAAACTTAAAATCTCGACGTTTCATGACATTTTAAGCCTATTTGGACAATAAAAATTTTTAAAAAATTTTTTGTCGTTACTCTTATACTTCCACTGGACGTGGAAGTAAAAAATAAAGACCATTATTTTTTCTATCGATTGGTATATTATTTGTATATGTTATTTGTTTATATAAATCCGTCAATGGCGTACAAAGAGAAAGATGCACATGTGCATAATGAATTTATTTAAAATAATTTATTATTGTTGTTAAAAACAATAATAATGTAATAATTTTGAACAGCTACAATCAATATTTTGGCAGTTTGTAAAAACAATAATAAATTATTTTAAATAAATTCATTATGCCCATGTGCATATTTCTCTTTGTACGCCACTGACGGATTTATATAAACAAATAACATATACAAATAATATAATATATTTTGTGTAATTTTAGAGGTATAGCCAAACATGTGTCGTTCTTGGAAGGCTCCTCACCCTCTTTTTTGCTGTGGGGCCTTAAAAAAAGAAAATAGCAAAAAGCAAATGGAGAGTCTCATGCAAAATTTTATACTCTATCGAATGGCGCCAAGATCATTCCTCTAGCTCCTACCGTTTTTGAGAAAAAATATATATATATAGGCAGATACAGGCAGCCCCTTTGAGAAGGGGCAGGGGGAGCAGGTATGATTTCTCGAGGTGGGTCTGTTCGCAAATCTACTTATTTTGATTAGTTCTGTTCGTGGTTAAAAGGATTTGCTATTACTCAAAAGTAGAAATATCAAAACACCTAATTCACTAAGAAATAACTCGCTTTTTGATTATAATGACCGTTAGAGTAGGACATTTTTTGAGGGCTTTGAGATTTTGAAACATCAGTATACCTATCATAATTAATTTTATATCAAATTCAGCTTGTAAGAACGAAACCCCACAGAACTTATTTTTATGCGTATATCTGGGCACCGAGCACTTTACTATTATGGAATATACTTAATACAATAATACACTGATATTAATATGATACTCAGATATTTGAAATAGTCAAAATTTTGTTGCAATTCTTTCTGGACTGTATAATTTGCATTTTTACCTCTAAAAAATGTGACAAATACATTAGGTTTTCAAACCGCTGCCTAAGGAATCACTACTTCCACATCCAGATTAACTATCCAAATGTCTTAAAACGAAGAAAATTACGATATTATATTTATACTCTACTACGTGGCAATAATTATTTACAGAACTTTAATAATATAATATTTGAAGTTGTCTACCCTAAAAATCTATAGAACGATATGTCACACGGTAGTGGGGGTGGTAAAGGGAGGGGCCTTTTACAAAAAAAAAAATTGGTTCTTGCACAGAGTTATTCATTATAAATTACTCACCCCTCATCATCGTTATTATTGCCTATAGAAAAAAAAGTTTGAAATAAAAGTTGTTTAGTTATGACTGAATTTTATTAAACTGCTATCAAAAGTACAGTAGCGTGCAGATTTCAGGGGATACAAAATAATAATATATTTTTTAAATGGGATACCCTGTATATTATTAAATTTTTGAATGATTCTCTTTTCCTTATTTCAAAAACCTACCATATGTTACCCCTACCAGGTGAGTTATTAAACGTCGAATATCTTAGTTAAACTAGTTACTGTAAATATGGAAAAGTTATTAAAGCGGGCTATGAAAATGACAACTATTTTGTTTGATAAGTGACATTTCTTTAATGAAATGATCAAAATAGTCTACAGTGAGGAACAAAAAATCAAAATATTTACTTGTTATATACAAAATAACAAAAGTAAACGTGCAACAAAAAGAGCATATAGGGTGTTGCATCCAAATCGTCCAACACCATCGGAAAATACGTTCAAAAATATTTACCGAAAGGTGAATAATACCTCTAGTTTTAGTAGAAACAAGCGTGTAATTCAAGCAAACCAGGAAGAACAGCTAGATATATTGTTTCATTTCGAAGGTTAGCCCATCCGTAAAAAAAAGGCTGAACTTTTGCCGCCAGATGATTCAAAAGTTGGATGAAGATACCGATTTTTTTACTAAAATATTATGGACTGATGAATCATTCTTTTCTACGGCAGGAGTTTTTAATAGGAAAAATCGGTCGTGAGAAAACAAGCACAACAGAAAAAGATTGGTAAAACAAATAAAAAAATCAGGAAGAATAACTGTTCGCGTTCGGTGTGGAATTTTCAGAAACAAAATTGTTGGGCCTATATTTTATGATTATACTTTAACTGGACATAATTATCCCAGAAGCAGAAAATATTCTTTTGCAGAATTTTCCGGAAGCCGAACTTGATGATATGATTTGGATGCAAGATGGGGCAACTCCGCATAGTGTCCTACCCGTTCGAGATCATTTGAATAATGTATTTCCAATATGGTTAGGGAATAATGGAACAATTAAATGGCCACCTAACAGTCCGGATTTGACCCCCATGGATTCATTTTTTTGGGGATTTCTAAAAGACATTGTCAATAATAATAATATTAGTAGTATTCAAGTCATTAAAGACAAGATTCGACTTGAAATAAACAATCTGAATTTAAATAATGAAGACATTTCTTAGTTTGTTGGGTATTTTGCCACTGTAAAAATATTTAAAAATTTTGATGAAATAAACCTCTGCGCCAAAAGGATCAGACAGAGGCTGGTTTTTATACTTCTATTACAAAATGTCTCACACCTAAAAATATATAAACTGAAACAAAATTGTTAAATGATAAATTGAAAAAATTAAAACGAAGGCAGTTGACCTTTCGGAAAATAGTTCTTTTTCCGTTATCAAAACTTTCACTTTTGAGAATGTCAAACCAGACAGTTTGTTGTTTATGTATTTCCATAGTCACGTGAGACATTAAATTATATTTATTTTATTTTTACTTACTTCGTCTCTGAGAATCGGCAACCAGCTGGTACAGAAATCTACAGAATAATTAGAAACACATTTATCCTCATTTAACAAAATAATGGCGGATTCCTTAAGTTTTCTTTTAGTTGAGTTGTTTTCTTTTTTCAAAATTTTCGGAGTGCCACTGGATCCTATGATTGTTATCCCACGCATGTTCACAAATTTTTGATTTTTGAAATTCTCCCTTTCTAGCATAATCTCGGTGTTCACCAAGCCTTACGTTGAAAGGTCTAGATGACTCACCTACATAATGCTTACCGCACTCACATGGAACACTATAAATACAATCCTTGGAATTTTGAATAATATTCACCGGTTTAGTCTTTGATAAAACAGATCTTAATGTGGTTCCTGTTTGAAAAACTGTTCGTACAGAAAATCTATTTCCGATTTTTCTCAATTTATCCGATAAACCTTGTATGTATGGAATTACTGCTAAAGATCTAAATTCAGGTTGTAAATGTTGAGTGGTTACTCTACTTTCAATGTTTGCCATCTGGCTATCAACAAAACCCTCGGGGTATTGATTATTCAATAGAACGGTTTTAATAAATTTTTTCTCATTACTTAAACTTTCATCATTTGAAGAAATTACTTTAGCCCTATCATACAAACATTTTACAATATGTTGATTTGAATTGAAATTCAAATATCTGTTTGTGTGTGTTTGTGTAATTATAAATATAAGAAGACGTTATCAATAGGCTCATTTAACAATTTTTTATTATTACATATTCTGAAAGAGCTTGGCGAGTATAGTGAGTATGCCAAAAAATAGAATTTACTGAAAAAAATTATTAAAGTCGGCGCGCTTAAAAACGCTCGGGATAATCATGTAGTCGAGTTGTGACGTCAGATGGCTGAACCGCCCAGTGAACACGGCTGTGAATGCAAGTTAGTAGAGTAAAATCTGGAAGTAAAGGAAGTAAAGTCGCTTAGTTTTCGAGAAAAAAAACCGGCGTAGAACCAAACCAGACTTGTGAGATTCTTTAGTAAGATAATCGTGTACACGAAATCATTTTTTACATTTTTTGGTGGTCGAGAACTTTTTTATTTCGGAAAAACTCAAAAAAATAGATTTTTAATGAAATATGTTTTTTAACGTCTCCACCGCTATATCTCTGAAAATATTTGTGCTCTCAAGCTATTTTTTTTTTAGATTAAAGTAGACACAATAGCGGTTCGAAAAACGTCCCACCTGATCCCGATTTATTTTTTTTTAAGTTGGAAAAATAATAGGAAACTCAAACTTGTTATTTTCAGTTGCGTAATTTTGGACAATCGAGAAAAAAATTTATTTATGAAAATTTGTATATACATGCTGCGTACAAATTGAAGCCAATAGTTGAAAAAAGTTTTTAGGAAAAAAATTTTTCACGTCCCGTTCATAGTGAGTCAGCGATTTTTTTTAACGGGCCAAAGTCATATTCTTGCGCGCTCGGCTGTAGCAAGCCTGCCGACTGCAACGATCTGACGGTCCCGGTCGGGGTGTATGTAGTAGTTTAACTTATATCAATAGATACAAAACCAGTAGTGATCAAAAGCTTCTAGGGGATCAATATTAGTGTTCAATATTTCATATATTGTACAGTAGTATTGATCATATGTTGTTAATATTAAGAAATTGTAAAATAAATATAAAATAGTCTCCTTTTAATAATAAAAAGACAGGTAGGTAGATATAAATACATAATCTATAAATATCAATCAGTGTTACTAAGTACCCCAAGCGCGGATTTAGGGGGGGGGTAACAGGGTAATTATCCCCCCAAGATTCTATAAACCACCAACTTTCGTTTTAAAATGTTATGATTTTTATTAATTCTGGGAAGAAAAAAAATTTAACGGAGTGTCCCCCCCCCCCAAGATTGTGTAAACCAATAACTTTCGTTTTAAAATTTAATTTTTTAATTTTGGGACGAAAAAATTTTTTTCGGATTTCTGCTTCCTCGCTCATTACAAAAATTTTGGGACGAAAAATTTTTTTTTCGGATTTCTCTCCCCACCCCCCGCTCATCAAAAAATTTTGGGTTCAGTGTTGAGCGATATAAAAATCAGTATTGGCATTTTAGTTGTCAAAGTAGCAAAATAACTTGCACAAGCGGAAGAGATAATATTATTATGTACTATGTGCTAATATTAGGCAATTTTCGAGTCACTGACAGTTAAAAACGTCTAATTCGACCATGTTCCCATCATTTTTGGTAAATTTTAATGCCGCAATCGTATTCAGCGGCCAGAAATTAGTCGAAAAACACTGTTCTGCACTTTTGTCAGAATGGGCAAAAAATGGCTATTTCTTAACATTGTTCTTTAATGTATGATTTATTTTATTTAGAGCTATATAGTGAGCTTGCTAATTACGAAACTATAAAACCAGTATCAATAAAAAGTTGTCACTTAATGCTGGATATATTTAATTTCTAATGTGGTCGTGACGAGATCTGCGCGCAGATATTCGTAAACGTTTGTTTTTATAGTACTATAACACTTATAAATACAACTTTAAGTATACACAGTGTGGTATTTAATAATAATGTTATAATATATAACGCGGAATATAGAGATAGAATAAAGTTATGTTATATGTAACCTTTAAGCGACTTTATGCATAATTGACACGACATTTAGTATACTATTAAAGTAGAAAACAAAAGGAAAACGATGGAAAAATGCGTTGTATAATCATAAACCTGTCAAGTACCCTACTAGAGCGCATAAATTAATAGGTGAATAATTAATAAAATCGTTTTTATGCTGTGCTTGGATAGGCATTATCTCTACTAATGTTACTATGAAAGCGAGAAAGATTGAGATTTTCCTATGAAATTTAAGGTGTGTAATGTATTTCGCCACACACGGTGTCTTCGCGCCGATCTTATCGCACAGCAAGGAGCATTGTGACGTGATCTTACCATAGCTCAGTAGCCTCAAAAGAATAAGGAATGGGGTACCATTGTACCCACGTGGAGCTTGATTTACTAACAAGGCTCGATGTACTTCTATTATTATGTCCCTTCGTTTGATTACTATAATATTTTTATTTTGTAAGTAACAATTGTGACAAATGCTTTAGCTTTAGTGTCACCTCTAGCCATGCCACTGAACATTACTTTTCTACATAAAAATACTTTTTACAAGAAGTACTTTATATATGCCATGCAGTTTTGCAATTTCGGTTCTACCAGTATTTATATATTACAATTTTCATAGTAGCAGTATCAACTTAATACAGTCATATCTGACGAATAGATCCCAGCATGTTACATATCAAAATACAAATTCTGATTTACTATCTATGGAACATGGAGTGCCACAAGGTTTCGTTTCGGTGCCGATATTATTCTTAATTAACATCAATGATTTGACAGACTTAACCTCATCTCAATTTGTCCTATTTGCAGATGATACCATTATCATTTACTCACAGCAAAATATTGATATTTTAAATACAAATATGAGGGAGACGTTGTCAGAAGCTCGGGAATGGTTTACAGCACACCAACTTAGCTTAAATAAGTCCAAAACCAAGACAATGATTTTTAGTCTAAGAAATGTAACTGGAGCAAACAACACAGTATTAAGTTTCCCGGGGTACACCTGGATAAGAAATTTTCGTGGGAACAGCATATACACTGTGTGTAATAAAATTTCAGTTAACATTTACCTATTACGAAACCTTGTAATTGAAATTTCTCAAGAGACATTGATTACTGCTTATCATGGTCTTATTCTTTCTCAATTATCATATGCCACCCTAATTTGGGGACATTCCACTCAGAGCGCCAATGTTTTCGGCTTACAAAGAAAAGCAGTACGAATTTTGTGCGGCTTAAAATACAGAGACGGCTGTAGACAAGCTTTTAAATATTAATGTTGCCTAGCGTGTACGTTTTGCATTGCCTATTGTACATTAGGGAACACAAATCAAACTATGTTTCACACATTGAAGTGCACAGATATCCCATGAGAAGCAACAACCTATATACTAACTTTTTAAGACTTTTTAAATCTCGTAACGGAACAAATTATTATACCATACGGTTTTTTAATCATTTTCCTTCAGAAATCAAACAGCTTGAGCCAGTGGCGTAACAGAAACTGAGTGACCCCCCCCCCCCGCAAACGTTTTCAAAGGTCCCCTCTCTATAACGAGTGGAAAGCAAAGCTGGCCGCAGAGTTTTGAATTTGAAAAAACAATTTTTGTCAAGATCTCCGGGAGCCTCTCGGAAGCAAACGGGCCCCCGCGCTTAATAATTGATGAGCGGGGGGGAGAAGTTAGAATAAAAATTTTTTCTTCGTCAATATCTCTGACGGGCCCCACGCGTTTAATAATTGATGAGCGGGGGGGGGGGGGGGGGGGAGAAATTCGAAAAAAAAAAATTTCGACAATATCTCTGACGGGCCCCCGCGCTTAATAATAGATGAGCGGGAGGGGGAAATTCGAGAAAAAAATGTTTTCGTCAATATCTTTAACGGGCCCCCACGCTTAATAATTGATGAGCGGGGAGGGGGAGAAACTTGAAAAAAAATATTTGTCAAGATATCTGCCTGTCGCCCCCCCCCCGATTTATAGAATACTGTCAAAGCTTTTTTAAAAACCAATGCTTTTTACAATTTTAAGTAGTATTTTTCTTCAAACTTTAATAACATGTATTGATGATCATTTTTACTTCCACGTCCAGTGGAAGTATAGTAACGACAAAAAAATTTTTAAAAATTTTTATTGTTCAAATAGGCTTAGAATGTCACGAAACGTCGAGATTTTAAGTTTGAGCGAAAAAAAAATTTCTGTCTGTCGGTCTGTCTAACTTTTTTTGTGCGCACGATTACTCTGGAACCGTTTGAGATATTGACTTGAAATTTGGTACACATATGTGCTTTAACGAGATCTAGAACTAGATTATATTTTCATCTTGTTCCGTCGAAGGGTTGGAGGGTAAATTGGGGTAAATTTGGGGAAAATAGGTAAATCAAGCAGGTAAGAGTCCATAAAATTGGTATTTAGTATATACAAGAGAAGCTGAGGTCTTAAAAAAAATTTTGGCATTAGCCACCCCCATTACCACCCCCACCCCATTATTAAAGGGGATGAAAAAAATGTGATTTAGGGTGTGTACAAGAACCAGAAACCTCGAAATGTTTTTTTACTTCATTCACCCCCACTACCACCCCCTATCACCACCCCCACCCCGCTACCGATGTGGGGTATCATTTTATGGGTTTTTGGGGTAGAGGACTTCAAATATTATATTATTAATGTTCCATAAACAATTATTTCCACATACAAAATTTTTTCGTTGTGAGTGACTTAGAAAAAAAATCTGGATGTGGAAGTAGTGATTCCTTGGGCAGCGGTTTTACCTATATATTATATTGTTGTATATATACATAGAATCTGTTTACTTTTTTTAAAATTTTATAACGCATTCTATACTAACATGTTATGTAATATGTACGTTTTTTTATACTTAAATGTATTTTACATTTCTATTTTTATCTTATATGTATCATGTTGTTTTTCTGACTTGTGTAAATACTTTTGTATGAAAACACCAATACATTATTAGTATTATTATTATTATTATAATAGCTCTGCCATCACCAGGTACTGCCGTGTTTGTGTTTACCCAGGCCCAGGGCTGTGATTCCGGTACTCTGGAGGGAAGTGAAGTGAAGCATCTTGTTTAGCATATTTAGCTTACAGTCATAAGCTAAAAATAAATACTTAAAGAAATTGTTTCCTGAATGGCCGAAGATATCAAAGTAACTATACGTTTACAATTCTTAATGTCTTAATCTACGCTACACAGTAATAATAACTTAAGTAAATGTTAATACACAAAAATATAAACATAAAAACGCAGGTGAGAATGACTAATGATACGATAATAAATCCTAGTAGCAGCAGCAACACAAAAGTAAAAACAAAACCAAGATCGCAAGGGCGCAGCGGTATGATCTTTTTACCTAAAACTTATATGAAAAACCGCTGCCCAAGGAATCACTACTTCCACATCCAGATTTTCTATCCAAGTCACTCACAACGAATAAAATTTGTATGTGGAAATAATTGTTTAAGGAACTTTAATAATATAATATTTGAAATCCTCTACCCCAGAAACCCATAAAATGATACCCCACATCTGTAGTAGGGTGGGGGGTGGTGATAGGGGGTGGTAGTGGGGGAGGATGAAGTAAATAAATATTTTGAGGTTTCTGGATCTCGTACACACACTAAATCACATTTTTTTCATCCCCTTTAATAATGGGGTAGGGTTGGTAATGGGGGTGGCTAATGCCAAAATTTTTTTTGAGACCTTAGCTTCTCTTGTATATACTAAATACCAATTTTATGGACTCTTACCTGCTTGATTTACCTATTTACCCCAAATTTACGCCAATTTACCCCCCAACCCTTCGACGGAACAAGATGAAAATATAATCTAGTTAGATCTCGTTAAAGTACATATGTGTACCCAATTTCAAGTCAATATCTCAAACGGTTTCAGAGTAAACGTGCGCACAAAAAAGTTACAGATGGACCGGCAATACCATAAATTTTTTTCGTTCAAACTTAAAATCTCGACGTTTCATAACATTCCAAGCCTATTTGAACAATAATTTTTTTTTTTATTTTTTTGTCGTTACTATACTTCCACTGGATGTGGAAGTAAAATGAACAGCTGAGGATATCGAGATTCATTCATAGTTTTTAAATGTCTCACCCCAGAAAAGAATTCTTTATCTCGAGGATGCCGTGGTATTGAATTTTTCAGATTTAAGATTTTTACTCATTAACTTTAGGTGCCCGGGAATGCCTCTAGTGAATTACAGGTTTCTAAGTGATCACGAAGTAACAAAAGAAATCCAGGACATTTCCTTCTAACAGACAGAACTATACGTCAGGGATTTTATATTATAAACAAAAATTTATTTAGGAATTCCATTTCTATTTTCATTTAAAAATTTACACCAATCAATATTTCTTCCGCACTACTAGAGCGAGCGAGAGTTTAACAGTACAAAGGTTATGTTGAAAAATTAATGCCACTCAACAAATTATAAACATTTACATTCAAAATGCAGTTTCTAAGCTGGTCGGGACAAGATCCTAAGTCAAAGGTCAATATTGTAACACATCAACATATTTATAAAATTAATTATAACTAAACGCTTAATAGAATTAATGTCATGTAATTAAATAAATCTTCAATTAATCAATGAAATAAGTCTTTCAACTGATAGCCATACAAATGTACAAAGTTATAAATAGTCCAGTGTTTGCAAACACTCGAACAGGGAGGGGTATCACAATACAGCGAATGGATTTGAATGAAATTTTTTGCTTCGACTTTGTTTTGGCTCAAATATGAAAGTTAAAGAAGTTAAAGTGTGCACTTTTTTTGTTTCTTAAATAAACATTTAAAGAATTGATAAATTAACAATTATACAATTCGGAAACAAAAAATTATAATGAACTTATTTGTAGCCTATAATAGAGTCGTTTCCTTCAATCAAATTTACAAAATATTGTTATATGATCAAAAAGTATATTAAATAAACATTGTATATATCATATTAAAAAAAGTTCTAATCATCACAAGCAAGAACAAATTGGTTTTGAAAATAAAAAGGCGGTAAATAATTACGTATGTAATGAGAATTCAATTCTAGAGAATTTTCATGTTTTCATTTATCATGTTGGTGGTAGTGCTCGCTCTGTTGATTTGTTGTTTACGTTTACATTGCGTGTTTAATATTTTTTTATAATGGAACTTAATTCTGTGAAAGGTACTTCAGAGAATTCACCCATAGTGGATTTTTACATGGTACACGAGTTTTATGTAGACAATTTGAACTATTTAAGTGCTGAATCCCGAAATGTTAAAAATTTGAGGTTAGTATTTCTTGACAATGACTCACATCGACACTAACACTAAAATCAAATAAGCAAAGCAAACGACGCCCGTCGATTATTCCTTTATCTAACTGCGCATGCTCTCATATCTGACGTGATGATGGGCGCGAATTCAAAATTTCTTAATTCAAATCATTAATTTCACTATTGAAATGACTAGGTTGTAAAATAAAAAAATTCGGGTCAAATAAAATTTAATAAAGAACTTGAATATAACATTTTTAAGAAATTTTTATTATGCATCGACCATTTAATGGCATGAGAATTATGACATGTGAGTTGCATACAATATTTTTTCTACGACCAGTCATAATAAAATAGAAAATGAACACTTCATATCTGAAACTATTAATTATAGATTACAATTTAGAAAATATTATGAAAACTACACTTATAGGCCAGGCAACATAAGCCAAAAAAGGTGGTGTAGACGAAATAATTGTCGGACAGCTGGAAATCGTTTTAGTCTCTTTATTTGCATGTAAAAGGAATTTTTTGAAGTTTGCACCAATTTTCGGGATGTGCTGTATAAGAGGTGTCAAAAAAACCTCTACATTTTCTGACTTTTTTCAGTTTTTCACTAATAACTCCTAAAAGATGCACACCTAAAAAATTTGTACTCTTTTATAAAGTAAAGTACACACGAATGTAATATTTGCCAAATACATGAGTCAAGTAAAATTACTGTTTTCATAACATGTTAAGTACAAAATTTTATCTAATCCCGCTCTAAATTAGAAAAGAAATGACAATTTATTTTAAATACTATTTTACGGTTCCCATCATAGCTACCGTTTGCAGCCGTACAAATAAATTCTGTGTTCATCGCTTTACCTGAGCGTTAGTACGGATTGACGTTTGTATAAACAAACTTTACTTTACTTTGATTCAGTTTTACGCCGTTCTTTCACAGAGAAGTATCTTGCTCGCTGTTCGCTGTTTTTCAAGATTTAGTTTTCCATGCATTTCAGTGTGCGTTGTAGTGATATTTTATGAAAAGTGATGGAGGAATCAGGAATCATGTTTTATCTGTGGTGGTAGTTTACAAGGACAGGTGAGTAGGGCTAGCAACGATGGTGTTCCATCTCAAAATATCGTCAATGTAGCGGCAAGATCGACTATCTCATTTTTGCCAACCGAGAAACTGAGCCCAAAAAATTCTACACATTTCGAATGCGTGATTGTGGTAGGAGAAGATATAGATCTTTTAGTACTTATTACTGCGTTAACTCCTAATAGTGATCGGTTGTTTGTCATGAAGCCTGGAAAAGGAAAGTCAGAGACCGTTTTCTATTCCCCGACACACTTTAAAATGTCAAATAAAGTGAAGGAAAATATATTATTCCTTCACGCGTTCAGCGGATGCGATTCAACATCGGTCGATTTCAGACAGGGGAAGATGAAATTTGTAAAGCTACTCGACAAAGATGCGGAGGTACAAAGGACGGTCGAGATATTCAAAAACCTTGACGCGACTACAGATGAAATTGGTGCTGCTGGCGAAAAAGTAATTGCTGCTTTATATGCCGGATCGCTTCTTCAATCTTGTTCTCTAAATGAAACATGCTTTAAACTGTTCACCAAATCCTTAGTACAGAATAATTTTAACTTGGCTACTCTTCCTCCAACTGAAGAAGCTGCTAGACTGCACTCAATGAGGTTGGAAGGTCACTAAGCATGGGCCACCCCCAGTGCCATTAACAGCCGAACAAGCCCCGCAGGAACTACTCAATAACACTGCGTGCAAATGCTTAAAGGGGTGCCGAAATGCTTGTGGTTGCAGAAAGCAAGGAATGAAATGTTCTCCAATATGCTATAATTGCAGAGGTGCGTCCTGTACCAATACACCAGATGAAATTGATGACGAACCAAACTTCAATGACGACGAAGTAATACTACCTGACGATGATGACGAATTAGAAGACCTGGATGATGAGGACCATAAATTGGACCAATTGCTTCACTCAGCTTCTACTTCCAAACGCAGCAAACTTAATTGATGTTGTATTTACATAATTTTGTATACTCTACTTTTTTTTGTTAATTACCCACACATCAAAATTTACCATCAAAGCATTTTGTACTTTCAGTCGATTTTTAACGTTTTAATTACATATTTATAATCACAATGTGCGCTTTTATTTTAAAATCCAGGAATTCACCACCAAGTATTGACCACGATAAGTATTGACCAGTTAACTTTGATACACGGTATAATATTATAGGATATTCACATATTACATTATATATTACATTTTACGCAGCGAAAATATGTAAAAAACACATTTCTTTCTTAAATGAAAACTATCGTCGTTTTTTGACCGCATATCTTCCTAACGACTTTGCACATTTTAAAGTATATTCATTCGACGTAGAATTTTATGTACTTTAATTTATAAGAGAATAAAATTTTCCGAGAAATGCATAATTTAGGAGTTATTGGTAAAAAACTGAAAAAAGCCCTAAAATACCGAGGTTTTTGGGACGCCCGTTATACAGCACAATCAGAAATTTGGTGCAAACTTTAAAAAACCCTTTTCACACGCAAATGAAAAGATCAAAACCATTTCCAGTTTTCCGACAATTAATTCGCCTACAAACCCTATGTTGCCTGGCCTAAGTATGTCAAAATTGATACATTTTAGATTTGTCAGATGTTCAAGGCAACGTTGATATTGACAGAATACTGCTGTGCGTCGTGTTTCTATTAGTTATAAACTTGTATCTTAATGGAAAATTTGTATCTTAATGAATCTCATTAAAGTACAGGTAGGGAATGTCTAATAAACGAATTAAAGTATAAGAGTAGAAAAAATAATCTTTAATTTGAGCTTAGGCTGGTTGTTTTGTCTTAAAAATTGACCGAGTTATAATTGCTTATAGTTTATGCAAATTTCAGCAGTTTTGGAATGCGCGTATTCATTTTTCGTTTATATCTCGGAACTAAAATATTCAGATAAAAAAATTCTTATATAACTTTTTGAAATAAATTGAATTATATTATTTTCCGTTGAAAGGTCAACCGCTTCATTATCTTTAAAGACGAGTAGAAGCTGCAATCGGGCGGGGCAGACCGCGAATACCTATTTGATTTATATTTTATATGAACACGATACAATTCACTTTTAAAGGGAGCCTCTGAGACTAAGTTTGTTAAAACCTGAGAGCCACACTCTATATTAGAGTTTCGATATTTTATATATTTTCATATCTTTTGTACTTAATTAAAAGCCTTAGCAACATTTTGATCTAAAATTCTAGCAAAACATAGTTTTTATATAGCATGGCAGTTTACACGCCTCTGGTGATGACCATAAATGACGGATGTGGCTCAATTTCAATATTGGTATTCTACCAGGCTATTCTGCATTTAAAATTATTACGCCGATTGATATTCAGGCAACGTCCGATAGCAAATCAAATCGTATTGTAATACTCTTATTAGGGGATGAAGTACGATCACCGATTTAAGTTCCGTCGCTCGATCAGCGAGGAGCAGCAACGCTGTGCGAGTCCGGCACTTGGATGGGTGACCCATGATCTCATCTAATAGTCGGTAGGCTGCCAACAGAGACAATCCTAGGGCTAGTGAACCACCTTGAAAGGCGGTGGCTGGTCCAGGAGACCCGGGAAGCTTGGGCTATTGCGCCGCCTGGAAAGGTGGTGGTTGGACCAGGGTGGGTCAAAGTTGGTGGCCGAGGACCGTGGTTTGGAGTCCACGCTAAACTGTAGATCTCTAGGGCAAAATGGGCCATCCCGGCCTGATTGTCTAGTAAAATAGCAGTACTAATACATAACACTCTTATTAAAAATATCTTATTAACATATTAAGGTAGAATTCATAAATCATCTAACCTATGTAAAGTTCGCTTGAACCTGAAAGACGTACTGTTTGTTGCAGTTTAGGTATCTTCATACTTTTGTTTTTTTATGCTCTTAATCAAAAACCTTATCATATTGTTCTAAAATTATAATAGCACATAAGAGTTTATATAAAATACGAAAGTTTCCACGCCCCTGACGATCACCCTATATGAAGGATATGATTTCACTAGAAAGTATTCTACCATGCTATGTAATATACGTAGAAAATTTGAAATACAAATTTTAAGTTCAACAGAAATTATCGTCTTTGACGCTTGACTTCACCTTTTATTCGTTTCATAACACACAAAAAAAAGAAATTTCTATTCCAAGGACTAAACATATCACGCCTTAAGTATTTTTTTGTGCGGAAACCGAATTTTCAATTTAAAAATCGGCAACTACGGAAAGCGGCTGGAACCTCCCCACTCGGTGGATCTTTGAAGCCGAAAATAGCACTAAAGAATATGAACGTTCTCGTTTAATTATATTTTTTTATTTATTTTCAAAAACCATATAATTCTTTGTGGACAGCTTTTCTGCTTTTTTGACAGATGTCAAACTGACAGCTGTCAAGTTTTTTGTCACTAAACCTGGCTAGTTCTAAATCTGTCAAACTGGCAGCTGTCAAAAATTCTGGTTCTAAACTTTACTGGGGGATTTTATTTTTTGACAGTTGTCGAAAATTTTTAGGTTGGTATTGCATTTGGTTTGGTTTTTAGGTTATGTTAATGTTTTCTAGGTTGTGATTGCCAGAAATATTTCCGGCGTTGTGCCGGAAATGAATTCAAGTTTCTCAGACTTGTAATGTCACTGTCACTTTTAATATTTTTGGGCAAAAAACTTACTTTGGGTCCGTTTATTTAATTTTTTTCACGGAAACCAAATCGAAAGGGTGCAAATGTGATATATCGTTGAAATCGGAGTTTTTACTGCTTTTCAATGGTCCGATTATAAATTGTAAGTAATCATAAAATAAACAACTTGTTGTGCCCAAACGGCACTGAACGTAATCCGAAAACCTTCTCAGATCTTCTGGAGCACTAAAGAAATCCTCATGCAAAGTTTCCATGCATTTCAAAACTATCCAAATTATCCTCTATTTTGACAAAAAAAACGGGATTTACTCGAAATCTACGAGGCAGAAAATTTTTTAAATTGAGAATTCGGTTTCAGCGCACAAAAATGTTTAAGGCATGATATGTTTAATCTTTGGAGCAGATTTTTTTTTTGTAGACCTGTGTAATAGTTAAAAAATATTATTTTGGGTATTCAACAGATAACTTTCAAAGAAAACATTCGTTTCTTTCATATACCGTTGGTGCAAGTCGGACCAAAAAGGAAGATCAACAAGACTCCCCCTACGGTGACTTGTCGACTTCTTTCATACACCTACCATATCTAAGATTCAGCATGAAAAGCAATAAAACAACCACTCTTTCTATATTATTGATGAATCAAGTCTGATCATACTAATATATATATAATATTTAGTATCTATAGCCCTACCTAGAGGATACTACATCACAATCAAACGTTTATTATATTTCAAAGTCAAGAAAATATCAAAAAGCACAAAGAAAATAGTTATAAAATTAATCCATCGAAAATATCTGAAATACTTCATTTATTAGGGCCCTGATAGACGGGCGTCAAACACGCCGCGTGTGAAACGCGACGGGTTGCACGCTTCAGATTTTACTTCTACACGAGCATGTTTACTGGACGGCCAGAACGAATACAGTATAGTTCAAAAATGAATGTTACACAGATAGGTTGTGTTTCAGCCTTGTGCATTCATCTTTTGAAAAAGAAAAGACGACGTTATATTTTAATAGTGACTGTACTGAGTACTATACGTTCACATGCTCGTGTGGTCAACTCAATTGTGATACACGTGTTGCATTCGAACGGTTTACCCGTCAGCGGAGAAAATGCTGCGTGCCAGCGTTTAAAATGCTCCAAGCGACGTTCCATCCGTCCCCGCCAGCGTATATGGACATCTTCAACGTTCGTCAAGCCTTGAGCATTTGAAATACATTGTTTACATTTCAGCGTGCAACCCGTCGCGTTTCACACGCGGCGTTTTTGATGCCCGTCTATCAGGGCCCTTAGACATGCATGCGGTGAGCGAAATTTTATAACTATTTTCTTTGTGCTTTTTAGTATTTTCTTGACTTTGAAATGTAATAAACGTTTGATTGTGATGTAGTATCCTCTAGGTAGGGCTAGAGATACTTAACATCATATATATTAGCATGATCAGACTTGAATCATCAATATATAGAAAGAGTGGTTGTTTTATTGCTTTTCATGCTGAATCTTAGGTAGGTGTATGAAAGAAGTCGACAAGTCACCGTAGGGGGAGTCTTTTTGATCTTCCTTTTTGGTCAGACTTGCACCAATGGTATATGAAAGAAACGAAGGTTTTCTTTGAAATTTATCTGTTGAATACCCATAATAATATTTTTTAACAATGATGTAAGCAGAAATAATAGGTATTTATTTGTGTAATAGTCTTCTCACAAATTTAAAAAATATATATATATATCAGAAGTCATCGTGTCTATTAGGTATTCGACGACGCCCAACTACAAATGCCTTTCGTTTCGTGATAGTCTTATTAAAAATACCTTAAGAACATTTTAAGATAAAATTGATATATCATCTATCCTACCTAGAGTTCGCTCAAGCAATTAAAAGCGTACTTTAACTTATTTAACTTTCATATTTGAACAAAAGCAAAGACGATACAAATGGTTTCATTCAAATCCATTCATTATATCTGTATTCCTACGTGAAAATCCTCTACAGACTGGACTAAAATCCGTACAAACCGGTACACACTGATTTATTTCTAGAGAAAATTAGGTACGGCTCTTTGTGGAAGTATAAATACGCCGAGATTTTCGTTTTCATAAAAGTTATGATTGTCGTATCGTAAATATTACGTAATGTCTAATTGAATGTCATATTTTTCAATGAATAAATTTGTATGTGTCCCACACACGAATTCCCGAATGGTTGTATAGTAAACTTAATAATCTCTCGCTTTCTGACGCATTTTCGGGGTACGTAAACGTATTTTATGACCACGGAAAAAGCGACAAGAAATGCTGTTTAAATTATGCTTCTGCGGAACGTAATAACATGACACTTTAAAATATTTATGGACAATGTTTTTAACAATTTGTCCTCGGCCGTCCGCTTAAGGATATCAAAAGCATTTAAATACAAACAGATGTAGAACTAGCTGAGTCCTACATTAAATAAAGTTTAACCTCACTTTGCTTGGTGCTCGATTAAAGGTGAGATGTTTTTTGGTGTTTTTATTTTATTTTGATGGTAATCAGAACAAAAAAAATTACTTCATAATATTTAATCTCACAATATTTTAACTGGAAATGTATGAATATTATAGTTCATTACCTCTTTAGTTAATCACAACCTACTTTCATTTGACGTTTATAATAAGTTCTTCTACTTTAAAATTACTTCTAAAATTACAATTTTCACGTATTAGAGTGGCGCGTAGGGAAGAATTTTGGCTTTCGTGGGAAATTTTTGAGGGAAGTTGTCACCTATGCTAGAACGATACTTTGTAACATAAGCTATCAAAAACGTGATGGTGCCACCCTCGTGTCAGTTACCCTCTACACCCTTGACATTGCGTTTCCAATCAGCGCAGTATAATAGAAAACATATGCAGTAATCAAGAAGAAGCGACTACTAAAATAATATTGTACGCAATTGACATATCTAAAAGATACTTAGAAATGAATTGCAATCTTAAAATGATATCGCCAGACACAAACGTTTTCATACTACTTATTAAATACATAGACAAATTACTGCCAAATTCTTTATTTCTAATCGGAACAGGAACTAGGAGAAGATTTATAGATTTAGCAAAAATCGTTGCCAAACTTACTCCACTTCAAAGACAAGCGCTACCAGCATTACATGCTTTATCTGGTTGTGATTCTACCGGCGAATTTTTTGGGAAAGTATCTAAAATCCTCGGCACTAGTTAGAACCGATAATTTGTAAAATTTATCGATGTGGCGAAATAATCACATTAGAGGATTTGAGATGGTATTTTTGTACGAAAAGGTCCTTGCAGTCTGATATTTTGCCACCGACATCTGCAGCGTTTCTTCCAACTCTGTTACGAATATTCTTACAATGCCAAATTTGGTATAATTGAGAAGAAGCCATGCAAAAAGCTTATGATATAAAAATATATGGTTGGGACGTAACAAAAAATAGAGTGGTACAGGTATTATGCTTATCCTTATGGATTGCGCACCTCCTGAAATTTTAGACCTAATTAAATGCACCTACAAAAAAAATTAAATGCGCAGGAAAACAATGCAAATGTTTTCTGGAAAGCATTAGTTGTACAGAAATGTGTGCCTGCGGAGGAGAGGATGAAGAATGCGAATATAATTGGTTAGAAGGGTCGGACTCGGAAGATGAATAAGACGGTAAATAATTTCTATAAACAATTATCCTACCTGCTAATTAAAATATATTTATATTTTCAAGTTGGAGTACAAATAGAAAAACTTATATACACTTTCTATACTTATTTTGTATAATAAATTTGTTCTATTAACATAAATACATATTTTCAGTTGTATTTACAAATATTATTTTGTTATACTTATAAATATTACATTTAAATTTTTTTTGCATTTTTTGTTATATTTATTAAACAATATATATGAAAATAATATGGCGAGTTAAAAAAGAAGAATTTTGAAACAAAGTTTGTTAAAATATCTTAAATAATAACGAAGATAGAGCAAGTTAAAAATTTCGCCCTTTACAGGGGGTTGTGGAGTGACAGCCACGGCTTCAAACGTGGCATCATGAATTTTCTTGTTACATTTAATACAATCTTTCGATTTAGCATAAGTTATATATAGCTTCCCTCAAAAATTTCCCACTCAATGACCTACGCGCCCATACTATATAGGACATTTTTAGATTTTGTCCACTTAATATACGAATGAAAACTTGAGTCTATACATTTTTGTTTTAAATTTCCACATCGCTTTGATATTGCAAGAAAAAGAAATCGAAAACCTATTTAATGGCCTGTGTTTGTTACTTGTTCATAATTTTGATTTTATTATAATTTACATTTAAACCACAATCAAAGTTTACTGCTTGAGGATTATCCAGCACGTGTTCGAGTTTATCTTCGCTTGCTGCAACTAAGGTGGTATCATCTGCTAGTCCTCAGTATATGGAGCATCACATGTTCACTATAGAAGATAAAGGGGATTGGTGACAAAACACAGCCTTCTCTGATGTCTTTGCCAGATTTACGAATGTAGGAGTTGTTGTCGACTCTCACTAAAGCAGGCTGTTCATACAGTCGACTAATAATAAAGATATTTTCTTCTTAAATGGGCTCATTTAGTGATATTCACTTTTGCATTTTTCGTAAGTATATAAATAACCCTTTAAAAAACATAGTGAAAAAATTAGGCCGCTAGGGTTTATATTAACTCTAATGTTTGACTTTGAATTCGTAATATATTTGAAACGGCCGACGGCGCGGAGCGAGCATCTGCGATGTTACACCACTACACTGGTTCTATGAGTTATGCGGTCATATTCAATGTAAGAGATTTTGTTGTACACTGTGCGGATGTGGTGTTATTTTACGTCATTTAACTTATTTGATTCTCTTATTTTTTATACATAAAATTATGTGTTTTCTAGAAAATGGATACGTTAAGGCTGATTCCCACATTTTGCCGTGTGTAGACGTTTTTATAGTTATGGAATATTTTAATAATAATGTAACTTTCATAAGTACTAAAATGAGTCAAATTACAGAGGTAAGTTAACTAGACAGATATCTATTTTAATAAAATCTACAGAATTTATCTGATTTTTGGGTCAGCCAGACAAAATCATGGCGAAAACGCTGTTGGTTATGTGCAAATAAAAGGTATTTTATAATACATATAATTTTCCATATCCTCTTCAAGCTACACGTTTTATTATTGTACAATTTCTAATAATAACCTATTACACTGGACTTGATCTTCACAGCAATACTTCGTCCCTTTATTACTAACAACTTTCTCCCTATGCATAGTTTGCTTCCACAAATTACTAATACTTGGTAATGAAATAGATATTTTATTGGGAGTAGATAGTGATGTACTTTTACAGTCTGGAACTATACAAGAACACTTACAAGATATGAACGAAATTAACACGTCCGTCGTGCGTGCCGTATGAAATTATATGGGAATAGGCGAGCGGTCGAGCGCCAGGAGTGGTGTGACGTCACACTGCGTTCGCGCGCGCTGATTTCATTTTGAGGGAGAAGCACTAACTATATATGAATAAAATATCAATGTAAAAAAATGCTAAATGAGCCCATTATTTACTAAAATTCATTAAAGCCCTTATAGCAGTTCCATCGCCGCGACATGCATTTCGCTATACTATCACACTTTGCAATTCAGTCGCAGCAATTCTTAGTTGTCAACTTTCATTATCAACATTAATACTAAAGTTACTGCAATACAAATACAAAAATTTATTTACATTAACATAATCAAACTTTTCGTTATTTTATCAAGTCGACTTTAAAACAGTTTATCTTGTGACGTGTCAAAATGACTTAATTATGGACATCATTTTCAGTGTCAAAATGATATACCTATTTTATCGGACTGAGTACTATATAGTCCAATAAAGATATCATTTTTCAAAAAAATTTCTTCTGGCAAGCTGATTTTTTCAGGGTCGATGGAGGGGTGTCTCCCGAGTATCCGACCAAAAAGTCACAGTCCACACCCCTTCTAGGCTGTTGCAATAGGGGTGGTTTCTTATTTTTTTTTTTTTGAAATTTTCTTTTTCCAACTTGTACATAGTAATATTCTCTACAACTTTGCCTAATAATATTTTTTTGTAACTTTGATTTTTGACGGTCCAGCGCCCATTATGTGGGAAAACATTCACCATATTTATTTATTATGGTTCAGGAAATATACAACAAAAGGCTGAATAGCTGGTTTTTGCAGGGTTGATTGAGAACTGTCTCCTGAGTCTCCAACCAATTTTTTTTTTTTTTGTTCACTGGAATTCTCAATATATCCTTTAGCAACAGTAATACTTTTCCAGCCACCGTGGCAAAGTGTGCAAAAAATACAAATCGGAGGTCAAAATTCTGAAACTCTCCATATCTTCTTGGAATATCTAGAGACTACTGGGAAAAATCTTGGAAAAATTAATCTGTACTCGGGGATGAGATATAAGGGGTGAAAAAAAAAACAATGTAGAAAAATTTCGAATAATAATAAATAATATAATCCAAATAAATTTCGAACACTTTAGGAAAAATACTGGAAAAACTTAATCTGTACATCTGTACTAGGGGGTGAGATGTAGGGGTTGAAAAAAAATGTCGAAAAATTTTGAAACATAAAAAACTAAATAACTTCAACCAATTTGGCAGCTGAAGTTTCCACTGGAACTGGTGCCAGTAGCGAGGGCATAGTAAAAAATAAACTCTTTTTGCAGCCACAATGAGTATTCATTTATTTATTTTTAATGCCTTATTTTTAGTAACGTCCTGGCGAAGTTTAGCTAATGCTACTCTACCACTTAACCAGGACGGCGAGATGAGATACGGTCACCAATCCAAGTGGCGGACTCGCCTTTAAGAAATTAGTTTTACTTCTGTCACTCTTAGTCCATCTGCGACTAATTTCATTGCACAGCAGATAAAGCTTTTGCTTTTCAATCAGCCTCTGAATAATTTTCGGCTTCACTAACATGACAAACTTGGATGTAAACGTGTTTGAGTTTATCAGCAGCAACCCCAGTTGTGTCATGCCAAAAACCAAAAATTTTCCGCCGATTTAATTTAATTTCCTACATAATTAATGAAGCCACTAAGATTTCCTGTAACGAAAAACAAGATTATGCAAGTTATTTCGTTTATTATTAGTATTATTATTATTATTATTATTATTATTATTATTATACGCGGGATAGCAGATGCTAACATGGTTTGACCTGGTAATTATTACTAAATTGGTATTATTCTTATTATTATGGTTTTACTCTTCAAAAATAAATATTTAAAACCTCTGATATTACATAATATATTATATGTTTACTAAAAAATACTGTAAAAATAATTAGAATATTATTAGTAGTCGTGTAAAGATGTTTCAATTGTTAGATCGCTATCCGAGCGAGTTTATCGCGCCTAGCGATCCATGCAGTCGCATGAATAAATTGCAATTACATATAGAGGGGCAAGTAGGCGCAGCTTACCTTTACGCAGGCAGACAGTAGACACTTCAATAGCTGTCACGGTGAAAAATCATGGCATCCAGACACACCTGGCATTTTATAAATCTAAGCAAAGTGGAACTTTGCCTATAACACTTATCTTTTTACACTATTACAAACAATGTTCTTAAAGTAAATAATTTTGTAAACAAATTCAACAGTCTATGTAGTATTCTTCACTATATTGTCTTATACACAAAATAATATTCTACATTGTTTTTTTTTTTCACCCCTTATATCACACCCCCGAGTACAGATTAAATTTTTCCAAGATTTTTCCCAGTAGTCTCTAGATATTCCAAGAAGGTATGGAGAGTTTCAGAATTTTGGCCTCCGACTTAGAGGCATATTTCCAAAAGTATGAATACCTACTGGTTGCTTTGTACATTTGTTATTCCTGACTGATAGAAAAAAAAACGAAAATGTTCGATACTTCTGGGTCGCATTGCTGCATGTTTTCGAACAAGTTGAACCATATTTAATCCATTAATATCCCCAGGAGTTATAAAAAATTCGCGGGATACCTTAGTTTTAGTATTGGCTATAACAATTCTAAATACAGATCCTTCATCATGCACATCTCCTGTCCTAAGGTTTTTTAATTTTTCCCTTCTGCAGGCACCATTTACACAATTACCGTTACTATTTTTGTTAGAAGAAATTTTTCGTCTTCCGTCTCCAACAAAAACTTTGTAATGTTTTCTTTACTCAGTATTCTTTATTTTTTTTGGTTTATATGCATTGCTTTAAAAAAGCAATTAGTTGAATATATTTGCTTATATCAACATTTCTCCTAATCGACAACATGCTCCTTATAATCGAATAATAGCTCCATAAACTTTTTAAACTTTGATTGTTCCTTAAAGTAGACTATCAAATACCTTTTCATGCGTAATATTCTTAATGTTCTTCTGGTTACACCAACTTTCATACTGGTCATCAGGGATTGCAATTTACCGGAAGTTTTAATAACCGGTAAATCGGTAAATAAAAATGTAAATAACCGGTTAACCGGTATTTTCCGGTAATTTTTAGAATGAACGATTAGGGTGGCGAAAATGGCAATCGTTTTTCCATGTACAAAAGTATCTAAATTTAACAAAAAATATTTTTATTTACGTATATTTAATATAATGAACAAACAAAAGGTTTTTTTATCAAAAGGAAAAAATATAAATGAAATAAATTTAAATAAACGAAGTCGTTATAACTTATAAACTATCAATGTATGTGAAAAATTGCATAGAACCTTTTCTTCTTAAAATCCGATTCTTTTTTAGCTCCAATAAATATATATATATATATGTATATATATTTTTTAATTGCCACCCCCTGAGAAGGGGTGGCATCCACTCTCTATAAATTAGCAAGCCCCCGCACAATATAGACACTTTTCTGTGAAGCATTTACTATTATACTGCCAAAAATGAACGAAATCAGTTCGATATGACATTATTCCGAAGTTTTGCATATTTTTTACCTCTCTAGGTACTGTACTATAGGGCATTTACTGAATACCTAATCTAAAAATACAATACTTTTTAAAAATAGCCCATTAAAAGGGTTAGTTTTTCCAAGTTATATCTGTTAGTCGTCTGATATTTGTGCATAGAATACCACCAGATGAAGATGCCCTTCCTCAATCGATATTGGTGGGTCGATAAGTTAATAAGAATTGGTAATAACGTACTTCTAAATGTATTCCACGGATATTTGCGGCAGTGAAATATTCAATTTCCTGTCGCAAGATATTGTCAATGTCTCTCTTGTATTTCTTCGGGCTTGGTGTTTGGATTTTACTTTTTATAATATTGTTTATTTATTGTTAAAAGTGCTCAGTGTTGGGACAGTCACTCTGTATTTAGTAAATACTAGTCACTGAAATAAATAGAAACGTTGAGATGAGTACGTGACATATCGTAAGTTCAGAATTTACCGAAATAACCGGTAAAAAAATTAAAATAACTGGTAATTATCGTCATGTGCTTTTTGTCCTGATAACCGGTTAACCGGTATTGCAATCCCTACTGGTTATACATTTTTTCATAAACGATTTTTGGGGCAGGTGGGAAGCAACTACGTCTTCTGCCAAATCTTCAATTTCTGGCGGTAAACTATTTTTTTCTAAATTGCTCATTTTTTTGGGAAAACTAAGAAAACTTTAGCAATATTATTTTATAACAATAACATGAATATAAACAACCCCGAAACAGTTACTTAGTAACTTGGACACATCATAGACAGTAGCATGACAGTAGCCTAATTGAATGTCAATTTGAAATAATTACTCCACAAAGCTTCAAAATACAATAAAGATACATATTATTTTTCATTTTAATTAACTTACGCCGGAAGATAAAATTTTGTATGAAATTTGGATCATAGACAACCATTATGATACACACCGTGTTATCAGGCTCGGCTAGCGCCTCGCCTGATAATATTCACGGCTAGTACCATAATGATTGTCATTATAATCCTTATAACATAAATAACTATTAAAATAATGAATGTCGAAAAAAGTTGTGTATTTTCGGTAATAGCGCCGGCATCATTATTATTTTTGACTGTGAAATCAATGGTGGCGAATTTGTCCGTGGATTCGGTTATTTCTATACCAAACCACACAACATAAAATATAACCACAGTTTCAATAGTCACTATACTGAAAATGACTGAAAATGTGTTGGTTAGACTACATAAGGAGTGAAAATAGTAAAATATACACACCAAAGAGTGCTATCAAAATCACCAGTCGTGGCGATTTCTTGCAGATAGACTAAGTTCTAATTTGTGCAACAGAACTGCACAGTGCGATGGTGAAAAATGTGGCGATTTCGTTACCGGATCCTATTGACAACTAGAAGATCTAAAGAATATACACGAATAAAAAATAAACGAATATAAAATAATATAAAGAATATAAAGATGCTAAAGAATATAAACAATCTTTCTGCACCAACAATCCCTGAATGCAATAATCCTGTGCTTTACGAAGTGCCAATCACAGTCTTAATAGTATTTAATAGTCCTAAATGAGCAATACTAAAGTTATGTCATTGTTTACAACGTAGACAATGCATCAAGTGTAAAGGAAAACACAACACTATGAAAGAAACGGAAATAAAATATTATAGCATAGATTTAATAATTCATTATGAGTTCCGCTAAAGAATTCTGCAATACCTACTCATACATAAAAAGTCAGTATAAATCACTTGGCGTATTACATTGTATCATCAACGCCATACTTATTCTTGGTTAGGAGAACAAGAAAAAGGCGTTTCGACGGCATTATTTAAAAGTCGCATAAATAACGTAAATTTGTATGGCCAGGAACCACTTAGGCAATCAACTTGATATTTAAAAGAATATAAGAATGGGAAATAAACCATTTATAACATTAAAGTAATAATTTATAATATAAAATAATGGATGCCTGTTTATGAATATAAATGAATGTTTATCTCAGCCATTTATACAATATTAAATAAATGAAAAATATTTTTATATCTCATTGTGTAAAATTAACAACTTCGTTAAGCTGTACCAAATTTTCACTAATATTGGTTACCTTGTTGGTAATTATCATACAGGAAGCGATAATTCGTAAAATGTGCACATTATAGTATAAAATAAAACATGTATTGGAAAGCGTGGCCCCTGAAGTGGTCGCCTAGAACACCAGATCTAACACCACTTGACTACCTGTAATTTTTGTGATTCATTACGCTGTAGATTCTTGACAGTATTCGATTATCATTAATTTAGTAAGAAAGCAATTTTTTGTCCGAACTGACGTTTCTAAAAAATCCTGGATCAAAATAATGCAAAAAGAGTCAGTAGGTCACTGATTTATAACTAAAAAAGTGCAAAAATCTTAGCAAAGCTGGGACAGAGTATCGAGAGCTAAGAAAAAAATTAGATATGGCAATCTACTCAATCCTATCTTCAAATAACCAAAAAGTACCAAGTACGTGAATGATAAAATGAGGAAAAATACTAATTGTAACATGAATTACAATTACACAGGTCTACAAAGAAAAAAAGGTCTTGTCTTAAGGTTCTAACTTCTCTGAAATATTTTGATGCGCTAAAGCTAATTTTGGGTACAGAAACATTTTCTATCGTTTCCCTCTACCACCCTCTTTTATCCCATACAGAGGGCAGAAATGAGATTTTCCTGCATATATCGACAGTTAATAGACAATATTTTTTTTATTTTGTAAAATAATGAGTATATGATGATCTCGACATAACCGGATGTTGAATTATTCAACCCCTACTTACTCCTTACTACCCTCTCAGTGAGGTAAAAACTGCATTTCATTTTTTTTTTTAGTTACCTTAATGAACCCATAGTGGAATACAAGCATTTTGCTAACACAACATATGTAGAGTAAAAAAAAGAGCATCATCGTAATTTAAGCCTTTAATTACATGTTTATTTATGGTACACGCAAAATTGAAAAATATTTATATGTAAAATTATACATATTGTTTATATATTTTTTTATTGTTTAGAAAAATACAAATTTTTGTTGATAAAGTTTAATAAACAAAATAATAAATAAGTAAATAAGTAATAAGTGATATAAAAATTGCATAAGACATATAGAATGCAATGCATAGATAAACATTCATATATACTGTGACATTATCTTGATGTTAATATAATTTGAGTTACTAACCATTGCTGCACATTTATGAAATCACCTAAACTCTGTAAGGACCTTGTGCGTGATTTTGGAAATAAAGCAGCAACGTAACTGGATTATAGTATATGTGGAAAATTTTATGTACATGGTAAGAATTAGATAAATACCTACATTTAAAATTTACTTTAATTACTTCATAGTAGTGTGAGGCGGATACTATATTCTTAATATACTAGTAAGTGGAGTAAGTTTATAAATATTAGTATAGTTGTAATTATTATAGATATTAAACATTATATTACTGGAAAATTTTATTTGTCTGTAGTTTTCATTTAAAAATAGTTTACGGTTTTTTTAATTCATGCTTGTTTTTTATACTTTTTAATTTTGCAGGTAATATATTATATAGTTCGGGTCCATAATAGAAAATAAATCGCTGAATATGCATCTTCCGGTATATTGGCACTTGTATTGAAAGGTTTTATTTCAAAGGGTTCCATAGTTATGGTTTACCACATTTGGTGACGATTTAAACATGTACAGTAGACACTCATAAGAATACAATTTTCTTAAGTCAACATTGCTATTTCGTCATACAATAAATCTGTGGGATATCGTTTTTCTTTATTAAATATTATTTTTGGTAAGGAATTCTTGACAATTTCTAAATGTTTTAATGAGTTGTTAAAGAGTCCACCCCGGACTGTAATACCATCCTTATAATAGATTTAGCCAAAGCATGATACTGTTTTTTCTGTTAAGAATACTCTTAGTTGGTAGAATTTGTATAGTCTCTTTAGCATTTTTACAAGATATTCCACATTTACATTCCATCTCAGGTGATGAACCACCATTAGACCAAGGTATTTTAAATTATTAACTTTGTTTATGTATGAGCAGTCACACATTTTCCATTTTTGCGCTTGTCATTATGAATTGTTAATATATCTTTTGTCGGTTGGTCATCAGCTGATATGGTAAATGTTAAAAACTTTGTTTTACTGCTGTTGAGGCTCAGAAGATTTACATTTAACCATGAATGTTATCTTCTGGATTCATAATTTCTGTTATATTGTTAATATATATTTAAAATAATGTAGGGCCTAATACTGTGCCCTGGGGAACATCAGTTGTAATTATAACGGGTCGCTCAATATAAATTTATTCTTACTTTTTGCTGCCTGTTCGTCAAGTAATTTTTAAATATATTCAATGCAGAACCCCAACATCGACTTTCTCTGATCTTTTTATTAATATTTCCTGATCAACCGTGTCGAATGCTTTGGCTAAATGCAAAAATACAGCAAGACATTTTTTGTTATCATTTAAGCCTCTAATAATGTTTCCTATTAGCTCCATAGTTGCGTTTTCTGCACTCATATTTTGTCTAAACCCAAACTACTTGTTTGATACTATTTTTTTTTCTATAAAATCATTTAATCTTGTTTTTAGACACTTTTCAAAGATTTTTGAGAAATTATTAATAAGGGAGATCGGCCGACAATTTGTTAATCATTTGTTATTGTCTGCTTTGTACACAGGTGTAACTATCGACTCTTTCCAGGCTAAAGGGATGAGTGAATACATTCTAGATCTTAGTAATAGTATTAAGAAAGTTGGATACATCTTTAATTTATCCATTTCCTCCTTTGTACATTTTTAAAGAGGACTTAATAAACTATTTTTGTTATTCAATCTTCTCAACTTGTTCATGTATCAGTATTTCTAGGCATATATCCAAGTTCCTGTACCCATATCTGATTTGCTTTTAAATTATTTCTGTCAATTTATAAACTATCCCTGTAGTATACACTTTATTATTTCATTATATTATTTTAGTACCACCTATGTATTTGACGTGTATAAGCATTTGTGTAGTGTGACACCAAAAGAACTATATACAAAAGAATCAGCTCCTAAACGGAAGGGGGTTAATTCTCCAACACACTATATAGAACATCTATAAAGATTTGTTCTCTTACACACGTAAGTATAATTTTGTTTACCTTATTTTTTAATTATTATTATTTATTAAGAAATTATCATTTGTTTTTAACATTTATAACTTTTTAACGGCAGGTTTGTAAAAATGCTATCAAATAAGTTTTAATTCCATTATCTCCGACAGACATCGGCTTTCAACTTCCACTGTAGAAGCCTCCCCCACAACAAAAAGTGTCTTAGGTCCCGAAATGGCTTGAACCGGCCCTGACGAAATGCCAGAGTCAGTAACCCAAAAGACATTAAAACCTTCACCATTATTTTACTGCTGCATGTCGCGTCAAAAAATAACATACGAAGCAATCCGGTAATAAAGGTAATAAATATTTGAAAGGATTTTGAAGCGTGGTGCCGGGCTCTTCAATCTTATCGATAGATCTCTGGAGCCTGAAAGGGGTCCGCGGTATCCGTACAGACCATCCGTCGACAATGACAGCAAATACCAAAAATATCTTAGCGATCAATGACAATTTCAGATCTTATCCAGTTAAAACAACTGCCACAAAAACAAACAAAAAGAGGCCGTAAGAATGAAGGGCTTAGGCTGAACCTTCTAGAAAATATGCATAGCTATAATACATATATTCTCAGCCATGTGTACATAATAGGTAGTAGTTTAAAAATGATTAAATTATGAATGCATAAATAGTTGCTAATTCGGCATTGCATGCATATATTGCATACATAAACAAGAAGTGATTTGCTAAAATTGCATAAAATTATTGCTAAAAATCAATCCATAAAATTGGTTTTGGGAAAAATTTTGAGGTCATTTATCCGATTATTGTGAATTGTAAATCAAATAGGAATAACGAGTGAAACTTGCAGTAGAGTGTAGCCTTAATATGACATACGATATACGACATACTTCACACATATTAATCGACTGAAAAAAAATTGAAAAGCGGGAGGTTCTCAATTCGACCCGCATGTATGTTTTTTTTATATGTGTTCAACCATTACTCTGGATTGGCTTAAGCGACTTCTTTGAAATCTTTCTCAAATTACAAGGCGGTGGTCCTATAATAATTTCACCAAGTTACGTCTAGTATGAGGTGAGTAAAAATTGAAAACAAGATTTTTTTTAGTTGCAAAGGCGAAATTTTGTGATAAAAAATTTAAATTTTATCGGAGTTGCATTTTTGCAATATTTTCTAAGTAGCTGATATTGAATCTGATGTGAAAAGTTAAAAACATAAAACGGCGTATGATTGCCACAATTGTAATATTTTTGCAGGATTCACATGAAAGGTATATGATAATTTGAGGATTCTCTGATAACGAGCCTGACGTTAAAACTTAAATATTCAAAACGGTGGATATTTTTTTGAACAAAAAAGGGTGTTTTTTTTTAAACAAGTAAAACATCTCCAAAAGAGGTTGCAAAAAATTATAAAATAATATTTCATTAATTGAAACTTTTCATTAGACGAAAAAACTGACAAACGGAATCATGACAGTTCAATTGTGAGCTTAAATTTGTTCTTTTTACTATTCAACTACTAATAGAGAACTTGCCATTTTTTAAATTTCATTAAAGTGTGCGTTTATGTATAAAAACACGCCACACCGAATATCAGCTCTTAAATCGCAGTACTTACTTTGCAATAAATAATTAAAGTTGAAATCATCGCGAAAAGCGCTGTGACGTCACTCCGAGTGAAAACGAAACGGCAAGTGGTAGATTACACGAGCGATCATTTGATTTTTATTGTGTTGTGTATTCACGTGTGCTATTCGGCGTATTTTGTAGACTTTGTCTAGTTTATGATTCCATTTTGTGTTGTGAAATGGAAAATACTTATACTTTATAAATACTGTATAGTGTCACTGTGTACTGTGTGTAAGGTTTTACTAAGTTTTTAGGTATACATGGTAACAGTATACATTTATTTTATATATTTATTAACTGTTTAATTGTACTACTATAAAATAACAAACACTTTAATACTTACTGGCTAGCTTTAACACCACGAACTTCAGCAAGAGAAAACTCCCAGTGTCTTTAATGTATGAAGCCACCATAAACATATCTACATCAGGTAAATTATCAGATTGTGCTTTTGAAAAACCTGCATCAGTCATTTTTATCTAAATTGTTCACCACACAAGCTTATATATAAATAACAAATATCACTCAAAATCAACGAATATTGAAGATGTTCTTCTAACAAATACGTATCTGGCTATGGACTTTTACATGGCATAGTATCAGCCGTCGTCCGACTTACTCGGTCTGACGTCACAACCATTGGCAGGGCGTGTCAAGAATAGGTAAAATCAGACACTTTTTTATTTGAAAGAGTGTTTTGTCGAGAAGGTTTTTTAAAGTTGGTCGCCATTTTGATTATATGCTTTTATTTAACTTGCCTTGTTCTTGTGGGTCAAATCTTGCAACTGAATTTTAAAATAGTTATCCCCAACCGATTGAGCTGAAATTTTGCATACACGTTTAGTTTGGATGACAATGCATGGTTAGCTAAGTGACGTCATTCCAAATACAATATGGCGGACCAGTTATTTTTTGTGCACCCCCATGATATGGGTATCAAATGTTAGTTTACGATTTTAAGTGTTTTAATTCAATTTTATTTTTTGTACAAGTTCCCTCTTCGCAGTTGGAAAAGTCCAACTGCAGTTTTCATTTATTTCATAATAGCATATAGAGTTAAGTAAATACAAGCAAACAGGTGATGTAACTTATCAGAATGAATGTAAAAGATTAAGACGAAAAGTCCGATAATTTTTATAAAATATATTGTAATCATGTTGAGGAAAATATAATTAATGGACCGTCCTCGTTTTGGCAATTTATTAATTATAAACGTTGTCGATCTGACCTACCAAACTTGAATTACAATAATGAATATTTATCTGGCCCTCAATAAATTACTAATTCTTTTGCTAAGTTTTTTCAGCAATCTTATTCTCAATATGAAAATATCACGCATAATTTCAAAAATTTTGTTGAGAGTAGCGCATATTTAAATATAGCCTGTTTTAGGAAGACGAAGTATTGACAGCATTAAAGAAAATTAAACCTAAATTAACTTCTGGGCCTGATGGGATCCCCGCATTCATATTACGTGACTGAGCTGCTATTTTTGCCAGCCCCCTTACTACGTTATTTAACTTATCACTGAAGTCCTCTAAATTTCCACTACAGTGGAAATTGTCAAAAATAATTCCAGTCTTTAAGAAGGGTGATAGATCCGATATTTGTAACTACGGGCCTGATAGTAGTAATAAATAATTTTGCTAAAGTATTTGAAATTATCTTACACCATTTTATTTTTAACCATGTAAGGCATCAAATATCAACAGCCTCAACACGGATTCTTCAAAGGCCGTTCAACAGTTATGAATTTAATTAATATTACAGAGTTTATTTCTGACTCTATTGATAAAGGTATACAAACAGACGTATATACTGAATTTTCAAAGGCATTTGATAGACTGAACCATGATATTCTCTTAGAAAAATTTGAATCTTTTGGATTTTCGGACAACCTCATTGCACTTTTTAAATCCTACCTAACTGATAGAAGACAATATGTTGTATATCATGGTGTTAGATCTATCGAAGTCTTAGCTACGTCAGGAGTCCCTCAAGGTTCAAATTTAGGGCCACATTTTTTAAATTTGTCTGTTAACGACATAGTAGACAATATCACTATTAACTGCCTTATATATGCGGATGATTGAAAACTATTTTGCAATATTGCGTGTGAATATGATTGCCTTGATTTGCAAAATAATATCGATCGTATTAATACATGCGTAATAAACAAATTATCTTTAAATGAAGCAAAATGTAACACTATGACATTTATAACAAAACATAATGTTATTCTGATTGACTACAAATTGAACAATCACACACTTTCCCATCCTGACACTTTTTGTGACTTGGGTGTGACATTTAATAGAAAATTAACATTTGTAAACCACATCGAACTTACAGTCAGTAAAAGTTATAGAACACTGGGTTTTGTCATTAGAAACTGCGCATATTTTAATAACGTAAATACATTAAAACAACTATACACTACTCTTGTTAGACCACACCTTGAGTATGCTTCAATAGTATCGTCTCCTGTTTATAATGTACACATACAAAATTTGGAAAGGCTTCAACGTCAATTTCAAAAATATGCGTCTCTTAAGACTGATGGAACTTATCCTGTTATTGGTTACCCACATCAAGAACTCTCTAAATTTTCCCTAGACAGTTTAGAAAACCGTAGACACGTTACATGGTAACATCGACTGTGGATAAATTTTAAGTATGCTTAATTTCCAAATTCCTAGGGGCGGCCTCTAGGCATAACAATTTATTTTATTTTCCATTTTCAAGAACAAATGTAAATAAATTTTCTTGTATTCAGCAAATGTGTAATATATATAATAATTTGAATACTTCTTTAGATATTTTCACTTGCAGTGCTGCAAACATAAAAAATTTGTCTCTAGCTTAAAATTTTTGTTCTTTCTTGTTGACTTGCGAACTATTAGACTCAATTTACGTTCACTTTGTTTTTGTATATAACAAATGCATTGCATCAGTTTAATTTAGTTCACTTTAGCTTAGTTTATTAGTTTAATTCAGATATATAAATAATATTTATATATGTTTTTGTTCATAATTAAGATAAGTATTGAATTATTTTGTATTTTCCTATTCTGTATTTGGGTTTCACCTGTTGCATAGTGTACCAGATAAATAAAAATAAATAAATAAATATTCTTAGTAACAATAACATTTAAAGTAAAATTCTTAATCTACGTAAAGTTCCTTTGAATCTAAGGGACGCAATGTGTATTACATTTTCCATTCGATAGTAATATTTTGCTCTAAAATTATAATAAAATATAATTTACATGGAGCATGATAGTTTATGCGACTCTGGCGATCACTCTGCATAACGAATATAGCCTAATTTCAATAGGAAGTATTCTACAATTCCATTTTACATATGTAACCAATTGAAACAAACATTTGAAGTCTAACAGAAGTTATCGTCTTTACAAGAAACAGTCTACACATGTTTACATACATACATTCACAGATATTTTCTATTCGACATGTGAGCGTATTATGAAAGGATTTGTGTAACAAAAAATCTGAGATAATTATTAAAAAATTTTGTCCAGTGATAATATACCTATTTGATTAAATCAAATATGTATAATACATTGTTTCATTTGAACGTATTTCTGATTTCTATCTTTGACTTCTCCGAGCCAACTAATATGAAAAGAATTTGAAAAACTCTATAGATTCCATCTTAAGTACGGCTGAATTAAGGACGGTATACGCTTAAAAGCTTGCCATGGCAGAAGGCGTTCCCAACAAATAAAACTTTTAATTTTGATTAACGAGACCATCGGTGGCATTTGGAATAATTTAAATAACTGAAGAGTCTCATGTTGGACCACACAAAGAGGCGATGTTAATTTTGTGAGAAATCTGGAAACCGATTTGGTCAGATCGTTATCTCTTTCGTGGTAAATAATTCGCCTGAAATTTGTTAATTGAATACAAGGGGCAGTTATATTAAAACTACATACAGAATATACAGGAAATACAATTAATAATAATGATAATAATTATATGAGTATGATATCCATTTTTATTTGCATAACGTAAAAAGAAAAGTTCGTAAAAAAGTTCTGAAGAAAATCCTGAAGGAATTTGGCAATGTAAAAACGAAGTTTATATTATTAGGTAATACGGTCCAATTACCTTGTGACGGTGAAATTTTATTTCATAATTTTTAGCGGCCTTTTTTGAACGCGTCTCAGTTTTTATTCAATTTTTTTTTACTGTATAGGAATTAAGTAAAATACATCACTTACCGCGCTACTGACAATTATGTACGAAAATAACACGTCATAAAAAATATTATAATGAGCTTTCAGGAAACAGACCTCCATGACAAATCGGTCTGAAATGTCCATCAAATTAAAATATGATATATACATATTTATATCTGCAGTGAATTTATAGTCAGTCATGTATGTGTTCATAAAAAAATCCTCTCAAAATGGATTTACATTTCAAACTCAGGTCATGTTACTGAATAATACATTTTAAGATACATTTCTAAATGTTTAACCTAGAATAAACTCTAACAAAAAATAATAAAAGAATCATTGATTATATAATGCCAACTTTTTGTGCAGTTAAATCACATAACATAGCGACGTCTCGCAAATTTGATACGGTTTGCGTTAAGTCATCCCGTATATAAAAACCGCTGCCCAAGGAAACACTACTTCCACATCCAGATTTTTTATCTAAGTCACTCACAACGAAAAAATTTTGTATGTGGAAATAATTGTTTATAGAACTTTAGTAATATAATATTTGAAATCCTCTACCCCAAAAACCCATAAAACGATACCCCACATCGGTAGCAGGGTGGGGGTGGTGATAGGGGGTGGTAGTGGGGGTGGATGAAGTAAAAAAACATTTTGAGGTTTTTGGTTCTTGTACACACCCTAAATCACAAATTTTTTTCATCCCCTTTAGTAATTGGGTGGGGGTGGTAATGGGGGTGGCTAATGCCAAAATTTTTTTTGAGCCCTCAGCTTCCCTTGTATATACTAAATACCAATTTTATGGACTATTACCTGCTTGATTTACATATTTTCCCCAAATTTACCCCAATTTGCCCCCCAACCCTTCGACGGAACAAGATGAAAATATAATCCAGTTCTAGATCTCGTTAAAGTACATATGTGTACCAAATTTCAAGTCAATATCTCAAACGGTTCCAGAGTAAACGTGCGCACAAAAAAGTTACAGACAGACCGACAGACAGACAGACCGACAGACAGAATTTTTTTTTTTGCTCAAACTTTAAATCTCGACGTTTCGTGACATTCTAAGCCTATTTGAACAATAAAAATTTTTTTAAATTTTTTTGTCGTTACTATACTTCCACTGGATGTGGAAGTAATATAGCTCTTAAGCTAAGGCTTTTAGTCCAATGCATTTAGATTTTTGCTTCGGAAATTCTCTGAACTTGTGAAAATTTGAAAGGATGTATTCTTAAAAATTATAGAAATGATAATCCGAAAAGAGTTAAAACTGGTAAAAACAATTTATTTAGCAAATTAGGTGGACAAATATGGATTTTTGTAAATAATTTCATTTGTTTGATTTTTCTCGGAAAATGATAGGAGGACTAAAAGAGAGAGGAGAAAATTTTACACCTTTTTTTTTCATTAGAGCAAAACTATCGGAGCTAGAAACTTTTATAATTTTTTTTATTTAACGACCTCATATTTTAAAATTTTACTCTCAAAACCCAAAATCGCAATATGTTCGAAGTGAAAAATTTAAAAGAATTATTTTGTAAAATATGAAACATAAATTTTAAAAAGCTTCAGTTCAGCCTCTCATACATTAAACTTCAAATGATGTTAACTTAATAAAAACCACTGCCCAAGGAATCACTACTTCCACATCCAGATTTTCTATCCAAGTCTCTCACAACAAAAAAAATTGTATGTGGGAAATAATTTTTTCTGGAACTTTAATAATATAATATTTGAAATTGTTTACACCAAAAACCCATAAAACGATATCCCACATGAGTAGTGGGGTGGGGGTGGATGAAGTAATATGAGGTTTTTGGTTCTTGTACACACAAAATCACAATATTTTTCATCCCTTTTAATAAAAGGGTGGGAGTGGTAATGGAGGTGGCTAATGCCAAAAATTTTTTTGAGACCTTAGCTTCTCTTGTATATACTAAATACCAATTTTATGGACTCTTGGTGGTGAGGGGAGGGGGTTGGCATTGGACATAGTCCTTTAGCCACAGAATTTTTATGGACTCTTATCTGCTTGATTTACCTATTTACCCCCATTTACCCCAATTTACCCCCCAACCCTTCGACGGAATAAGATGAAAATATAATATAGTTCCAGATCCCGTTAAAGTACATACGTGTACCAAATTTCAAGTCAATGTCTTAAACGGTTCCAGAGTAATCGTGTGCACAAAAAGAGTTACAAACAGACCGACAGACAGACAGACATTTTTTCGGCTCAAACTTAAAATCTCAACGTTTCATGGCACTCTAAGCCTATTTGAATAATAAATATTTTCAAAATTTTTTTTGTCGTTACTATACTTCCACTGGATGGGGAAGTAATAAGCAAGATATCAACATTTTGTAGGTCGGACATTGCAGCTTGAATGATGTACTTTCAGATGTTGTGTGGATTCTTTAAAATAATCATAATTTACTTACTTGAGTTCACGAAATTATAGAAAAAAGTCGGAGTCGAAAACCGTATGTGCTTTTGCCACTTTTCAACATCTGTAACTTTTACAATTTTCAATATCAGGATCTTATGGCTCAAATTCTCCTCTTTCGAACCCTATATTTGTTGTTACTATTAGCAGGAGAGCTGGCAAACATTATGGTGAACGATAATATTCAAAATTTTCACTGATGGCAGTCCATTCTTTGGTCTTTGGGTATGAAAAAACCGATCATCTGCCGTTTCAAAGTGGAAGCACCTCCAAGGTGATTTTAGGTTTTAGTGAACCATATTGTTCAAGAAAAATTTTTGCAGGGGTAACTAATATACCTAGTTAGTCTAGACGGAATTTCTACCCAGGCTGACGATTTTTCTGGTAGTATTATCAGAGAAGACGCAACTCAAAATGGCAAAAAAATCACTTTTTGGTGAACTATATTGTTCAAAAATAATTTTCGCGTCCTTCGATTTGTCTACTTATGGCTTAATAAATAACGAATCGGCAGACGGTAGCAGCGCCCTAGCAGACGCTGTTAAAGTGACAGATCCGGTTTTGATGAACGACATTTATCAAGAAAAATTATGTAAGAAATGATAAATACAACAACTCAAGATTACATTCTCGCCTGGGCAGACGATTTTTTTCGTAGCTATATGTATGGCAGACGCCCGACAATGTGGCAAAAATCACGTTTCGGTGAACTATAGTGATCAAAAATAATTTTTGCGTCTTTCGATTCGTCTATCTATGGTACAATAAATAACGACTCGGCACACGAAAAAATCGGTAGCATTTTCCTAGCAGACGCTGTCAAAGTGAAAATTTTAAAATTTTTTCCTTATGTAAATAGGTTTAGAATGTTGCGACGAAATTTTAAGTTTAAACAACAAAAATCTGTCTGTCTGTCTGTAACCTTTTTGTGCGCACGATTACTCTGGAACTGTTTAAGATATTGACTGATGGTGTATCTATGTACTGTAACGAGATCTGGAACTAGATTATATTTTATGCTTATTTTGTCGAAGGGTTGGGGGCAAATAGAGTTAAATAGGCAAAGCAAACAAGTAAGAGTTAATAAAATTGGGTTAGTGTATGTACAAGAAACCAAGGTCTTAAAAATTTGTTGGCATCAGCCATCCCCACCCTATTATTTAAATGGACCAAAGGTCTCAAATTTCTTTTTGAAATCAGCCACTGCCGCTACCCCCACCCCTTATTAAATAGGCCAAAGAAATAAAATTGTGATCAAATGTGTGTACGAGAAGCAAAACTATCAAAACATTTTGCCATCGACCACCGCCACGGCCACCCCGTTACCTTCGTCCCATCATCAAATTACCCTCTTTGATGGTATGTGGAAATAGTGATTCCTTAGACAGCAGTTTTCAAACAAAGAATTCCTCTGCACACAAAAAATCGGTGACAGTTCGTTATATTTCCTGTGCGAATAAAAGAAAAATAAAAATTTGCCCCCAATCCTTCGACAAAATAAGCTTAAAATATAATCTAGTTCCAGACCTCGTTACAGTACATAGATACACCATAAGTCTTAAACGGTCTTAAACGGTTCCAGAGTTATTGTGCGCACAAAAAGGTTACAAACAGACAGACAGATTTTTGTTGTTTAAACTTAAAATTTCGTCGCAACATTCTAAACCTATTTATATAAAAAAAAAAAAATAAAATTTTTCACTTTGACAGCGTCTGCTAGGAAAATGCTACCGATTTTTTCGTGTGCCGAGTCGTTATTTATTGTACCATAGATAGACGAAGCGAAAGACGCAAAAATCATTTTTGATCACTATATTTCACCGAAACGTGATTTTTGCCACTTTGACAGGCGTCTGCCATACATATAGCTACGAAAAAAATCGTCTGCCCGGGCGAGAATGTAATCTTGAGTTGTTGTATTTATCATTCCTTACATAATTTTTCTTGATAAATGTCGTTCATCAAAACCGGATCTGTCACTTCGACAGCGTTTGCTAGGGCGATGCTACCAATTTTTTCGTTTGCCGATTCGTTATTTATTAAACCATAAGTAGACAAATCGAAGGACGCGAAAATTATTTTTGAACAATATAGTTCACCGAAATGTGATTTTTTGCCATTTTGAGTTGCGTCTGCTATGATAATGCTACCAGAAAAATCGTCTGCCTAAGTAGAAATGCCGTCTAGACTAACTATAACTATATAACTATATTAGTCACCCATGCAAAAATTTTTCTTGAACAATATGGTTCACTAAAACCTAAAATCACCCCTTTTTGAATACACCTCCCAAGTTAATGCTTCCACTTTGAAACGGCACACGATCCGTTTTGACATACCCAAAGATCAAAGAATAGACTGCCATCAGTGAAAATTTTGAATATTATCGTTCACCATAATGTTTGCCAGCTCTCCTACTATATTTTTTATTCTTTAAGTGGGACTAACAGGATGTCTGTGTTTTTACATAAAGCAAAGTGTACCAAAGTTTTTACTTATATTTATCTGTTCGTTGAATTGTTTGGTACTTCTCGATAAGCTAGTAACTTGAAATTGGAGATGGGGCGTACTTTTCCGACCACCAGAAATTTCCAAAATTAATAAAATTCAAAATGGCCACTTTGGCAACATATGCGTTTAAATTCAATAAATCAGTAAAATTATAAGGAAGCTACTTTTCCGTGTATAATTAAAAATTCTAATCTAACCGGCTTCGGTACATACCCACACTGAAATATATGTTAAGCTTAAGTGAAAAGACAAGCAGTTTTGAAGACATCGTGTGCACAACTTGAATTGAAATCGAATGAACTTAATTGGTGTCTAAAACGTGAATATTGACTATTAAGGAGAATTCACTTCTTCTTCAATCAGTAGAAATACTGACAGCGCGGCAAATTAAATCTAACTTCTTTCAGCATTTAGAGACCGTTTAGTTGTGTAGGCTATATAATAATATTGTTAGATGGTTAGATATTTATATTTTGTAATTTGACCGACCCCAAGCCCCGTAGACCTATAACGCTAATATTATCCACTAACTGACATACTGGATAGTGGATAATCTGTTCAATTCAAGTGTTAGTTTTTTGTATGTAATATCACTAGTGCTTAACATTTTATGGGTTGATTTTTTCGAAAGCTTTGTTGCCTGGTAATATAAAGAGTGTAAATTGGCAGTTTATTATTTGATTAAATTTAAAATTTAATCTTTGATAACAAACTGCCAATTTACACAAATTATATTACCTTTTGGCAACTTAGCTTGAGCAAAAATTTATAGATAAAATTTGAAAGCACGATTGGTATTTGGGGAGAATATTTCACGAATAAATAATTCATTAGTACATCTTCAATATTATGTTTTGTAATTATTTGCCTTCAGACATTTTCTTGTTATTTTTAGGGTTTACTGACCTTTATTTTCAATTTCATCATTTACGTCACATAAAAATGCATTTCCAAAGCGACTCATCTCGCAGAAAACAACATATTTAATAACATAATTGACAAATGCTGCTGCAGAAACTTAAAATTCGTTATATTTTAAATGTAATGACAATCAAGAAAAATAATACACCATATGTATTGTAATGCACAGACTGGTCTTCACTCTACTGAGTTTTCGGGCATGCTTTGACCAATCACATTACGAGTAAATACATAGAGCACTTCCACAATTTACCAATATTTTTTACGCTCCCGATATCAGATGAAATATTGTTATAGTACCGCCATCTCGTAACTCTAGATTAGGCCACATCGCAAACTAGGTACTCTGAATTATTGAAGAATTATTATATTAAAGTGTTCACTTATATTTATATTTACCTATTTAATTCTTATTTTTAATTTGAAAAGTTTAATAATCTAGTTAAGGTTTGCTTGTTTAAGCAGAGAGAACATTAAATACAACGAATTATGTTGTATAGTGCATAGTTTTGATTTTACCTTACTTTGCGAGAAGTTACCATGCCTAAGTATATTTTTAGTTCATTTGCTTCCAGAGCGAGTGTGTTTAACATTGATTTGCCTGCTTGGTATTCAGTTCTGTTTAATTTCAGTTAGTTTAGAGCGGTTTAAAACTGCAATAAAAAATAAAATTATTAATAATAAGTGAAATTAGTTTCATAACAGTTGTATTTTAACTCCTTTTTTGTTTTTTTTTTCTAATTTTTTTTTTGTAAACATTTATCAGTGTAGTTTGTACAGTATATTTGTACTATTAATACAAGTATTTATTATTATTTATTATAATTATTTTGTAATTACGTTTCTGTAAGCCATTGAAAGCTGTGTTTGACTTGTCCCTAGCTCGTATATTCCAGACAGCCTTGGCTTTGAAATTGGGAGGTGTCAACTTATGTGGTGGTTTATGTTATGTTTAGATTATTATATTACTACGTATAAAACACAAAACTACAATTTACAAATTACGTTAACAATTAGCAGTAAGCTAGAGAAGAAATTTATAGATAAAACTTAAAAGCACCAGTGGTTTTATTGGTGGAAAACATTTCACGAAACAGAATATGACGTATGTCAAAATGTTACTGCGATATTTGTCGATGCGTCGATACAAAAAATTAGAGCGATAAATTTTTCGTGTTGGTACTGTCAAAATCCGATCTAGGTTAGTTTGCCACTAATAATAACATTTGATTGGTGCGATGTTGTCAAAAAACCGGCCTTTCATTGGCTATGACGGTAATGAGTGAAATAATGAGCGTAAACTACTCACGGTCTAACGCTTGTTTTCCGAGCCTTAAATTCATAGATTAGTAATCTAGTACTTTTATTAGCACGAAAGTAGAATCATTAATACCGGTTACTCCGAATCAAAGTTACTTAAGACCGCTTGCTCTTTTTCGTTTTCCATCACATTTGTTTTACAAATAATTTTCAAGGGCATCAATAAACTGTCTTTTTCTTGTTTTAAATGGTGTTTTATTCTATGCACTGATCGCCTGGAATTAACTTTCTTCACTTTTTAGCTGTCCTGATAGTGTGTTTTAAGGCTTCTAATTCTGAAATTGGCGCCCGAGTGTAAACCTTCCGTTACACATGGGCGTTATACGTGACAGGAACCAAGCGCTTATGTAGAAGGCGACGTCACAAGATGCCACACTGCAAGCTTCTTTTGCACATTCAATAAAAGATAGACATGTGCTCCTACTAACTTTTTTGTAGAGAATTTACAACATTTTTCTCTACATTTTTTTTCATATCTCTTACCATTTGGCAGCGTTCCTATTTGAATTTGTGTATTGTAATAAATACAACAAATTATGTATTTTTTACGATGTTTGTATGACTTGTATGAGTTTAAGTCAGCTATTCTGAATCCATCATTTTGAATTTTGCAATTATAATATCAAAATTGTAATCAGTTGACTCCAAGTCTACTGTATGATTTTTTCGTAATATTATCAATTAAATTGTCTGAGTTATCATAGCTTCAAAATATATTTTTCTAAAATATAGATTTTTTTAATGGGTAAACTTTTAAATTGCCAATTTTTGAGTACGTTGCAAAAAGTTGCATTCAAATCCCTTAAGTTCAAAGTATTTTCGTTTTATGGGGACGATAGCTCAGTGGTTTAGCGCGTCTAGATTGCATACTGGCGTACCTAGCGAAGCAGGTTCAATCCCTGCTCATCGCGAAATAATTTTAATTATAAAATTATCCCCAAGAAGTGGTTCGGACTCCACTATAAGCTGTAGGGCCTCGTTTCTCTTTACCTAACACAAAATCATTCTAGATTTTCAAGGAGTGTTACTTCGGTGACTTGAGAAGCGGTTAAGAAAACATTTTTTTTAAGAAACAATGCACCCTTTTTTCATTTAAATGCACCGGACTATCTGATAACATTACTTATTATTAAATGGTACTAAGAAAGGGAGCACGGTCACATTTTGTTAATTAGTTCAGGCCTGGTACGCCAATTTTAAAAATTCCTTTCTTTGCCTGAGCAGGCAAGATGTAGCACATGAAAATTAATTAAAATGACAGTAATTAATTTTAATTTTACATAAAGAATGAAGATTTGTTATGCAAGATAACGTTTAACGAATATAAATAAATTAATGATGGACAGTTTGGACGCTACCGAATACATATCTTTGTTTGATGATCTCTCAGAGTTAGAGATATAAGGACTAAGCACTAATCTTATCGAAAAATGGATATTCGTCGAACTAACACAAATTGTGATATCTAAAAAATTGTACCAGTTTTAGATTGATCTGAATTTTTATGTTCCAAAATTGTTATTAAAAACTGCCCTACGACATGCATACACACATGGAATAGAATAGAATAGAATAGAAAATCTTTATTGTGTCTTAGAAGTTGAAACAAAACAAAAAGGGTATTAGGTACAGTAGAAACTGATATTTAAACCTAAACCTAACAGCTTAATAATATACAAGAAACAAAAACAAAAAAAACACGCAAAAATTTAACTAATCTTTAAAATAACAATTAAAATTTTCAATGCTAAAACAAAGTGATAAATAAAAAAACATTAAAAGAGGTTCAAATTGATCCTGAGTTCGTTGTTTTTTATCATATTTTTTTTTAAACACTATATATGACATTTGGAAGAGATCAACTGGAAGTGCATTGTACACATGTGATGCCAAATATGAGAAGCTGGAGCAAAAACCAGTAGTGCGATGATGTATTTGGAACGTGCCTGAGAGTACGTTCGTGAATTTCATTGCGCCTTACTAATTTACTATAATGGTAAGCAGGTACTTTGAATTTTAAAATATTATATTATATAATATTAAATTTTAAAATATTATATAGTAGACAACAAAAATGAACGAATCTTCGTTTCTACATTTTCAAAAGTTCAAACTGACGAATATCTGGTGTTACATGAGCAAACAGGTGAATATTAGTAATGAATTTCATACTTAAATTTTACAATTTTTGTAGCTTATCTTTATCATCTGCTATTAAGCATGGCCCTACTATCGTGTCACAATATTTTAGATTTGAAAGAACTAAAGATTCAATTAACATAATAATATATGGAAATAAATGTTTCAATTGAAAATAACCATTTCTTAGACTATTCTTCATATATTCAGTGAACTTTAATTTGCTGTGTATTATCAGACCAAGATCTTTTAAGTGTGGATCTTGTTTGTGGAATAGGATGTGTTTGCATTTATTCGGGTTTAATATTAATGAGTTCTGCTTAGACCAATTACTAATTTCTAAGAGATCAAAATTTATTTTGTTTTGCGCGTACATAGCATCATGGATAGAGAAACTGTGGTATATCTGAATGTCGCCTGCACAGAGTTGCATATTACAGTACATGGGTATTTTTTGCAAATCAGAGGTGAAGATACTGAACAGAAGAGGTCCTAGGATTGAGCCTTGTGGTACCTCAGAAATTAAATCTTTTGGTTCGGAATATATCTTACCTACTGGACTGTTCACGCAAATAATTTGCCGACGACCTTTTAGGTATGATTCCATCCAGTCTACGATATTGTTGGAAAATCCAAAATACTTTAATTTGCTGATCAAAATATCAATACTGATGGAATCCAAAGCTTTCGACATATCTAATAATATTAGGGACGTATTTTTTTATTGATCCGTAGCGCCGAGAATATCATCCACGACTGTTGTTAGTGCGGTGGTGGTACTGTGTTTTTCTCGAAAGCCCGACTGGTTATGTGGCAGAACATTACTTTTAGTTGCGTAAGTCGCTAGTAGACTTATTGGCCTTAGATTGTTTAAGTTTTCCGGATTTCTATTTTTTGGTATTGGTTTTACGGTGGACATTTTCCATAGAGATGCGACACTACCCCCGCTCAAATGAAATATTGATTATATGTGTAAGTGGAACAGAAATAAGCGGGAGACTTAACTGCAACATTCTTCCAGAAATACCATCTGATCCCATAGTGAACGGTTTTTGTTTCTTTATCAATTTTGAAATAGTTTCGGTCTGAACTGGTATATATTCGAAACATAACGAATTAGAAAATAACGAACTATTAAAGTTTCCATGTTAACAGGATACGAAAAAAATTTCTGGAAAACTTCCTGTATCATTATTGGACCTAAATAACAATTTTTAACCACTTGCACTTTTTTCAGGGTGTAACTTGGTCATCGGGCAAATGTCCTGAACGTTAAGCAGATAAGTCCAGTAGTATATGGAAATATCAGCAGTACTAAAAATTTGAAATATGCATTCTCCAAGCCTTTGAATACAAATAATTACTTAATAATGTAGAAATCGAAGATATCAGTGAGATCCTGAACATTAGGTGTTTCTAGAATAAAAACTGTTCAGAAATAAGTTAGAAATTGTGTTGGGAACGATAAGGAATCCTCTTCATCGGATTTTGCGGTTATAACTATATTTAATATCCTCTTATTTCATTTATTTTATTATTGTTATATTGTTAATTAGATAGAGTTCTATTAGCAAATCTTATATTTATCTTATACAACTCAATCGTACATAGTGTTAATCCGTGAACTGTACTTCTGGTTGCAATAAAGAATAAAATGAATTAGAAATAAACAGAAATTTTTAATAACTTAATTGCAATATAACTTAGTTCAAACACCTCAAATAAAATATTTAAGTACATTATATTAAATAGTTCCGTTTACTTCTGCTTGTCTATCCAGTCTTGTTCCTATGCTGGTAATAAATATATTAACGTGATCAGTATAATTCCAGGAGTCGTAATTTACAATCTAGCAGTAAAATCAACAGTTAATTGATTATCAGTAATGTAAGTGCATAGTGATTATTGGTTATAGTGTGTTTATTTTATGTTTACAATGCTCAGGGCTGTACAGTCAGTATGGCTTGATTATACCTAATATGTTTATTGTTCATGTCATTGCTAGAGTAACCATGATTATATCACCATGTTGAATATTCTGTTCGATAAATCCGAATGCAATTTGTTACATTAAATGAAGATGAGATACAAAATTACTTATACAGCATTAAATGTGATGCTAAAGCTTTTGATGGATGAAATATTAAAATGTTGTTATTTTGTGGTTCATTCATTTTGCCTTATGTCGCGCATATCTTAAACATTTGTTTACAACAAAGTATATTTCGAGATTTATTTTGAGAGCATGTTACTAAAAATATTCAAAGGGCATATGCAGCTCTTCTAGTCCAAGATCTCGTGAACGCCAGACCTACGTCATTTTATAAAATCTGAAAATTTTTCTATGGAAGTACATTACTACAGGTAAGAACGATTGGCTACTATGAACAGTCGGTCGCGGTGGCTTTGACAGGTAACAGGTAGCAAAGGTGTATGCAATTGCTACTCAAAATTATCATACTATAAATCGTAATTTTTTGATATTGTATACGAGATACTACAATAATTCACGTCCTCCACTACCAGACACTTTGTATAGTGGCAACCCCCCCGCCTTTAAGTATAAAAAATTGTAATTGTACTTACGTTATTTTGTAAAATCTGAATTTTATATATGTTACTTGGGCAACTATTTTAAGGTGTTTCCCAAGCAGCCAGATATAAAAGGTTACAACCCCCTACCAGACATAGTTGAAGGTCAGCTGTAGGTAGGGTAGGTAAATCTGCTCTGATAAAGTGCTTTGAAAAGGAGATCCTGAGTGAGCTACCAACTCATATCGATGTGCTAATAATTGATGTTTTTTTTTCTATTATTAATATTAATACCAATCGGCCGTATTTGCATTATTTCTACTTCACTTCCTCCATACTTAGTGAAAAGTTGTCTTCATGAAAATTTGTATTGACATCAACCACCCCCCACTACCACCCCGACTCTATTATTAAAGGGGGTAAAAATAAAATTGATTTAGTGTGTGTACAACACCAAAGGCCTCAACATTTTGTTTGGCATCAGCCACCCCAACTACCATCCCCACCGGAAATATGAATGTACAAGTAGTGACTAATTATGTATCGGTTTACGTGTTTTTTATATATTGATTATCTAATTGGTTACATAGTCATGCATCTGTTCTACATGCGTACCAATTTTTCGTTAGATTATTTTATAAAATTTTTTTGTTAGATGTATATTTTAATATTATCAGATTAACTATTGTTTCTATCAGATGGTCAAGTAGAGCAGCCTCGCTTAGACTTACCATGATCTTTATAATATGTATTGTATATCACGGTACTAGAATAAAGTCCTTTATTATTATTATTAATATTATTTTAATTCCTAATTTCAACGAATTTTTAAATTAAATACAAAATGACAGCCTACTATTTTTGTATACATGTATCATTATATAAATATTTATATCAAAATTCAAATCTGAATATAAAAGTCTAAAAGTCCGATTTATCGCCAAATTAATCGAAGCAATCGGTATTAACTGTGGAATGTACACATTTTAAAAGTAATACGGGAATGTCAGCAATATACCATTTAATTTTATGCTTTGAAGGAGTCAGCTATGACTTCGAAGAATTCAGTTCATCGATACCGAACACATAATCGAACAGAGGTGAGACGACTATTATACGTTTGACAGGTTCAGTCTAGGTTTACGTCTCTATAAATTCATATTTTATAGGGGGAGATTATGTACATAAATTATTGAAAAATATGTACGCATTTTATTACTCATACATTGTATTACTTGCGTATTATTTTATGTTTCGTCGGGAACAGGATCATTATAAGATCAATAAAATTATACTGCCCGCGGTGTGGTTATCAGTAAAAACAATACAAAGTTGGAATGACAATTTAAGTATATATGGAGAATATGTATTTGCGTGGTCTGATCCTAGCATGTTCCAGGTATTTTAAAAAGTCTACTAGTTATATACAAAGTGTCCCAAAAAATCGCACTAATTTAGAAACGGTTATAGCAAAGATAATGTTTAAGTTGGCTCACTGACTTTCGATGTTCACTGGAATGGCTGTGCAGAGGGCTAAAGCGTGTTGTGTGACAAGCACATTTGATCACGCTGTTTATTGTGTACTGAGTTCGATCGCCAGCTCCGACACTGAGAATGTCGGTGGGTAATGGATGCATTTTCCAAATGAAATTTAAATTGTTTTGCGCGAAAAAATACACAGTAGAGTACATGAAAAAACTAAAAACAATCTAAAAAATGCATGTCGCACTTGACGCACTTAGACAATTGATGATTCAATTTTAGAATTTGTTATTGCTTTTTAAGCGTTGATATAAACATTTCAACTTGAAAATTAGCATATTTTTGTAAATTTTTTTAAAACATACTCATTATCCCTTAAGTTATCGTCAACTGTTGAAAAATGGCAGACCTTAATTGTTATCGTTTTTTTACAACATAATAAACTGATGAAAAAGGTTCGAACATATCTAATTTTCTTTGCAGTTCCATAACAAGCAATCTGTTAGAAATATTTATAAAAACAAATTTCGAACATAAATTTGTTTAAACAAATGCCTTTCGGAGCTTCGATTTTTCCAAAACTTGTTGCTGCACTTCTTGTAAAGTTTCCATCAAAATTGTAAGACCTTTTTAGATAGTATGGATACTACCACATGTTTTTAATTTGAATGCAATTAATGTAAATAGTAATGTGCTCAATTAGTTGTGACGTTACAAATTAGACAACCCTTATATACTACTTAATGCATGTGTTTATAAGGCACATTCTCGAGGATAGACACATAGCACATAAATTTATTTTATTTCTCCCGTGGAAGAAATATTTAAGGACTTCTAATAATACCTATTTCACATTTAAAAAATACATTGAAATGTATATATCAATGTATGATTTATAAGAACTTTAGATTCATAATACAGTTTTTGTAATGCTTTATATTTGTGTATATTTTCCGATACCTTGTGGATGATAAATGATAACTGAAAATTCTTAAATATTTCTTCAACGGGAGAAATAAAATAAAATTCTATGCTATGTTCCTATCCTCGAAAATGTCGCCGTATAAACATAAGCATTAAGGGCCAAGTTCCAGTGTGCATGGCAGGCAACCCATGTGTCATGAGAGTAGTATATAGGGGTTGCATAATTATGTAACGTCACACTAATGCAGTCCATTGCTGAGGTGCAATGAGTGTGTCAAGTTTAGTATTAAAATGCATAATGACTTAATACATAAGGTATTTATATTTTAGAAGATTGAAATGGGTAGTCGTTAAACATAATTCAATGCTAAATAATATTAATAAACCTGAATTGATGATGATTACAAAAAATGTATGACAACCTAAATAATGGAAATAAAACTATTGGAATTTTTATGGACTTGAGCAACGCATTTGACATTGTCAACCATGCTTTGTTCTTGGAAAAATTTTACAAATATGGTCTGCGAGGAAAAATACACAGTTGGATATCCTCATATATATCAGGTAGACATCAGTTTGTAGAAATCAACAATCAATAATTGAAAAATTTGGAAATAAAATTTGGGGTTCCTCAAGGATCAGTCCTTGGACCCTTATTATTTATTTTATATGTAAATGATTTGCCAAGTATTGACGAAACTGACTCTCTAGTTATGCTGATGATAATAGCTATTTGTGTAGTGGTTCATCCCTACCGGATGTAATGAAAGTAGCTCAACCAATGTTAAATAATTTTTTAGCCTGGTTCCATCACAGCAAACTGTATTTAAATTCATCAAAAACAGTTTTTATTAATTTTACACCTAGATATAGTCACGTCAATGCAAGTCAATTATTAAAAATGAATGGTACGTCAGTTCAATAGGTAAATCAAAATATTGGTTTTCCGGAAAAGTGACAAATATAACATTCAAGGGAACTTTAAGTTATCGTTATTTGTTTTTGCAACTTGATGAAAAAATTTCAGACACTTTTCTCGGAATTTAACAATGAACATTCTGATTTTTTATTGATATACAACTAGAGTTATTTAAGAAAAACTACGAAAAACATACAATTTTGAACATTCTTTTATTTAAACATATATCTTCCGGAACTCGGATTTAACTCAAAACTAACTTTTTGTTAAGCTTCTCGTTCCAGTAAAAAAATTGCTACTGTGAGACAATTCCTTTTACTTAGACCCCTACTTATTTACTACATTACGTTTCTAAATCGTTTGAGTATTTAATGCTGTAGTATTGGTACAACAAGTGTGTCAAGTTTTACTTCTAAATTACTTAATGACTTAATACAAAAAATATTTGTATTTTCGGATATTGAAAGGAGTAACCGTTAAATATAATTGAGTGTTAAATACTATTAATGTCCTACAAGTCTGTTATTTTACAATAACCACCCTATTTTGAGATACATTAAATTAAAAATAACGCCCTAGGGGCTTATGAATATCTATAACGCCCTAGGGCATTACAAAATTATAATACAACCCAAAACAAGCAAATTATGATAGCGTTATTGACAAACAAAATGCGTTGCTATGCAATGGCGGCGTTTACAAACAATTTTGATTTTTACTCTCTTTTAAATCAAATCGTTCTGAACATAACAGATGCCAAATTAATAAATCGTAAATGTCAAAAAAAAAAAAATTCGAATTAAATAACAGACTTGCAGGACATTACACGGTGAAGGCACCACGGGTGTTATAGGATAATGACGCCCTCGGTCGACGTACATTCCCTCGGGCCAGAGGCCCTCGGGAGTGTACACTGCCGACCTCGGTGCGTTATTATCCTTATAACACCCTTGGTACCTTAATAACTGTAATAAACTGAATTAATATTAATTAACATTTTTATGAGTACTAAATACTCTAATATATTTTTCAAACATTCACCTGCGTAAGGCGCAGAATATATTACCACAAACAAAAGGATTTATGAAGAACCCAAACGACACAACAATGAAAATGAAAATTATGCCCAAGACATACTAACTAGTGGAAAAATATTTCAGTTGCTGTTCAAAGTTATATAACCGGATGTCACAGCAAGTGAATTTAATACAATTTAATGACTGGATATGGAATGGTAGAAGAGAAATCTTGCAAACACTGCGAATGCTGTTTATGTCCTATGCGCATACGAAGCTGTTCAATACAACTGAATACGTTGGTGCTCTTAGTGACTCCAATGAAACTAAAGATAATATAACGTTGCTTTAGTTACTAAGTAACAAAAAAATAATATACAAATAACACAAAGAAAGCAAGAACATTACTTCTAAGTTAGGTACATTTCCTCCTCTGCTTAGTAATAATCATTATTGTCTATAAATGAGTATTTGTTGTATGTTTTGACAATGATCGTCATTGGTCTCGCACTCAGAAAGAGTGACCCAAAAAAAACATATTTTTCGCCCCTTTTGGGGACCTATTGAATTTTATTTAAAAGTGGTCTAAATGATAGTTTATCGTGCTACTTTAAAGAAGGCGAAATTTCAAGTTGTGTCAACTTGACATTTTCCTTACTTTAAAGTACCACCATAAGCTATTATTCAGACCACTTTTGAATCGAATTCATGAGGTCCCCAAAAGGAGCGAAATTTTGGGTCACTCTTTCTGTACATATTAGCTGATTCACTATGCATTTACAGTGATTCGTATTATATTTAGATTTTCTAGAGTCGTATTTAACTAAATTTATTACTTCTAATGAGTGAAACAAATAGGTTGTAAATGGCCACTTTAATTTTTTTGTTATCCAAAATCAGTGAAATTCAACATGGGGGTTTAGTAACATGTGAATTTTTCCAAATAATGATTTCTAATTCTGCTTGGTGAATATTTTCTGGAAACTTTCTTGGTCGTCTCGTTGTTGCATTTTGGCCAAAAATCACCACCTTAACTCAGCTATCGAATAAATATTTGAAACAAGAGCTGGTGTTTTTTTCTTTAATTCTCCAATTCAAGAAGAATCTCTTAATGACTTGCTTAAAAAAATTCCAAAATGTTGCTTTACCGTAAAAGTAAAATATTACATTAAGGAACTTTAAAGATACTTAAGTTATCGTTAATTGTTTAATAATGGTCAGTTTAAATTGTTTTTGCACCTTGATGAAAAAATTTCAGACAGGTCTAGTTTTCTCGGAATTTGCCAACGAATATTCTGTTTTTTTTTAATGAGATAAGAGCTAGGTATACAACTAGAGTTATTTAAGAAAAAATACAAAAAACATTCAATTTTGAACATTCTTTTATTTAATAAATAATAAATTAATAAATAATATAAGGTTCCTTTAATTACTAAGTGACAAAAAATAATATACATCTAACACAAAAAAAGCAAAAACATTACTTCTAAGTTAGGTACATTTCTTCCTCTGCTTCGCAACAATTATCATTGTCTATAAATCAATATTTATTGTACATTTTTGACAATGATCGTCACTGGTCTTGCACTCAGAAATATCTGTACATTTTAACTGATTCACTTCACAGTGATTTGTATTCATATTTAGATTTTTTACAGTCGTATTTAACTAAATTTATTACTTCTACTGGAGTGCAAAAAATAGATTCTAAAGGGCCAGTTTAATTTTTTTGTCATTCAAAGTCCATGAGATTCAACATGTGAATTATTTTAAATAAAGATTTGTAATATTGTTTGGTGGACAGTTGCTGGAAACTTTCTTGATTGTCCCGTTGTTGCATTTTGGCCAAAAATCACCACCTTAACTCAGCTATCGAATTAATATTTGAAACATGAGCTTGTATTTTTTAAATTCTCCAATTCAAGAAGAATCTCGAAAATATTTAAATTGAATCAATTTCCTTGCCAGCTTGATAAATTGATGACCTAAGGGTAACTTATTGACTTGTTAAAAAAATTTCCAAAATGTTGCTTTACCGGAAAAGTGAAATATAATATTTAAGGGAATTTTAAAGATTTAATTGCTTAAAAGTGGCCAGTCTAAATAGTTTTTGCACCTTGATGAAAACATTTCAGACAGATCTAGTTCTCTCGGAATTTGCCAACGAACATTCTGTTTTTTTTTTTTTATTGAGATACGAGCTATACATCTAGAGTTGTTTAAGAAAAAAATACGAAAAACATACAATTTTGAACATTATTTTATTCAAACAAATGTCTTCCGGAACTCGGATTTACCCCAAAACTAACGTATTGCTATGCTTCTTGTTCCAGCAAAAAAATGCTACTGAAGACAATTCCTTTTATTTAGACCCTTACTTATTTACTACATTACATTTCTAAATCATTTGAGTGTAAGGCAATTAATGCAGTAGTAATTGGTACAACGAGTGCTTCAAGTTTTACTTCTAAATTGCATGACTTAATACAAAAAATATTTATATTTTCGGAGATTGAAAAGAGCAACCGTTAAACATAATTGAGTGTTAAATACTATTAATAAACCTGAATTAATGTTAATTAATATTTTTATGAGTACTAAATACTCTAATATATTTTTCAAACATTCACCTGCCTAACGCGCAGAATATATTACCACAAACAAAAGGATTTATGAAGAACCCAAACGACACAACAATGAAAATGAAAATGATGCCCAAGACATACTAACTAGTGGAAAAATATTTCAGTTGCTGTTCAAAGTTACATAATCGGATGTCACAGCAAGTGACTTTAATACAATTTAAATGACTGGATATAGAATGGTAGAAGAGCAATCTTGCAAACACTGCGAATGCTATTTATGCTCTTGCCGTCCACTGAACACGGTGCTCTCTGTTCTTATTTGTTATTGTAATGACGAGCGATGGTATCTTTCGCTGTCCGCTGTCGCTCTGCCTCGTCTGCCCGTCATGTACCACACGAGGTACACTTTATATCTCCATACGTTTTAAACTAAACTGTATCCTCAACAAATTTAAATACACCAAGTATCGACGTCCATGAATATATACATAATAAAACGGCCGGTAAAGGCAATTGAGAGGTCCGCCAAAATTTTAAAGACTTTATAAACACAAAAATGAACGCGAACAACATGGGATTGTAAATAGGCGTTTTGGCAATGTGTACTTTAAAGGTTGCGCCAAAAAATTTAAGGCAACGAACAAATATGCCCACTACTTTCTTATAGGGAGACTGAAAAGAGTACAAAGTAAAACGGTACTGAAATCTTTGATGTAGCATTGACATATTAGTTTCTACAAACACTAAGACACAATGTTTTATCTAAATTCGATTTTAATCATCTTCAGGTAATTCCAACTTGGTTGACGAAACGCGTATGGAGTATAATTTTTCAGAGCAATATTCAGTACTTCGGTATTAATGGCAACTACTCCGCCATCACTTAAGTACGAGTACGAACACATTGCAACAGTCAACTTTTTAAATATTCGTAAATTTCTATTAAAATCCGTTAAATTACACAATTTTATGTCTTCATTACCAAAAATCATATATTTTATTAGTTTTAACGAAAAGAGTTAACGCCGGCCCTGTCGTACAGTAATTGTTTACGAGTTAGCCTTCTAGAATCTCAATAAAAATACGCAGGAAAAACAGTCACCTGGAAGCCCTTCCTCCAATAAACGAGCACAATTATGATATGGTGTCTGGTTCCTCTAGTTACCTACCCTCAGAAAATAAGGTACTTGGCGCGTGTAGAAAACCGTAAACTAACGTCCTATATACACTTCCTACCCGCCTTCGGGCTGGCTAAGTCATCAAAATTGTGATTTTACTTCTGACCAGAATCTGGATTGAGAAATTCAAGTGCCTGTGTGTTGTATAAAAAGAACAAGGATGAATTTTATCCAATAGTTCAACCAAGATATTAATAATTTCTTTTGTCTCGTAAATACATACAGTCTTTATAAGAATTGGATAAAGTATTACGTTTGCTTTACGAGAGTAAAATTACAAGAACATTCCAGTCTAAGTGTGAAGTATACCTAAAGTGGTATAAGTATGCTTCGAATTGTGCATACAACTGTTACTAAACTATAAATGTGTACTGCAGTCTTGTTTATCGTGTATACCGTAAGATCCAGCAAATTTCGTAAGTAAAAAGAAAAATTTTATCTTCTATTTGGTTATCAACGATTCATCAACTCGAGGGAGAATTGGTCCGTATTTTCGTTGCCCGGCTTTTCAACATTTGAATCACTAGTGCAGTGCGTCTTGTTACATTTACGTCTCCTTAAACTTTCTGCAAGTTCTCTCTTTTATCTTTCCATTTTTCGTGTCAACAACCATACGAAATTGCTTTCGTGAGTGCTACGTATTTATCGTTAAAACTTATATTCGCTTGCCTTTAAAAAAAACATATAAACTACAGTTGATGTATAAACACCCGTTTTGTACCTTGGTTAAGTTTTTTTATACTGTTTTTGATTTGTGATTATATAAATATCTAACTATTCATTTGTAAACAGTCTGTTTTGGATTCTACTTTATTAAGTGAATGAACCATTTTATGTATAACTATTTTTTACTTTATTACATGCGGAATTGGCCAATCTCGCTTTTACTACGTTTTAACGACTTATCTTTTGTATTTAGTACATTTATATCTGTCTTTCTGTGTGTGTACCTTTATTTGAATATTTGCTTGTTATTTTTATTAATCGTTAGCACAAGTTTATTCTCCCACACCTTGTTTTTGACTCATGGCTCTACCGACATTTCCTTTGCTTGTTAATAAATTAGTTTATTGTTAATTAAGTAATTGTATTTATTTATTTATTTTAATAACGTCCCGTAGTTGCACAGAGCGTTATAACATTAGTCATTAACCTACAAGATTGTTAAATAACGAAAAAGTCACCGAAGAACAAAATCGACGCTCTGGCCATATTGCAGACTAAAAGTCTGCAGTACACAAGTTGCTAAAATTGCAACAGTTAGTTTAAAGTCACAGGTGCAATGTGTATCTTTTCAATGGCAGCAATAGAACCTCTATTTAACATGCTCCCTTTACGTATTCGCGCGAAGAAGGACGCAGCTCTTAGCGCTTACAGACTGGTTCTAATATGAAGTACAAATCGGGAGACATGGTTGGTTATCTAACTGTTAAATGAGCTTCAGTCAGAATCAATGACCAAACCTACAGATTCCACACCGATTTGGTTTGACTTCGAGCAAACCTTTGAAATAGTAATTTCTAACCTCATGGAGTTCTGGAGGACCACAACTTGAAAGAAGGTCGCTATCTGGACACAGATGGATCTAACATGGATAAGGGAACAGGTAACGGTGTAATCTGTAGGTTGTCAAAGGCCTTACGTTAAGCTATCACATAATATAGAATACATACTGTGTGTTAGAAAGAATTTGTGGGTCTTGGATTAATAAAACGCAAAAAGTAAGGTTAGTTCTGTTTTTAAGTATTCTATTTCCGATTTTTAGCACTTTATAATTTATAGATTAGTTATTATAAAATAATGGATAGTATTCAGTCGGAAAGCCAAACGCTGGCAGATTTAAGGTAATTTTTGTTAAGTAAAATTTTCAGAAGGAAATTTCTAAGCCAGAAACATGATGATAATGATAATGATAATTGCTCAAGCTGCTAAGTAATGTTGGGTAAGAACTTCCTTAGTATTATCTTTTAATAATATTGTTCTTATAGGTAATTTAAGGACTTATTTTTGGTCATTTATTTTCAGGAATAGACAACTAGAATTTTTGAAATTCGATAGGTACGATTCTGACGAAGATAGTGAATACTTATCTTTAAGTTCTAATGAAGTGATACCAGCGTTCTTGAAAATGTGGAACACATTTGTGCTGAATCTGAAAATCTCAGATCCTCCAGCAATAACGCAATCGAGCCACGCAAAACATCAATAAGAAAAAGACCAAAATATCCAGGTTCCTGGAAGTGTAATGTTAGAAAGGTAGTTCATGAAACGGCAAAGGAATACACATCAGTAAGAAAGAAAATTGTGCCCGCGAAGAGAATTAAAACCACAAAAGATTATCTTAATAAATGTTTTTATAACTGCCAAAAACATATATCCGAAAATTAGAGAGAGAATATTTACTTCCACATCCAGTGGAAGTATAGTAACGACAAAAAATTTTTTTAAAATTTTTATAGTTCAAATAGGCTTAAAATGTCATGAAACGTCGAGATTTTAAGTTTGAGCGAAAAAAAATTTCTGTCTGTCGGTCTGTCTATCTGTAACTTTTTTGTGCGCACGTTTACTCTGAAACCGTTTAAGATATTGACTTAAAATTTGGTACACATATGTACTTTAACGAGATCTGGAACTAGATTATATTTTCATCTTGTTCCGTCGAAGAGTTGGGGGGTTAATTGGGGTAAATTTGGTGTAAATGGGTAAATCAAGCAGCTAAGAGTCCATAAAATTGGTATTTAGTATATGCAAGAGAAGCTAAGGTCCCAAAAAAATTTTTGGCATTAACCACCCCCATTACCACCCCCACCCCATTATGAAAAAAAAATGTGATTTAGTGCATGTACAAGAACCAGAAGCCTCAAAATATATTTTTACTTCATCCACCTCCACTTCAAATATTATATTATTAAAGTTCCATAAACAATTATTTCCACATACAAAGTTTTTTCGATGTGAGTGACTTGGATAGAGAATCTGGATGTGAAAGTAGTGATTCCTTGGGCAGCGGTTTTTTGACTGATATTATACTTTGAATGAACATGGAAAGAGGTTGGTTTTACTAGCTACGACAAGAAAATACAATGTTGAGCACCACAGAAAGACTAAAACCAATTCGTAATATAATTATACAATTTATTTGTATTATGTTTATCTTTTAACAATTTATCACAGTTCGATGATGTCTCTACTGTTCAAGCTGAACTATCAACGACATTTCAGAAGACACTCGAAAACGTGGGGAAACCGTTCATGAGCACTTTTGCAGTATTTTCGGAATGTTTTGTCATTCCGGGAGGGTTTCAACCACCGGGTTGGAGTCTCCTGGTCAAAAGATACTCAATTTATCGTTATTCCCTCGAATAACCCCGAACTGTCAATCCCTCACAAGCGTAGTATGGAAAAAACAGAACAAGAGTAGTTTTTTGGGGGGGAAAAATTACATCACCTCTTGTCCGTGGTACGATAGAACTTTGGAAGTAACTAGAGCTATTTTAAACGATTCAGAAGTTTCATTTTAACGCGTGTTCTATTAGATTTAATAGCCATTTAACCCCGAATTTAGGGATGAAATGTTAATTTGCGAAAAATTAAGCAGTGAAACATATATTTTTGACGTGATATTTGGAATCAGCTGCTTTCAACTTTAGAAATTATTTTTTTTTTCTGTGTGCCTGTGTACTTTATCTGCAAAAATAATGAATAAATTGGAAGTAATTCGTGTTACAATGTGTATATCTAATTCTTTTAAAGTGGATTATTTTTGTTCGCTTATACTAGATATACTGAAAAATATTTTTTATAGAATTTCTCAGAGAGCAAAAAAAGTATTATATGGAAAATGAAAGAAGATGAAAATATTGTGATGTGTTGCAACCCCCTTCAATTAATTCAGATGTATTTGCACCTACTCGAGAAAGAACCTACCAGTAGTAGTTCTAGAGTGATGACATCTGGAATTATCTAGAGAATGGTGGCGTCATCACAGAAAAATCGAAATCTGTCATTTTTAGGTATAAAAGACCGCATTCTCGGCGGGTGGTTCAGAAAGTACAGAAAGTTTTGAAGTCTTGGATTTGACAAGTGAGAATTGAGGTTAAGACTCCAATGTGAAAAACAAAGTGATAAACATTGTTATTTTTAGACAGTAAAGTTCATTCAAGTTAATAATCAGTATTGTGAAGTATCCAGTAAACTATTTAATAAAGTGTGTTAGTGGACAATCTCTTGTTATAATTTTTGGAACCCATGGAATTTGCGAGGGTGGTTTCCTAGGGGTGGAAACACGTTACAATATTAATATCAAATCTTTGCATAATTTTGATAATTTGGTTATACTAGAAATTCAGAAACTCTAAAATAAAGTTATATATAAAATACGTATCTATTCAATCAAAAATGAAAATTTAATTGAAACAATTTTTAATATTTCTAATTCTTTGAGAACCTACTCTACTGCTAAAGAACTCTATGAATTTATTTACAAATACCTATCTCCAACATTTATATTCAACAGTACATTTTACACAATTTCTAGTAAAACCAGAAGTAGTTATCAAAAGAACGTAAAGATTTGAAATTAATATTTTCATTATTCCCTTGATTTTAATAGGAGGTAAATACGAAACATGAAGAATGTAATAATCTGAAATATTTATTTCCTACCATGATATTAAAATGGTTATAACCAGTAAAATCATCTTTATGTCTAAAATTAACGTTAAATGTTTTGTTTTAATTATTAAACCATAATTCACAGCTTTTTGATCTCTTCCGCTCACATGATATTCAATTTAATTTTACATTAGTAAATATTAACGTTTGATGACAGATAATTAAAGAAAATACTATGCTAGCTACTAGCTATGATATACAATCAAATTAAATCACTAGGGTAAGGAAAATTTAAACAAGACTAAAGGAATAAAATGTGGAGCTACCTGCTGATAAGAAGACGATACTTCGTCGAAAATTTAGAAAGAGTTGCAATAATATATTCAAAGAATCAAACATTCAGCATAATTTCTACGAAGAATGAGCAGAAAAGAATTCTTACATAAACTTACATATTTTAAGCAACTTTTAATATATATTTGTGTTATATTAAGTAAATTTAAATCTGTGAATAATTTTTCTGTAATTTTTGTAATACATTTTTTGAGTAACTAGGTACTAATAAAGGAATAAGTATGTTAATATACGCTCATGCTATTATATATAATTGATTCTATTAAAGCCATGTATATAGCTTTTAATACTTTCAGTGGTAGGAATTTTCACAATTGATAAAGCTTGTAAATATTAAGTATATTGGTTATCGATTTCCTCCGCTACACTTTACCAAATATGAAGATACAGACACCTTATAATTAATATAAAAAGTTAACTGCGACAAAATTTCCATAACTAACGAACTTGTAGTTTATAAATTAACATATAGTTAAAATAATCCCACAAAATAAGTTGGTTTTGCATAAGTTAAAAAATATATGTGGTCAACGACATTCATCCTGCTTTATTCAAAAAACCGACTTAAATAAATTTAGCTCTATTTGAATATTTAAAATTTGGTACACATACAAATATAAATATGTTAATTTGATGAGATAGCTGTCCAACTGTCGGATGACGTTAAATTAAGAAGAGTTGATGTTTTAATTGTAAGGCAGACATTTTGAATACGTCAGACCTTCTTCCACTTTAAGATTATGTCAGAATATGTTAAGAAATATTTTATAAATGGAATTCAAGACTGCAGGCATAGTTTGTTATTGAAATTCACTTTGCTGTATGAAAATAAATTAAAGAGTATTTTGACATAATAATGAGTTAGTATATTATTCTTTATGCATCATCTATAATAAATATTAAGCTTTTGTTGACCTGAATTTTAAGAAAAATTAGCCATGATTTATTAAACAACTATTTCAGGAACGAGAAATCCACTTACCAAAAGACATAAGTTTTAAATTCTACAACGATATACAGGGTGATTCGGGAAGAAAGTGTCGTACTTTAGTGAAAGATAGATAACATCAATGTGATCCTAAATTCCAATATAGTAACGACTAAATATTTTCGTTTCGTTTCGCTATATATCTATAATGCGTAAACAGAATCAAATGAAATTTTGTATTTGAGTTGCAGTAATCATTCAGTATCTTATGCCTTGATTATTAATAAAATAACAGGACCCGAGATAAAAATATTTTATTAAATATCCATAGAAAATAACACGCTGTATAAGATATAAGGTTCTTTAACTCCTACGTGGAATACAGAACTTCAGTAAAAGCACGCCAATGGATTATTTTCGGTGCAAGGGATTTGGCCTCATTTCATGTCAATCCTGCACCTTTTAGCTGATCCATCACTGGTCTTCTCCATGTCTGTTCCATGTCTGCTCCATATCTGGACGGGTTTTTCTATCGTTCTCGATTCCTCTGGGTTTTATTCCAGAGCAGTTTTAGCAACGCTATTCTATTTGTGGGTGGTTAATTTGGAACGGAGCATTGTTTCCTGTATTGATTATCGTATATTTGGCTTTTTAATGTTGATTTTTAGGCTGATTGCTGGCATTTTCGTAAGGTATCTATCGAGTTGCGAATTCTTATATATATTCTGTATATTCCTTATCGCCAAATAAGAGGTGAAGGTCCGGCGAATACCTTGTGCATTATTGCTAACTCTGGACATAATGTGATCTAACACAATATTAAAGAGGATTGGATAAAGCGCACATACCTGTTTGCCCTGAAAGTATTTCAAATTCTTGACTATTGCATTCCCCATGTGTTGCACTATATTTAGCTTCTGTGTACAGAGCTTTTACGATGGATATTATTTTATCCGGAACTCATTTTTGCTTCAGTACTTGCCAAACGGCAGCATGCGAGAGGCTGTCAAAATCAATATTAGGTATAATGGTGTCCACTATTCTACAGATTGGTCTCTTATAATTCTGATTGTCTTTATGAGATCTATGCAGGAGCTATTTGGCCTGAAACCTACCCGACTTCTTCGATCGGACACTGTGTGTTGTTTATTAAATATTTCATATTAAAATTTTAAATTACACATAAGAGACACAAATCTCATTAAAAAAAAAATCGGCACCATTTTATTAATTATGCAAAAGAAATAAGTTGACAAATATTCATTTTTTTATAACTGAGATATTAAGAGAAGATTTTCAATCTTTATATTAACAATAGATTACGGTAATCGGTGTGGGTTTCATTATGTACGTATACGATAAATAATTTCAAGTAAATATAATTTTTTAATCACAGTCTTTACAAAGTAACCACCATACTAAATTCAATATATGTTGTTGATCGACTTATGTTTACTGGGTATGCGTGATACGAATAAAAGTAGTATAAATACAGAACATAATAGTAAAATCTGTTATTAATACCTGGCTTGACATTTTCTCTCAATTTTTTATTAAGAAAATTATTGTACTTTCGTCAGTTTAATTTTTTTATGAGATTATTGTATTTTTAGTTATAATTTATAATTTTAATATCAAATATACAATGAACAGTATACGGTGGGTTATTTTCTATAAATAACTGAAAATATATTTTTATTCTGGGTCTCGTTCTGATATTTCATTAATATCCTAGGCATGATATGGTAAATGATTACTAAGACGTGTTGAATCAAAGTGTTGTCTCTCCCCCATAATAGAATAGTTAAATATATTTAAATAGACAAAACACCTTTGGTAAATTCTGGGTCAGTGGAATAAATTAAGTTGCTAGAATCTAAAACAACGACGGCTTAATTTATAGGGTTCGTGTTAATTGACAATTTAAACATAACGTTCTGAAATAAGTACAAGCGTGGCTTATATTTTAATTTTGTTTCAGTAGTTGAGAGTGTGACTTCTTTTAGTAAATGTATGTTATCTTTAAGCAAGTATATTTTTTAGTGGCCGCAAGACAAAAATTAACTACGATGACTTTAGTTAAATTTATTTTGAGAATAAATTTCCAAAAAACGAATATCACATGAGTTCATAGAATTTGTGTCAAGTGATCAAATAAAACAAAGAAGGAGGGTCGAACTTTTGACTCACACATCACTAGATGATGCCTACCAGACAGCCTAACAGGCAACCGCGACAAGTGGCATCATGCTGTCAGACGTGGCATATAGGAAAGAGAGGCCAATTAGAATAATTCATGGATCGTAAAACGTAAGACGTTGTAAAGAAGAAGAAAATCATTGCACCGTTAATTTTTATTCTGGGATGAAATTTAAAAAAATCTGTAAAAGTATTTACACAAAGCTCTCCTCTTCATTTGACACCATACTAATTTCTTTCTCTTGTGTGACCACCCTGTATGTATCTTTTCCCCTATATAGAAAACAGAAGTGACCAAAAAAAACCATATAATGTTACACTTGGGGTTCCTCGGGGTTCAGTGTTAGGTCCGTTATTGTTCAAACTCGATGTAAATGATTTATATAGCTACATAGACCATAGCCATGTAACAATGTTTTGTAAACGACACAACGACTTCCGTGTCAGCAGATATATCGGAGAAGCTTCACCATTGTTTTCATAATATTATAAATTATTAAGTACATGTTAAAAAATAATAGCTATTTATGTAACCAGTTACGAAAGATATTATTTTGTGTAACGAGTGGATGTTTGAGGGACGAGCGAAGCGAGATCCCGCAAAATAACAGAAGTTACACAAAATTGTCTTTCGGAACTTGTTACATACAAGATGTTTTCTAGTTTTAAACGTCTAAAAACCCTTTAAACATAAATTAAATAAGGTGTATTTAAAGATCTTAAAGATTCAGTAGTCTTTTTAATTTGCTGTTATTATTACACATTATAATTTTAATGTTAAAATTAATAAACTTTATTTAGCCAAGTTATAATATTATTTGAAATCCTAATTTGATAGCATAAGGTAAATCGTGTTAATGAAAAAGTTTTGTTAGCATATTTTGGAAGAAAGAAGAATTTAAATATTTAAAAGCTTCCACTTTATGGACTTAGTATTCAACTTTGTGTTGAATAAACATTATTTCTTTTTCTTAATTGATGATATAACCAACTTTTCCTCACCAGCCAGGTAAAATTGAACTTTTCATAACTGATTATGAAAATTTTGATGTTTTGACAGTTTTGAAACGTGTCATATTATGTCAAAATTAAAAAAAATATTTTAAACAAAGAAAAAAACGGTTTGTTTGAACTTTTACCTTCAAAAACTTTTGCAGGAAAAAAATTTGTTTAATGGTGATATTACGCTGTCGGATTCTGCCAAACTGCTTGGTATCCTATATGATTTTGAGCTATCTATACATATCGACCTTGTGCATATTCAACTGAATAAAGTATATTTGGAAGTATTACAGTCAAAATCCACTCCAGAAAAGATAGCCTTAATTTACATATATTATGTCATGGTGCGCAGTTACATATTTTTTTATATTCTAATGCGGGGTAGAGCCTTGGAGTGAGACAGATTAATTTTTTTTATTTAAAAATAACGAGTTATAAACAGATATGTAAAAAAAAATCATAAAAAATAATTGTCATAATGTTTATTCTTTTGCTAGGCTTTACTTTAATTATTTATATTTGCATTTTTTACTTGCTACATGTACAATACATTTTTCCGTTAGACAATAAATTATTTTTGTTTTTATTATTATTGTTTTTTCTGACGTGGTTTCCACAAATATTTGTTTTCGTGTTTGTGGAAACTTACACCCGAATCTATCACTCGAGGTGCTTTTCACCAACCATGTAGGTATCATCTGTAGTATAGAAATTATTTGATACAAAATATGCCCCTAGCATGAGTTCACGTTGCACACCACCCTACTACTTCATTGCTATTGACAAACCCGCATTTATTTTCGCTCAAGGCTGATTGGCCCCGTACCATACCCATACTGGTTTAAAAGTGATCTAAATTTAAAAAATGAATTCAATTTCGAGACACCTTGTATACTGATATTCAAATTGAATAACTAATGAAACATTCTGTTTAGGTTTAAGTCAACCTATAACTAAAACAAAAGAAAGACAGATAATTACATTGTATTAGAATTTTAAAAAATTGTTTTGATGTCAGCGCCAATTAAAATTCCGTTTTAATAAATCATTTTTTAAACAAAGTTAATTAAGGATACCAGTACCTACTGCTCAAATTAACTTATTTTTATTTTTCGAGACATTTTTAATTTACATAATGGCGTTCCAGAGGCATAAGCCCAAGAAAAATCAAATTAAAACCCTATATGTATTCTGTTGCCTCAGCCTGTTAAGTAAGTCGGCCTTTTTCAATAGTAGAAAGTTGTTATATTATTATTATAAATCCCGACATAAGTCTGGAACCAAAGTATCATGTGTTATGTATGTATGTATGATAATTCTCTACCTGGAGATAATACGAAAAAAGTGCGCATAGTGTTATATTCCCAATAAAATTACATCAATTTGTTTTTTTAAATATGGGGTTACGAATGATAAACTATGTTTCTTTAACTTTCATTTTTACATCCCTATACAATTCGAAAGAGAAATGTTAAATAATAATAACGTATAGGAAAATATTTTAAAATTATAAGATTCGACTTGTTCTTCTAATGTAGCATTGAAGTCTCTCAGAGTAACAAACTTTAGTCACATTATATATGAGTTTTAACTTTTTGGGCGCATTGTTCTTTTCTATTTTGTGCATATGTTGGTATTTTGATTATAAATGTAAATGAAAATAATTACTACCGCATAAGAAACTGGATGCAATATCACCTATACTTAGTTTAAAAAATAGCGAGCAGAAATAAAAAGGGATATAAATGTTTCTTATCAGAATTTTGTTAAATCTACAGAAGATAGTATTAAAACAGGCCCTAATAGATTTTGGAATTAGGTAAAAAATAAGAGAGGATTCACCAATATATCAAGCACCATGGCATATATTTTTTTGTGGCATTGGATTTTCTCCATTAGCCAAGTACATAATATATATTTGTTGCCTAATTAATTCCCTAAATTGATCTAACACGACAGGAGAAATGACACAAAGGATATATCACAAGGACACTCTCTTCTCGTCCAGGGATCTGTCAGGATATTTTTTTTTTAATAACATTACGCAGGTAGACCACGGGAAGGGAGTATATCTCACAATAGGAAAGAAAATTAAGGAAAACCAAGCTAACCTAAACAAAGCAACAGTTTAATAATGTTCAAAAAACTAACTAACACGTTGTATAGTTGTGTGTTTTTAAGGGCAAATAGATGAATAGCATTTGTTGGAAGAGGAATATTAATATCAACTAAGTTTTTTAACATAACATTAGTAGCCATTTGATGATTCTGACAATTAAAGAAAATATGATCCAGATCGCCAGTGATGCCGCATGTACTACAAATGTCTGAATTAAGTACTCCAATTCTACTTAGATGTTTTGGGTAGCAAGCGTGGCCGAATCTTATTCTACAAACTGTAGTAATACATTTTCTAGGGACGTTAGTGCTCTTAAACCATGATGATTTGAGGATATAGTCCACAACTTGGGTGTACTGGCTCGTAGGGTTATCTAAACGATAATTTCTATATGAATTTAATCAATTATGTTTTATGTCTGGATGAAATTACTATCTTAAAGTCTGAGTGTTCGTTTGATAAGGCAGATTCTTTAGCAAGACGATCAACGCGCTCATTATGTGGAATTCCTACATGGGATTTAACACAAATAAAATTGACAACAGTATTATTTTTATTAGGCTCACATAGAAGAAGACTTATATGGAGAATACATGAATTTGCTGATGTAATTGAATATTCCACTTTTAATGCTTGTCAAAACGCTCAAAGAGTCTGTGTAGATTACTGCATATTTGACTTGATTACATTTGAGAATCGCTATGGCTTCTCCAACAAATACAGATGTGTTTTCTGTCAACTTCATTTTGATTTCACATTTGTTGGATGGGATATAAACAGCACATCCCACATTTTCAGAAATCTTGGATGCATCTATGTAAATAAGGAGATAACTTGCAAATCTTGTCTTCAAATGTTTTAAAATAGTCAGATTGATGCTAGGAATATCCGAGAATGTAGGGATTAAAATGAGAGGTTCATAGAATAAATCTAAATAATCCAAATTTCTATATATGTTTGAGTTAAGAGTAAGTTATTCCTATCTTCGCTAGTTTCATGAAAACCAGAACATAAAGGTGGAGAATTTTTCTTTGACCAATACTTATTCGTCAAGTCAGAATTATTAAGTTGGAATATTTGTGAAATTATAGGTAACTGCTTATATTCGGCCTGTAGGACATAATTTTCGCTAAGATTGTCTAGGATACGGTAAGGGAGGCTCCCGTATTTCTATATCAAGAGGAATTATTGGGGTAGACTTCATTGCTCCTATACATACACGCAGTGCTTTATTTTGTACAGTATCGACTCTTTTCAATATAGTATTACTAGCTGAACCATATAAAATGGATCCATAATCAACTATAGAGCGAATGTAGGATTGATAAAAAACAAATAGCGTGTTTGGATGGGCTCCCCACCAGGTTTTAGCGATCACTTTCAAGAAATTTATACCTGTTTCACACTTAGATACAATCCTGTCCACATAGCTTCCCCAATTGAGTTTTTAGTCAAGAACAATTCCTAAATAAGTAATTTTATTTTCGTATGGATATATGTGATCACCTAATTTTAGTGGAGTTAAAGTTGGTGTATTGTGCCTCGTGAATATTGTGGTGACAAATTTTTCAACGGAAATTTCGAAGCCGTGGTTAAAAAACCACGTTTGTATAAGGCTCGCTGCAAAACTTAAATTTGAAACACAATAATTTTCTCTGTACTAGGTAGAAGCAAAAATCATCAGCATACTGTATTATGTTACAATAATGTTGAATATAAGAGTGGATACCAGTAGTATGTATATTAAACAGGATGGGGGTGAGTACTGATCCCTGTGGTAGTCCAATTAATTCGATGGCACATCCTTTAATATCACTAGTTAGAATATCCAGATCTATATTATTATATGCTCCCTTTAGATCTAAGAAGAGAGCTCCCAAGTAAGTATTTTCCGAGAAGGAATTCTGTATGTCTGTTACCAAATTGGTGACCGAGTCAAGAGTACCTGAACTTTTTTAAAGCCAAATTGGAAAATGGGCCAAAGAGAATTTATTGTAAAACCACCATTCCAGTCTATTTTTGATCATTCGTTTGAATGTCTTGAAAACGCATGACATTAGAGAGATTGGGCAGTATGACCCAGGTAGATTTGGGTCTTTTCCTGGCTTAAGAATGGGAACTACAACTACCGTTTTGAGAGCTTCAATATCTGCACCATGTATCCACATTATCATTGAAGATGTCTAGATAGTATTTGGGCATTTGAAGGCATACGTTCTAGCATTGGATATTTGATCTCATCAAACCATGGCATGTGATAGCAGACAATTAGATAATTCTTGGAGGTGCTAAGTGGATTTGCAGATTTCTTTAGTAAATGTTATTCTGAGCCATCCAGTAACGGTAATCCTGGTGATTTTAATTACGCCCATAACAACATTCTTAAAAGTATTAATACTTTCACTGAAGCTGAAGTGTAAATTGTTTAAAAAAAATTAAGTCTAAAATGGCAATGGGGCCTGATAATATTCCAGCATTTCTGTTAAAAGACTGTACATGCCTATCTGCTGCTCTCCTAACAATTGTACGTAATTTGTGCAGCCGTACCAGCACTATTCCGAAGTTCTGAAAGTACGGTGGTGTATGTATTTTTAGCCAAATTGGTTAATATTTAGCTGGGCCCTCAAAACATGGAAAATGAAATTCCATCTAACATTTTCCAAATTGATTTTTTTACATAATTTTCTAACAATGTCGAAAAGTTTTTCGAATAAAATATTTTTCAGTTCCATGGAAATTCGAAATTTCTTACAAAAAATATTAATTTCGTCAAATTCTACGTTTTTGGAGACAAATTTCTAATCTCCCTGGGATTAAAGAGTATTTTATTTAGAAAACTTGTCACACAAGTTTTGACAGTAATAAGGAGTCATAAAAAATTTTGAAACTTTCATTTTCAAAGCATTGAGCGGGAGGCAAATATTAACCAATTTGGCTAAAAATCTACCCGAATTAGAAATTCAAATTTTCGTTTTTTTTTTTTTTCGGCCCACCCTATATGTCCTTCACTAAAAGTATATCCCATTTTCTCTGTTGGTAACAGCTTCAACTATTTACTAAATATTATTTTCTTCCGTCAAATAGTTTTGTAGATATAATGCCAACAGATAAACAGACAAACGTCAGATTGATAAACAAACAGGCACACAGACACGTTGATGAAATTGGAAGACCTTAATTCTCGTAATCTAGATAGCTGAAAGTGAAAATCCGAAGAAATCTGGTGAATTACTTTTTTAACGATTATAATACTTCCCTTCGGTAAGCAATGGAAATCAAACTATATTTTCTTAATTGGTCAAGAAAGAAAATAAAACGTACGTGCAATCACAATAAAGAGAACGTAGGCTTCCAAACGAAATAATATTAATGAATAACAAATAAGAAAAACAACAGTGTTGATTTAAATGGGGAATTTTTTCCTCATGCCGAATCAGATAAGGATGAGATAATTTAATTGTCTCCAGGCCCATAAACAACATGGCTCGATAAAACATTCATAATATTTAATGAATTCGATAGCCGTGTATCCAGCTCCACAATCTTTCGCCGATCTCATATCGCCAACACTTATATAAATCGAAGGCGGCCATTGCGCGTCCAAAAACAAGTGAGAAGGCCAGTTTTTTCACGATCAAAAACAAACTGCTTTCAGACAAGGTTTGTGTCGAAAAATAATTGGACTTGAAAATGTCGGACAACTAAAAACCCGCTCTATGTGAGTTAGCGCTCTAGAATTCTGTATTGACGCGCCAATTTATACATGTGGGCCCGTCGGGGTCTTTTTACAGCTGAGCCTCTGCAACAATCACATTCCGTAAAGTTCTTGCCGGCGAACGCAACTATGCAGGGATACCAACTTTCAGTGCTAAATAATTGGAGCAGCCGGCTACAACTGAACTGCACTTTACCACTTTCCTACTTTGGACTTTACATGGAATGGAAATAATATTAATGTGCAGATTGTGTTTGCGCGTATTTGGATTGAAATAATATCCTGTGCCTGATCGTATGACTGCAGGTATGTTATCGAGCGGTTGCCATCTTGCTCCTCAACGACTTACTTAAGCGTTTAGAGGAAGTTCTTCCATAACAATGAAAGAACGTTTTTATTAAACCACTATATCAAACAGATATGACATAAGGCATATCATATGGAAATGTATTGGTAGTTTTGACTTGAACATGATAAACAGGTAAAAAAAAAATAATAAACGAGCATTCCCAGAATAAAAGGCAATACAATTTAATTTTATTTACAGTTGAATCCAGATACAAGCTAAAATCTGGTTGTTTATTCATTGGATCTATCATATTATGAAAAACTATACTTCGAACATTTATCAATTTGCTCTTTTACAAAACTTAATATACAGGGTACTCTCAAAACAGCGTGCAATGCTTTACCAGTGTTTTTTTTACGACTAAAAATAATAAAACAGTTACTATAAACGTACATCGAAAAATGCTTCCCAAGGAAAGTGAAACACAAAGTGTTGTATGGTCAAAGTCGAGGGGAAATCATGAAAAATTACTTTTTTATTTTCACTAGCCGCAATGATTTTTGTTAGCAAATTTTATAAGTAGCACTGCCTAGTAATTCCTATTCAAATCAGACAAAATTTTCGGAAATAATTAAACTTAATGCTAGACCTGCATCAACCCTCTTTATTGCATTCAATAGGGAACTTGCTCATTTTCTTAAAATTTTATTAAAGTGTGTGTTTATGTATAAAAACACGCATCAGCTCTTAAATCGCAGTACTTACTTTGCAATAAATAATTAAAGTTGAATCCTCGCTAAAAGCGCCGTGACGTTGTAGAAAAACACACTACCAGGCGTCAAATTGACGCGACACCAATTTATATTTAGAAAGGTGCCAGTCGCGTTCTGCCCCGTTCTTCCACTCCCAAGCGGGTTCGAGATAAGATATACTACTATAGACGAGTAATGCACTAGCTCAGATCATTAACGATGCTCTCTCAAGGCGTGATTTAAATTTTTCATTCACAATAAGGGCTTTTACGTCTCTAGATTATTGCGATTTTTGCATAAAAAATATTCTTATCGAAGATTTCTCTCCGACGGGATTAGAATTTGACGTGATTTTGGTCTGTTTATACAGTAATAAGTGGTTTGACGTCTTTTGGTTTCTGATATATTTGCATAAAAAAAAATCCCTACCGAAGATTTCTCTCCGACGGTATTGAAATTTGACGTGATCTGTATTTACCTATTAATAATGGTCCCTGCGACCAGAACACTGAGTATCAGACTTACACCCTGTTTTACAATCGCTGGTTAACTGCCAGTCAGAGTTAATTTTCAGATTATTATAGAAATCGCTGCTCATTTTCAAGGTCGTAGTTATCGAGTAGTTAACTTTACTAGCAGATGAGGTGTGAGTAAATTAGAAGTTGGCAGTTTACTAGCAATTTATAACCTATAAAATAACTGGTACAAAATAATGTTTTGATATTTCTTTTAAAAATGGATACATATGAAGTAAATGCGTATAGTAGTGATGAGGAGCTAAGAAGGCCCAAGATAATTCGAAGAATACATTTTTTATTCTCTATAATATTTATATATTTTTCTATTAAATTTACGAGGATATCTTTCTCATCGGCAGAAAAATTTGTGCACCTTTTATTATCCATGATGTAATACTTAAAAAACCGCTGCCTAAGGAATCACTACTTAAACATCCAGATTTTCTATCCAAGTTACTCACAACGAAAAAATTTTGTATGTAGAAATAATTGCTTATGGAACTTTAATAATATAATATTTGAAATCCTCTACCCCAAAAACCTATAAAACGATAGCCCACATCGGTAGTGGGGTGGGGGTGGTGATAGGGGGTGGTGGTGGCGATGGATAAAGTAAAAAATATTTTGAGGTTTCTGGTTCTTGTACACACACTAAATCACATTTTTTTTCATCCCCTTTAATAATGGGTGGTAATGGGGGTGGCTAATGCCAAAAATTTTATTGGAACCTTAGCTTCTCTTTAATATACTAAATACCAATTTTCTGGACTCTTACCTGCTTAATTTACCTATTCACTATTTATTTATTTACCGCAAATTTACCCCAATTTACCCCCAACCCTTCGATGGAACAAGATGAAAATATAATCTAGTTCCAGATCACGTCAAAATACATACGTGTAACAAATTTCAAGTCAATATCTTAAACGATTCCAGAGTAAACGTGCGCACAAAAAAAGTTACAGACCGACAGACAGATTTTTTTTTCGCTCAAACTTAAAATCTCGACGTTTCATAACATTCTAAGCCTATTTAAACAATAAAAATTTTAAAAAATTTTTTTGTCGTTACTATATTTCCATTGGATGTGGAAGTAATTAAACACATTTTTATTGTTAAAATAAATATTTCTATGTTTTGTAGTCGAATATAGCATAAATTGTATAAATATGTTATTTATAAAAAAATTGTAAACATTAAATACTACATACTTATTTAATAACAAACCACTAACTCATAAATTGCTTCTGATATTTATATTTGACAGTAAGTGACGTGTGACAAAAATTCATACTTTTTATGTATATTACCCATTTTTCTACTACCAACATTCGGAGTTCGACTAATACATGAGTTTACTAACTTTCGGCCAGTCTTATGACGTACTTGTCCCCATGCAGGTTCAATATAGGAAAAATGGCAGCGACTCGCCTGCGAACGACTTTTAGGCAAAATGAACTTTTGAGTCTTTTGTGCACAAGGCGGTTTTCTCTATAACTTTATTATTCAGAAAGCCCTGCAGTTGGCTTTCCTACCATCGCTTTGTATTGACCATCCAACGCACTCGACCAAATTACGAGTCACTGGGTGAATCCTGACTTGTTTTATGCGAGAAACCGGCCTTCTGCATTTTCATTGATTTTTTGCCAATTTTTGCTTATAGGCCTTGCCACTTTTGCCAAATTCGTCGGTCTCGCCTTTTTTATACGTTGCCTTGTTAAAATTTTATGGTCAATCTTTAGAGCAAGGTATATAATGACTGTACCTCCATGGTCAATGTGTTCGGCGGAGGAATTAAAGTTGAAAATATTTTCAATATTTCCAAAGTACCTTTTTGGCGTACTTTTTAAAAAGTATGTGATTCATTTTTCCATGACCACCATATACTTTCACTCTCATATCCTGGACCAAAATATATTTTCCTAACTAAAAATTCTTTTTATGCGGTTGGGCCTAATGTCTTATCGAACTCATAACGGTCCTTTTGGACTAGTCTGTAGCTTTGAAGTCTCTTAAACTCTTGAAAATGTCCTTAAATGAAATTCTTGCCTAAGTCGAATTTTTATTTTGGCTTCGACTTAGGTCAATTCTGGAAGGTTCTACAACAACGTCACTCCGTGAAAACTTATCTAGCGACACCGATTTTACTTTGACATGCGCATTTGCGTTTTAGTTTTGTCACAGATTAACACCTCCTAACCAAACTTTCGTGTTTACGTTTGCTCTATTTGTTCGACTTTGTGTTTTTCACCCAGTCTATTAATTACTGTTAGAGATTATCTGTGATATTGAGAAAAATATATCATAAAGAAGGAACTGTTTGTGTCTTTCGTGGATGTTTGTCCAAGACGGCAAGGGCAGGCAGGCATTTGACTTGTATTGTGTTGTGTGTTCACGTGTGCTATTCGGCGTATCTTGTAGATTCTGTTTAGTTTATGATTGTGTTTTGTGTTGCGAAATGGAAAACACTTATTATAAAACTGTATAGTGTCACTAAGTACTAATACAAATGTTAAAACAGCAAATAAAATTTTTATTGGCGTGCCTTAAGATAAAAATCGCCGATCAAAATGGCTAAAAGCATGCAGAAAAACTACATGGGATATTTCTGAAAAGAACAACGCCATTTATGTATGTGAAGATCATTTTAATTAAAGTATATTAAGTATTGCCAAATACCAAGAACTGAGTTTTTAGATAGAAGAAAGAAAAAGAAGAAAGCGAAGAAAAATAAGGTCAATAACGTCAGCTGTCTCTTCATATTTTGAAGTCAAAAACCAACCAAAATAAAAACGTAATTATTCATAGGATACTAAATTATCAAATTTGCTAATGGCCATCTGATAGTTATTCCTTCTTTATTTAGCAATGTAAATTGGAATGCAACGGTACATTTTTTCCTGTCAAATTCTGAAAGTTAGTCCTATATTCCTAATTACTATAATTATCAAGCTGTTATAAAAACAATCTGACCTTCCACTTAGTTATGCGTGTTTACTATAGTTGAATTATGCAAATTGTTATCTTGTTAGAGAATAGGTAATGTATAATTCTCAACTATAATTATGTATTTATAATATGGAGTAACTATAAAAGACCGCACAGAGAAGTTATCTTTCATTTATCTTTAGACCCAGAAGAATAACTGCCCCCCTTAAACAATGTATGTCTATGTAATTGTATAGTCAACAAAGAGCATTCCCGGTCAAGAATGTCCTAAGCTTGAATTTTTATATAAACCTGGTAAAAGTGTTAATTTGACCTCAAGACTAGAGTTTCCACGGTCCATAGGTTCACTGCCCCCCCCCCGCGGGGGAAAAAGGTGTTTTTTGTTTTTATTTTCTTTTGTGGGACAGGCTTAAGCGAATAATCTGAAATTTTCCATGAAGGTGGGCTGTTGGAGAACTCATTCAGGGAATTTTTTTCAAGGCCTTTTAAGGTCATTAAAGAGATTTATGGCATTTAGAAGCATGTAGAATATACAAAAATGTAATTTTTATGTACACCAAATTTTATTTAGCCATTTACATAAAAGTACCAGATCCTACGCCATTTCTTAGATTACACTATCCGATCAAATTATAGTTAAAAAAATTAAATAACACACTTTTTGGTATCATATTATTGTATTGTCACCAGAACTACACGTGTATGCAAAATTTCAGCTCAATTGGACGTCGTTAAGTGGTTCAAAATCTACTTGCAAGATTTGACCCAAACATACTAAACAGATGAGGTTAAATAGAAGATGGTAAAAAATATATATGCTTAACTATCAAGGTTTAGTGTCCCAAATTACAGTTTTTTAAATACTTTTACCTTAGTGATTATGAAATTAATTTCAAGCTATATTTTCTTCACTGTAATAATTTTCTATTCTACCAGCTGCAGAATACTTCGTTGGTCCTATTTGTAAATCAGTTTACTAAAAACGAATTAGATCCTGCTGTTCATGTTAATTAAATCAGATAAGAACGGATTCATCAAGGTAACTCCTTGTCTCGGCAGACTTTTCTGCATAAAAATCTAATTACATTTGCATAAATTTCAGCATCTCAAGAAAATACACGGGCAAATTCTTATCAAATCCGATCAAACTCCTCGAAATTCCAGATGGGAGACAAAGTTTGCGCAACCAAACTGTCTGGCTAACATTATTATTCTTTGAATTTTTATATACAGTGATGTCAGAACGATGACAGTCTTATTTATGTAAAGGACTTGCGGATTAATAAAACTATAACAATTTAAGTTTTTTTATATATTTGCCAAATAAGTTACTCTGTGAAGCATCTCAGAAAACTTTCAGTCCAGTCATATTAGAGTTTTACCAAGAAATAATTCCTCTAAAGGGAAGACATGGCATAGAAATAACATAACACAAATCAACATTGGTGCATGCTGTACTACTGCCGCCATCTTGGAGAATGGTGGCATTTTCTTAGTTTATTAGTTCTATTTCATTAAAGGATGGGACTATTGAAAAATGTTTTAGATAAGAGAATATTATTTAGGTATCAAGTAAATCACAACATACACAGTTTTTTATTTATTACTAGCTGACCCAGCAAACGTTGTTTTGCCATTTAAATTATACATTTTTGTCCAAAAAATAAAAAGAAAATTTCTGGATAGGGCCACCCTTATCACCTCGGGGTATAAAAAATAGCCTACGACCTATTCTCAGACCTACCAAATATACACCAAAAATTTCATAAAAATCGGTCAAGCCGTTTCGGATGAGTTCGATAACAAACACTGTGACACGAGATTTTTATATATTAGATGAAATTACTTACTTTCTGCATATTGTTGCCCTAATCTGCTTGCTTGCTAGTATACTAGTTAGGTAAATACTTTAAAACAGGCCATATTGAAGAACCAATCAAGACAACTGCTCTTAAAATAGAGAAGATAAAACTTAAAAAGCACTAACAAATACACATTTTTCATAAAAATAATTTGTCTCATATCTGCACCGCCAGTTATCGAGTTGTAGGGCAAACAAGAATGTAAGAAAACATATTTTAGGTAATATGAATTATGATTTATTAAAGTGATGAACATGCCAAGACACTTTCTTTGACGCAGTAGGATTATTTTTCGCAGCTGAAACCTTAATATGTGACCTACTTAAATGTATATGCAAAGTCTCGTGTTAAAGGGAATTAGTTCCAGATAAGGAGTTATTTTATATCAATATGACTGTACTATATTGTTTCTAAAGTGAACATAAAACAGTTAGATTAGATTTGAAGAGAGGAACTGGCTGACTGGCCTTGAGCACCGCGAAGCCTGTGGTTTAGTGTGGCACTCCTAATTTAATTTTATTTAGAGCTCCTTATCCAGCTTTGTCTTTTGTATAAGGCACCATAACCTTGATGAAGGCTCCTTAGCATAGCTATCTGTCCTTGGTTTCTCCTCGCCAAGTAGTTGGAATCTCAGTCTAGTTAGGCCCTCGCAGTGGCACAGCAGCATGTTGCATCCTACACTGTCCAGTTAGGCCACCATTCTCCTAATAGCCTTTCTAATTTGGTGTAGTGGGTTTTCCGCGAACTTGGCCGATCGTTCTTTAATGTTAACCTTTTGACTTGTCTCTGTCTCGGGAAACTCTTCCACCATTCTAGATATTTATTTTGTACCCATTTATTAATGGATGCATGCCTTAACCATACCGCAAAAGGGTTCAGGTCCTACTAGGACCTTAGACGTACCTTCCCGAGACAGTTTATCAGCCTTTTCATATCCCTCGTATCCTAGTACACACGGCCACTTTGTTTTGGCTTCCTAAGTCCGTAAGGACATTTATACTACCCCATACTAGTCTTCAATCGACCTGCACAGAATCTATTGCTTTTAGCGCTGCTTGGCTGTCTGAGCAAATGGCAATTGAGTAGTTAACAGTTCCCTGCCTCATTATTTCCTCTGCATACCACTGTAAAGCGGCCACTTTAGCCTCGGATACTGTACTGCATAGCTAGACTTACCGAGATTTTTGTTTTCGTTATCCCGTAAATCTCAGCTCCAGCTCCCTCTTCTGTCTTGCAGCCGTTCGTATACCAGACCGTTTGTGCCGATATTGGAGGGACGTTTTTCCAGTCCTTCTGTAGGGTATTTAGATTTGAAGAGAGAAGTTACTTTGGGACCATAGTGGCCTTGGGCATTCCGAAAATGGAATCTGCCTTCAGCACTGAGTATAATTTTTAGCGCCATGTTCTGTGTTGTTGCCTTATGGGCGTTGTGCCTCGCATTAGCCTGTGTACCACTGAACGAGCTTCCCCTTGGATAAATATGTGTAGTGGTGGCAGATCTAAATGGACATTCAATGCATCCAAGGGAGCAATTTTTATGGCCCCCATGGCGTACAGACAAACAAGCTTTTGTACGCCACTTAAAAGATTTATTGCTCCCAGCTCCAGTGTCTTGGTCCACCATACTACCGATCCACAGGAGATTACGACCCTAGTGAATAACCATAGGGTCATCTTGGGATTTACCCTCAGTTTTTCTCACGCATCTGCCTGAACCTTTCCAGGGCAATGGTTGCTTTTTGTGTGACTTTTTGGATGTGGGAATTTCATGTCAGCCTTTGGTCGAAAATGACTTAACCTCGCTGGCAAATGGAATTTCCACTCTTGGGGTTTCTAGGTCTCCCAAGGCTCTTTTAAGGTGACGGCTATAGTTTTGTGAGGATTTATGGAAAGTTATTCCTCATTACACCACCTGTGGACAATATTTAGGGCTCTTTACGAACGGTTTGATGTTGTGTTTGCAAATCGCCTCTTGGCCACTATTGTTAAATCGTCAGCATATCCGGCAGTAAAAGCCTTGTTCAACAAGGGTTGCCCACAGCAGTGGAGATAGTACTCCTCCTTGACGGCGGCCTGTACTCACCTTTACCTCAATGGCAGCCTCGCCCAGACTGGATACTATTATCCTTCTTTATAAAACAGTTGAAAATACCAAAATCTTCCTCACAGGAAAAGTGCTAATAAATATCGATAATTATATAATTCAAAATAAAACTATCTTATAGTGATTAAGAATGTTTCAAATATAAGCGATTAAAGCCTTGAAGACGTGGCCACTTCGATGGAAAATTTAATAGAAAATTTACATCTAAAGCCATTATTTCACAATATCTATTATTTTGATATTTACAAATAAACATCAAAAAGTGAAAACTTGTTTTTGCATAGTGAATCTTTTCAAAAATATTATTGGTGTGGAAATAAACGAAGAAATAGAAATTTGCACACTTGCAAACGCAGTGAAAACGCAAATAAATATTTGGAATCTGTTTTTAAAATTTTGTCAGTACCAAATTTATAGACTTTCAAACACCTAGCAGGCATTCTAAGATTAAGCATTCAATATGAAACGAGCGGATGGCACCAAATATAAAGAACGATACAAGGGAATATTTTTACCAGACTTCTTCAGAAAAAATAGCTTTTAAGAGTTTAACCGAAATCAGATTATTTTAACGTTTTTGAGAATGTACAACATAGTTTTTAAGGGACGAATAAAAGAAGAAAGTTACGAGGGAAAAAATTTCTGCAGCTCCAACTACAGAAAAAATTACCAAAATTGTGCTCTGGAAAAAGTTATACCAGATTTATGTCTAGTAGATTATTTCAGCAAGAAAATCAACCACTTGTGGAGAACTCACAAGAGCGTATTGAATATAATAACAAATTTTCTAAAATTGAACAGAGCGGGAAAAACACATTACTGCATATAGATAGTTGGCACCCAATAAGCAGTGTCAAAACCAGTGTCCAACATGACAACTATTGAAGATGTTGAGCAAGAGAATAGAAAATATTAAAAACAATGGACTTCTTGATTCAAAATCTGGGGAGGCACCCTGGTATAAATGTTATCCATTAAATCCGAGTAGATACATTTAGGTGCAAGAAATATTAGGCTAAACATCAAGAAGATAAAAAAACAAATCATTGGAATCCTTCTTCATAAAAGTTAAGACGACAATGTTTTTAAAATTTAAATCTTCTATAACTTTTTTATCTACTGATGGATTTTGTTCAAAAGCATTAGCTTTTTTCTTCGAGTAACTTTAACTTACTGTCCAAATTACCGACACATTGTGTGCATTTTTTCTTTAAGAGCGATATTATGGTTTTAGAAATATGCCGATCAAATGCAACACACTCTTCGTTTTCGTATTTGCGACGAGTATAATACTGATTGTATATAAGTACAAGGATTAGACAAGGATACACGCTTCTCGTCCAGGGTAAAATTTTTTAATCTTTGACATTGACTGGCCATATTGAAATTCTTGTGAGACATTGTAGCAAACAGATCAGAAGGTCCTTGTACAACCTCGGCACCGAATCTCATTGGAATTATTCAAATGTCTATTTACGATAAAAATACTTTAATTGATGATTTTTGATTTCTCGATTTAACGTTTTTCCCTACCAGAGACTAATGTAAATAAAACCTATTAAAATACAATTAACAACTTGGGAGTGTTAAACAGCTATTCCTTATTTGGGCTAATTATGCGCAGTTTACATTAAATTTACATTTATTCCTTACCTCAAAGTTAAAACGTTTACACACGAAATAAAAACGTGTAAATAGTCGATGCCGACAGTAGAGAATTTTAATTTCAAAAGCATATGTGTTGTGAATCGTAATCATTTGAATATAAAATATTCCACGATTTACGAATATACAATGCGGGAGATATTCTGGTTAAAAACACACCCAGTGACTGTTAATGAATTTTTTTAAGACTACAAATTGAGTAAATGAGAGCAACGAATTAATAATTAGGATTACAGTATCCAAGAGAGAAGGACTGGATATATTTAATATCTCTGCTCATAATTATTTTTCTTAGTGGAGAACGTAGAAAAGGAGTAAGTAGTACGCCGTACTTTAACTGGGTTTTGAAAAGCTGAAAAGCTGAATAGTGGAGTCAAAATAAATTTTCAACGGAATTGGTTTGCTGCAGCAATTTCATGGTTTGAATTTGTTGCAGGAAAAATAACAAGAGTTATGAGAAGTTTTGGATTAAACGGTCCATTAGTTCTTGTAAAACTTAAAAAAATTTCTTTCAACATTGAAGTTTATTTACTTCAACGGCTAAAAATACAAAAGCATTTCAAAATATGAATAGTCTATTGTTTAAGTGCATCGACTCGTAGGAGGACATTTTTTTTTCAAAATGTAAGTACAAAAAAATTCATTAAAATTGATGCATTATTACATTATATTCCTTATACAGGGTGATCTACTATGACATGAGGAAAATTTACCAGTAGGTTGTCCTTGTTGTAGAACTCTCCAAAATCGTCCTAAGTTGAAGGCAGAATCAAAATTCGACTTAGACAAAAATTTCATTTAAAGACATTTTTAAGAGTCTCAGACCAACCCATAAGGACCGTTTTGGGTTCTATAAGGCGTTAGAAATGACCAGGTGAAAATTCGAAGAAACACCGAATTTTCACTTAGGAAAATATGTTTTTGGTTCAGGATATGAGAGCGAAAGTATATAATGGCAAGGATTTTTGAATAATATACTTTTTTCAGAGGTGCAGCAAAGTTGGACTTTGAAAAATAATATTCTTAAAAGTGCGTCGAAATTTGGCTAGAAAATCGATTTATCAAAAGTACGCCAAAATTTCACTTGCAGATTAATTTTTCAAAACTGCGTTGAAATTTGGCTTGAAAATCGATTTATCAAAAGTACGCCAAAATTTCACTTGCAGATTAATTTTTCAAAACTGCGTTAAAATTTGGCTTGAAAATCGATTTATCAAAAGTACGCCAAAATTTCACTTGCAGATTAATTTTTCAAAACTGCGTCGAAATTTGGCTTGATTGGCTTTCATTTTTCAAAAGTACGCTAAAGTTGGACTTAAAGATTAATTTTTCAAAACTACCACGAAGCTAGTTTAAAAAGTACTCCGAAAATGTACTTTAAAAAATGTTGAAATATCTTCCATTTTTATTCCTCAACCAAAGACATGGACCATTGAGGTATGGTCATTGAATGCCCCGTTCTAAAGTATGAGCATAAAATTTTAGCGATGCATTGCATCTAAAAGGCAAAATTGACGATTTTGACAAAGCCGGCGTAGTGCCGTTAAGCAAAAATTGATAAAAATCAATGCACATGCACAAGGCCGGTTTCTCGCATAGAAAGAGTTTGGATTAACTCAGCGGCTCGTAATTTGGTCGAGCGCGTTGAGTGGTCCCGACAAAGTGATGGTAGGAAAGCCAATAGCGAGGCTTTCCAAATGACAAAGTTATAGAGGAAAACGCCTTGTGCATAAAAAACCAAAGATTCAATTTTGCCTAAAAGTCGCTCGAAGGTGAGTTGCTGTCATATCGATAATATTGAACAACTGCATAGGGGCAAGTAAATTGTGGACTGATTGAACGTCATCAAACTTATGCAGTCATAAGTCCTCACGAATGTGTTTGAGTACGTGAACCGCCACGATACAAGAACTTTAAAGCTAAGTAGTCTCTAGCGAAACTAAATTCATTTGGTAAAACTTTTTTAAGTTAAAATCAGTCAGTCGTAATTATGAAATTACAAATAGTCTCAGACTTATCTAAAAAGCTTGCATTTTGATTCCGAGAAGATATGCATGAATCTTTTCTGCCTAATCGATCGTTAGCGCTCTCGCTTGTATGGTCTGAAAGCCATAGCCTTGATTGGGGAAGGCACGATTCTTATCTTGAGAATTTTGTGTAACCATTTCTGTTAAATAAACGGAATCTTTGAACTATTGTTTCTTAATTGATCTTGAGGCCTGTTCACGGTCTATAATCCCTGGAACTTTCGTATCGAAAACCGGATGTGTCGAGTTAACTCATATTAACACTTGACCTGGTTGCCTTACGGAGGTTCGATAGGGATTTTTTTTATGCGTTTTTTGAGAAATCCCTATGGGTACAATTCGTTATTAACAGATAAAAACGTGGATACTACGTACAAAAATAAATCCTTCCGAAGAGAAATTCTTCGGTTGGGATTTTTTTATGTAAAAATTCAGAATTTCAAAAGGTACCTAAACCCCTAAGGGAACTCACGTCCAGAGAGAGTAGAGATGAGTTGCAATTTAACAACCTGTTATTTTATAACTGTTATTTGTAAACAGCATTAACAGACTGTTATTTCCGTTCGAAAATAACAGGTGAGAAAATAACAGATAAGCAGCAGCGGCAGCAGCATGATGTATAAAATAACGTCTCTGGAATAACATTTGCAAACTGCGCGCTGCGGTATACGCATGCCAGTAGTTCTCAGCGAACTGTTATTTTTAAACTGTTATTTTAAACTGTTATTTCAAAATAGCAGTAGCAGCTTAAACAGTTATTAAAAAATAACTGCTTTTACCCATCACTGAGAGAGAGCGTCGTTTCCGATCTGTGGTAGTGCAGCCTTGGTCCATTACTAGACTATCTTCAGTGCATCTTATCTCGAACCCGCCTGGGAGGTAGAAGAACGGGGTAGGACGCGACTGGCGCCCCCCGAGAAATAAATTGGTGTCGCGTCATTTTGACGCCCGGTAGTGCGTTCTTCTACATCCTCACCGAAAAGAGTTAAAAAAATGAAAAATTAAAAAAATATGACCAAAAAAATTACCTTATTTTTTTGTAGAAATGCGCTGCTAATGACTTTAACTAATCTGACGTACCCGCGGTGCAACCATATCACTTTATCAGACTTGGGTTTGACACTATTGACAGCAAAGCTCTAGAGGGTAGAAGTGACTTGTTGATTTTAATCAAATCACACTACAAAAATAGCAAAATAAGTGGAAAATACATTGACCCTATGCTAGTGAACTCTACAACAAGTAGATATAAGAGATATTTACTTAAACCCGTTAATAATACAAAAACACCAACATTCGGTGGTGCTTTGTACCTGCCGCGGTGTCCTTTGTTCGACCGAAAGCAAAAAACGCTGGCTTTCCCACACTGAAGACTAGTATACCATTTTATTTTCCGCATATTATGGTAAATCACGCTGTATTGTCCAAAAAAGACAATTTTTAGTGGTTTTTACTTTTTTGCAAATTAACAAATTTTCAAAAAGTTTTTTATCTCTCTATTCTACTATTTCGGATTGTTGGAGGTTAGCAAAAGTGGTAAGGTAGGAGGCATAAAAACTATAGAGGTATACCAATTTTAGCCAATTTTGCCAAAATTCTTGAGACATCGGTGTGCAGTATAACTTATTCTACATTACTCTTTCAGAAAAAAAATATTACAGAATTGTTTGATAGCGATCTTCGTTTTAATCCACGATGAAATTCTGATTTTATTGAAAATTGCAAATCAACCCCCAACTTTAGCGCGCCGTAGAGCGGAAACTATTGGTCGTAGACGAAAAATACACAGATCAAAATTGTGCACAATTTTGTTCTCTACATATTTCATTTGAACTTTTTTTCGATAGCACTTACCACAACGGCGCTATTTCCCGAAAAGCGTCGCGACGCAGAGTTTTCACCCCTCGAGCGGCCATCCCCCGAGGTCGCAAACTCAGGTGTACTATCAGGGGACCTATGTCTACCATCCCACCAAATTTCATTCGACCTTTTGCGAATAGAACCAGTTTTTTTGTACCCACTGCTTGGCCTATATAGTTTTATGGGGAAAACACTATACGATATAATAAGGTGAAGTTGAACTATACAAATCATAGGTTATTAATTGATAATTAAACTTCACTGGTTTTAGTAACTCACTATTAATTTTTTTTTATATCGTATTTGATGTATGGAATGCAATACATGTGCTATAATAGTTTTAGGTCAAATACTTGTATTTTGATATGATGGGTGCCTCAAGGGTCCAACTTGAGACCTCTTCTTCTATTTGACATATTTATTATTTATAAATGATTTATGAGAAAAACCGGAAAGGTAACAGAAAGTTCCTACATTTATTCTATGATGGAATTATATGATGCATTAAGTGATCGATGTGATATATTTAGTACCTCTCGACGACTATATTAAAATTATTAAAACGATATTTTAGTAAAATATTATCAGGCAAAATATAGTTACAATGGTAGTATTAGTATATTTATTATTATTATTAGACAGGCTGAAGGACCTCGGTCGATGGCCTTTTGATATGTATGTATGTGTTATGTATATATCAATAAAATGCTTTTATTATTATTATTATTATTTAATTCTTATCCGTTTAGGCTTTCCACTGTCATTTACATCATTTATATTTCTATTATTTACTGTATATATCATATAAACTGAATATATTGTATAGATTTTATTTATTGTATATATTCTATATATTGTATATATTTCTACTCTTATTTTGGACTTCAACCGGAACAGTTGGCTTATAAAAACACATAAAACACACCACACCACACATCCATAGCCAAGGCCAAACGCAGACATACATCCTCACCCACCAGTGTTGTCAATACCGGGGCTGGAAGTCGAATCCAGAGGAGTCCTATTTTAATTGTTACTCTTGATTTAACCTTTCCAGGTCCTGTATGCTAGCTGCGCTAATGAGGATTAATAATTTCGAAATACATGTCCGTAGTTGCTTTGTTCCTTCTCGTATGGGAAATATCGCGAGATTTCCTTTTTTGCTTTAATTATTTAATCATACTATCTCCCATTTCAAAAATTTAATGTTCAATGACTACCGTCGGGCACCCATTAACTCACGCAAAATCATAAATTTATTCATGGGATTGCACGATAGTATGTAGTGAGTAATATTCCTGTTTGTGGAACTCCGACTGCGGTCATTGTACATTTAATTTTTATATTAGCAGTAATTTTGTTTCTTATGTAGTTCCTTTTATTTAGAGTTTCCTTTTTCGCACCCGGGCTTTGTGTTTTTTCTAATTACTTCTTAATTTGTATATATTTTTGTTACTGACAATCCAACATATAAACCTATTTGTATTATTGCTCATAAAACTTGTAAATGTAAATTAACGAATAGACAATAGGGTTTCGACATTTATAACGTCATTGCATTGTAGCAAGAATGTAATGCAGAATTTCTTTACATAAAAACTTAATTTGCAAACCAATTTCCAGGCGTCACACCATAATTTACAAATTACCTTTTTATAAAATGTGTTGTTAGTTCTAATCAAAAAGTGGTGGAAACTCTTTTGTGTACTAACAAATTATTGCTATATCCCACAGAAGAAATTCAATTAGGGATATGTGCATCTAGAATTACAATAATTAATTCGCTACACCACAAATAACGCACCTACGAACACAAAGAAACGCGTTTAACAACAAAAACATTAAATATAAGGTAATACATTAAATTAAATACACTGCAAAGGTCCTTTGCTGTTAAAAGGTAGTGTACTGTATTCCAGAATACAATTTAAAAATATATGCATACGTTTTTTTTTATTTATTTGCTTAATATAATAATTCGTCGGTGAGAAAAAGATTCTTCGAAACTTAAAAATGTGTGTGGAAAGTTAAAATAGTATACGTACAGGGTGTGATAAACTAATCACCTCGTATCTCCTTATTTTTTAAATATTTGAATTAATAATTTTATATCACTAAAAATTTTAGAGATATATTTTATTATTTCTAAGAAAATATGCGTACACTATTCAGATGAAGTGCATAATAATATGACAGGAAGATATGCTCTCTTCAAGTCGTCTCCGCTGTGACGCCACTTGCTGGTGCAACTAGTGGAGCAGCCATCAAAATTAATGATTTATGCCCGATTCGCCTGTTCCCATTTCGCCTAATCAATTAAAATTTCCCAATTCGCCTGACAGCTCAAATCGTGGTATTATTTTCCCTGAAACTTTAAATTGATATAAAGTAGGTACAAAAACTACTGGTGTAGTTAAAAATTTATTGCTAACAAACTAACAAAAAACCGCTGCCCAAGGAATCACTACTTCCACATCCAGATTCTCTATCCAAGTCACTCACAACGAAAAAACTTTGTATGTGAAAATAATTGTTTATGGAACTTTAATAATATAATATTTGAAATCTTCTACCCCAAAAACCCATAAAACGATACCCCACATCGGTAATGGGGTGGGGGTGGTGATAGGGGGTGGTAGTGGGGGTGGATGAAGTAAAAAAATATTTTGAGGTTGCTGGTTCCTGTACATACACTAAATCACATTTTTTTTCATCCCCTTTAATAAGGGGGTGGGGGTGGTAATGGGGGTGGCTAATGCCAAAATTTTTTTTGAGACCTTAGCTTCTCTTGTATATACTAAATACCAATTTCGTGGACTCTTACCTGCTTGATTTACCCATTTACTCCAAATTTACCCCAATTTACACCCCAACCCTTCGACGGAACAAGATGAAAATATAATCTAGTTCTAGATCTCGTTAAAGTACATATGCGTACCAAATTTCAAGTCAATATCTTAAACGGTTCCAGAGTAAACGTGCGCACAAAAAAAAAGTTACAGACAGACAGACAGACCGACCGACAGACAGACAGAAATTTTTTTTTCGCTCAAACTTAAAATCTCGACGTTTCATGACATGTTAAGCCTATTTGTACAATAAAAATTTTTAAATTTTTTTTTGTCGTTACTATACTTCCACTGGACGTGGAAGTAATTAATTTATCTTAAGCTTAACAGTGTAAACTATTTTTTCTAAGCATCTTCCAACTGTTATTTCATTATTTAAGTAGCTTTCTTGAATATGTCTTATTCTTTTGTAGTACACCGTTTTCTGGGTGTCATATAAAGTTCTGTTTGAGTAATTAATATTTGACAATGTTGTGCGTCTTCTTTCAGAAACTGTACATTCAAAGAAATAGTATGGGTAAATTCAACAAAGAAAATGGTTAACTAACAATATCGTTAATTTTGTTAAACTAAATTATATTGATGGTATTTTTAAACAAAAGGTGATTGTTATTTTAATTAATAAAAAGTTGTGGATGAAGTAAAAAAATATTTTGAGGTTTCTAGTTCTTGTACACATATTAAATCACATTTTTTTTTCATCCCCTTTAATAATGGGGTGAGGGTGGTAATGGGGGTGGCTAATGTCAATTTTTTTTTTGAGACCTTAGCTTCTCTTGTATATACTAAATACCAATTTTATGGACTCTTACCTGCTTGATTTACCTATTTACCCCAAATTTACCCCAATTTACTCCCCAACCCTTCGACGGAACAAGATGAAAATATAATCTAGTTCTAGATCTCGTTAAAGTACACATGTGTACCAAATTTCAAGTCAATATCTCAAACGGTTCCAGAGTAAACGTGCGCACAAAAAAAAAAGTTACAGACAGACCGACGGACAGAATTTTTTTTTTTGTCAAACTTAAAATCTCGACGTTTCATGACATTCTAAGTTTATCTGAACAATAAAAATTAAAAAAAAAAAATTTGTCGTTACTATACTTCCACTGGATGTGGAAGTAAAAATAGGTGCAAAAGACTATAATTTATTCATCTTACTAATAATTTGTTGAATTTTCTCAAATGAAACTATTAAGTATTATCGAATTGTAATTCTAACCCAGTATTAGTTCGCTGTATCATTGTACTTTGTAGACAAACCAATATTATTGTTGTCTAAAAGCGAATTACCATAAAATTTGCTTGCTTACCACGTAGTCTGTTAAAGAAATTATTCCTAGATGACGCCACATACAAATCACTGACAATAATCAATCATGCATTATCTTATACTCTTATGAATTTATAGGAAATTAATAACATGATTGCAATGTTCAAATTCTCTCAGAGATCATCGATATATTTGGATAGATCTTATAAACGATCTCTAATCTTTGGTTTGGGTCATCTGATGTCTCCATACCGAGATTTTGGCCAACCAAAAAAAACTTCATCATACATGTCATACAATAAAGTGTAGATCAACCTAAAAATTAGTTGGTGAAAAAAACAAAGTCGTACTATTTAATTGTAGACCAAATTGAAAATGGTTAGTGAACATAAAAAAATGTCATTGTAGTATTTAATTTGTTGTTCTACAAGAAGATATGAACTACTATTTGTTTACGAAAACAAAGTTGTTTTATGACTATTCTTTTCTGATTGATTTAACTATGAAACTAGATAGGCGCGATTTCATATGCTCTTTTTGGTTGAATTCACGTATCATTTTCTTTGAGTTTACTAGTTCAAAAACGATTGGATGACTTTTTTCATTGTTGCGATTTAAGCGATTGTGCCATCCTTCCAAAGCATTCCTATATTCCAGTTATGATGGTCGATGGAAAAATATTTCTTATGGCCTGTAATGCAGCAACTTCAAAGTCGGTCTTAAAATACTTTGGTGTCCAATGAGGAACGTGACTCTTTATCAAAGAAAATAATCTTTTGTATGTGTTTACTGTTTTATCTGGAAGAAGTGCATACACTACTGGAACAATACTTGTTGCAGTTGAATTATTGCCTATATCTGCGTGTATCGTATATAATTAAGTGAATTGTTTGCAGCAAAGATTTGAAAGTCTGTCTGCAAAAAATTCGTTACTTTCTTGCAATAAATGCATTAACTGCGTACTCGAAAATGCCAATATTCTGTCATCAGATCCGTCGTCAATAAGTAGAAAGTCCTTAATTAAAATTTCTGGCAAAATAAGCTCAGATCGGCTTAAGAACTTTGTCACCCCGAGACTTTTTTGTCGCATTCTATATAAAGATTACTTTTTTGAGGAAAAAGTAAGCAATTCGGTTACAAAATCAAGACTGGCATCTTTGACTTTCGTTATTGATTGCTCAAAAGTTGTAGGATTAGGCTTCAGTTCTTCATGTACCCGCTTTTTACAGTCAAACATGACTTTTTCAACTTTGTTCCTTGCATAGTCAACAACACGAGTATGGTCTCTTTCAGCAACAACTATCATTTCCTCGTTCGTTGTCACACTTCCACTACATTTTCTTGAAAAACATCGCCACCTTGTCGTTAGATCTTTGTTTTGCCTATCTTTATTTAACTTATAACACCCCGCTTTGATTCGACAAACTCAATGTCACACATTTTTAAAAATTATATTTTTTGACGTTTATTCCCGTTCCCTAGTAGGTCAGGCGAATCACCATCATTTATTTCCGTCTAATATGTGGTCAGGTAAAACGCAACCAAAACATACCAAATTTTAATTTCAGGCGAAACGGGAACAGGCGGAACAGGAATATACCGAAATGATTAACATACTGGAACGTGCACTCAATGTTTTAGGTATACTTAACCACTGAAGCATGTTTTTACGGAAAGAGAAACTTGTGTGTACTATTCTGTCCTTATCTGGCAAGATTTGATTGATTGAAGGAAACGTCTGATTGGTTTTACCGTCTGTACACATGATAGAATAGGCAAGTTTATCTCTCTCACTTTCTCTAATTGAGTGCACCTTCCAGTTATTAATTTCGATGGGAGCATCACATGTATTTTTTTGAGGTAAATAATGTGACGTCAAACGAAGTGTTCAAGGGCTATCCCTCGACAGAATAAAAAAATACAATTATTTTAGTTGGTGGAGGCACAAGTAGGGGCAAACATGTACATATTTGTTAAAAAAATGTGTTATTATGAAGGTTAAATTTTAATAAGTGTCAAAAACATGTTGTACGTATGAAAGAAGCTAGCAGGTCGTTTCGTATGGGGAACTTCTTGTTGATATATTAGCATGGTTAGTCTTAGACAAATGGTATATGAAAGGTATGAACGGTTTCTTTGGTATCTGGTGGATACCCAAAATAATATTTTTTAATAATATTTTTAGACAATACCCCACTTGCATGTCCCATATTTTGACTCACAAAACGGTGACAAAAAATATTTCTAGGACCATTGACTTCTGAACGGGTTCCAACCCACCAAACCTTAACTGCATGTGGAGTTTTATATTTCTCGCAGCTAGTTATAGTAATTTCGGAGATAAACTGCTGTGACTTACAGATGAACAGACGGCCGACGGACAAACGAGTCATAAAGGGTCCGTTTTTCACGTTTGAGTACACAACAATAAAACTTGACGCGTATATGCCAAATAAGGCCAATATGCGAAACAACAAATTCAAAACCTACTTTGTCCCTTTCATTTTAATTTGCATTTCAAATTAATTAAGATATGAGATATTAGACTTGCTCTTATTATTTTAGTTATGAAATTTTGATATTTTTTTAAATTTAAGCACTCCTATAATAATATTATAACTAGAAAGAGATGAAATAACATAATAGATGTGTAAATGACTACAAAAGCTTAGCACACTTTCACACATATAATTTTTTTTTAAATGATTAACTTGTTCTATTATCCATTTCACCCAATAATTACCAAAGTAATATCCAGCATTCTAAAATTAAAAGGCACGGATAAGTTCACGGATAAAATCCATTCGAAGGATTATTTTCCATTAACTACCAACCAACCAATTGGTTTGGATAAAAATAATGAAAAGTCAATTTGAGCATATTAATCTCAGCAATAACCATTATTTAGCAAGTTCGTGATATTTAATAAAATAATAATTATTATTTTTTATCTATTTATTTAACGTCGGCCTATTTCCGCTACCAGGACCTATCACCGACGCCAGGAGATGAGCTACCCCCAACCTGAAAGTTTTGCCAAACCTCTTCTCGTAAGAAGAGTAGGGATCTTTTACTTGCCTAACATTTAATAGAGAAGGGACCGCCTGCTTTACATCCCCTCCGAAGGATGATATATCCACTACGTTACGTAATCCTCGTCTTGAAATTACATAGCTTCCGCGTATACACTGATCTACAAGCCGCTAGAAGGTGGGACGAGATCGCTGTGTTTCCCAAGATGGGTGGATCACCCATCCAAGTACTAACCGCGCTGCACGTTGCTTCACTTGGAGTATCGAGGATACACACAGTGAAGATGCATCTACGCTCGCCCCCTAATTATTTTATACACGAACAAATCCACTATCGTATTAGTTAAATTTTATCTAATGAAAGTAACACTACCGAATCAAGGAAAGAGTTTTGCCTAGTTCTTAAATAATTAACATAATAAACGTTTTCCGAGCTACAGAGATTTCGCTGGAGTACTAATTTTATATGATAATCACATTTGAATAACTGCCAATGTTTTTACCGATAAGATTCATGTTATATATTGCATTCACCAAATGCTGACCTTTGCAAGCTAATGATGCATCACCTGAGAATAAATTAATAAGATCATAACCTACAAATAAGTTAATATTATTAATGTGTATAAATAAAAGAAGGCCTAAATTACTGCGTTGAGGTACCCAATGTTCAAGATATTTTACACTGGAAATGGAATCCTCTACTTTAATTATTTGCTTTTTAGACAAATAATCCCGAATTTAGTTTAATACCCAAATTAAGATCAATAATGTTTTAAATTTTGTTTGCGTTAGTTGTAATGGTTCTCCACACGGAAGTTTTTGTTTAAATCCCGAGTACTTCTTAGGATATCATTTTTTGTAAAATGTCTAAGCCGTGTATGATTAGTACACGTCCAGTTTTAAAATCTTTTCAGATGTAGAACCGTTTACAGGTCTGGATTCGTATGCTTCAATAGTATCTGTAATTTTCTGGATTGAGTGTATTGCTCTAATTTTTAACTTGTTGGGAAATCTACCATATTGAAGAGATGTAATTACAAAGTGCAAAATAACATGGCTTATTGGAAAATTTCTTCTAACATTAAGTCTAACATTTAGGATTACTTGTATATTAAATTTATTCTCCAAAGTACCAGGTCAATTTAACTGTCTAGCAATATGAACTCTCTAAATTCTAAGTATTCATGCTGTCACGATTTTTTTTCAATTCGCCGTCAATTTCAAACCGAACACAGTTTATGACAGTTTTCTTTAAATATTGCTAATCTTTTCACCAATCTTATCATGGATTTTTATGTTTCAATAACTGACAACTGCATTCCGCAGTAATTTGTAATGCTGCCAGTGCCCCTTTCTTCCATTATCAACACGATGCTTCAATGTGTTATGTGCTCTGTCTCTATCTTTATTGGATACCTCCCGATCAAACCATGGCAGCAATTTGATTGTAACTGTAAAACTTTGTAGAGGAGCAAACTTATTCACTATAGTATTACAGATATTCCAAATTTCATAATAAATATTATCAATGTTCTCTGAGTATAGTGACCAATAATATGAGTAGATCGATGTTGATATTCAGAATATTTTGTACATTCGGGCATTGTTAAATTCCTGAAGATGTAACATGCAATGACGAAACGTAGAATTTTCAAATGCTCCTTTTAATATAAATGTTAACTACCTAATTGCTGTGAAGAAGAATCATAAAAAGCCAATTTGAACATTTCAAGCTGAAGAATGAGCATTATGTAATTTTTGTTTTATATATTAGTATTGAATGAATCTGTTCCAGGATGAAATGGCTTATATTTCATCGCCCTGTATATTACTGATATCAGAAAGTTCTAGATTATATGCTTGAAAACTAGGGGAAAACACACCAGATAGGAATTTTGCAGTATTTAATTAAATAATCGTTGATACACAAACTAACCCACTCTCGTCTTAGTTGAACTACATCTAATAAAATCAACACTGCCGTATCGACAAACGAATTTTGCCTAGTTTTTAAATAATTAACATAATAACCGTCTCTCCAGCTAACGATCTTCCAAACTGCTTGTAACTCCCAATGCGAATTTAAAAATACATAATGACGCACTAGAGAATTTCTGCATAGACAGACGTTTTGCGAGCTGCAGAGATTTCGCTGGAATACTAATTTTAGATAATAATCACATTTGAATAATCGCCAATGTTTATGCTGATTAACATTTTCGCATAGAATCATTTTTTCTCATGGTAGTCGTGAATCAGCCAAGAGCGACCGTTCACGAACAACCAACTGAGCATACTGAACTGACTATTTTAATAACACTTGTTTGGAATGAATGGTCCAGTCGGTATCTTCCGCCCATACATCCGCGCCTCGTTATGTGCCCGCTGCCCGCGGGCCGGCGGGGCAAGGGGGACGTACAGGTGGGGGCAGGTGAGACCGCGCGGTGTTGAAGTCGCCGCACTCCCTCGCGCCGAGACAAACACTAACGCCAAATATCCGACGAGTTAAGATTGGATTTCGTCGGATGTGATCGGTTTAATGATGTTTATTATGTTCTTTTGGGTAAAAAGTTGTATTCAGTTTTCTGTTTCTTTTCTGGGATTCCCTGTCGCATGTATTTTCTTCTAAAATAATACAATTATCCGGTATTTACTGGAAAAAGAAGTAGAGAGTATAAATGAAGCACCATTTTTAGGTATTTTAATTAAAAAAGTAAATAATACAATGCGTTTGAGGCTGCGTTACCAATGTCAAACATCGCGTTTAGAGTCGTCAATCTTTCAAGAGTTTGTTCTTAAAAACGAACTAACAGAATTGAGATTTGATTTAATTATTAAAAGTAGTTAACTTAAATCTAGTATGTTTTATATTTTATAATTAGCATATTAATTGAAATCAAGTTTCCAAAGCTTTGTCCTTTGGATTATTAAATGCGAACCTACCACCACTCAATCGCCCGTAATTCATCATTAATTATTTTACGTTTTTTAATGAGGATCAAATATTCAAATAAAATGTAATACATACTGAAATAAGTATATTTAAGGTGAAGAAAAGTTAAAAATAGGCCTAATATTTGCTCCTTTAAAAGATTAAGTCTTTAAAAAAATTTGCCGAATTATGCTAATATGAGTTTGACATTTTACTACCGAGGGCGAAACAGAAATTGTTCGAAGCTGTAATAATACTAGAAAGACAGTAAGAGCCTGGTCAAACTTGCCCTAATAGCACAACATTGTCCTATGGATATCTGAAGGACGTCCTCGATAGACATACAGGACATCCGATGGAGGTTCGTTTTTGGTTCAAAGTACATCCAACGCACAATCGAGGGACGTCCAAATGTCACAACTTTGAAAAATATTTGTACATTCCTGAGGAATATCATATGGATGTCCATAAAGTACGATATATGGACATCCTACTTTTTTTATATTATTCAGAGCGCTTTTCTAAAAAGCGCAACTTTGACATGTAACTACTTGTACTTGATAAGAATATAATGTAAAGTAATGCATAGATATTGTCCTATGAATATCCGAAGGACATCCTCAGCGGAGATTGAGGGCGTCCGATGAATTTCTTTGTTAGCATTCGTATATTTTATTTACATTAACATATCTAATATTGTTCACCATAACTCAAATTTATTCTCACAAGGGTTTCCTGCAAATTATAATGTTTATTAAATTATTAAATTCATTTTATTTTACTTACTTACCCTATTTACAAATCGCCGTCGGTAGGGATCGAACCTGAATGCCTGCATTATCTCTATAACACTTCTACTGACTTATTTTGGATGCTAAAAGTAGTATAGTAATGTGTGGGAAATGTATCATCGGCAATAATAAGTTATTATGTGAAATTGAATTTCTAGCCTTATTTAAAAAGTGTGAAAATCACTCAGGTTCTCTTTTCTTTTTTATTTTTTATTTGTGTTCCCAAACCTGAATTTTTCTTGTTACTAGCACTTATATTTATTTATAATTATCAAGAAGAACTTATTTAATTTCTAACAAAAAAACTGTGATACTGTGATCGAATTGTCACCAGTGTCACCTGAGAAATACAAGTAGTTGTTGAACAATATTACATTTCATTAATTCAGTGGCGGACCCAGCTTTTTGAGGTGCGGGGGGCAGTCCATTTAAAAAAATTCTTTTCCTCAGATCTGAAAACTGAAGAGGGAGGGAGGGGTACAAATCCGAGAAACGTGTTGGAAAAAAGACGGTAAAGGAATAATATCGAAATCTACAACATAAATAGAATATTTACATCACCGAATATTAAATAGACGTCCTGCTGCTGTCCCTATGGGGACCTAAAATGTGTGTACTTACCGTATATAAATTGGTCATCCAGAGAACGTCCGCTGTAGCACATATGATGGACTTTCAGTGTGGTATTAACTGGTATGTATACATATCTCGGAAATGTGCTGGAGAAAAAGAGGTATAGAGATATTATCATGTATTACAATAATACAATATTTAAATCAACGGACACGAAATGGACTTAAAATGTACATATTCCCCGTACATTCAAAGGACGTCCATTCCGTACAATTTCAAAGTAAGTCCGATGATAGACGTTCGGTGGATGTCCAATTTATGTACATGGACGTCAGTGCATTAAATGGACATAAAACGGACGTCTGGCGGACATCCTATGTTATTAGAGTATTGAAATAGCGCTTAAAGAAACTTTTACTGATTTAATTGTCGATATCAAAAACCAAACTCCAAGTACTCCAAAAAAGGAATGTTTTTCTTATACAGGGTGTTTCGTTAATAATTGGACGTACGCTTAACTGGAGAATCCTTAGTCCAGAATATGAATATTTAACCTGAAACACTTAGATAAAATGTGCCTCCTTACTGAGATACAGGGTGTCAAAGTTATATAATTTTTTTTCCAATATCTCAACTACCTCTTGACTGATCTTCTCCCAATTTGGTAAGGAAACATTTTTTAAGCTAAAAAACAATAATTTATGTATTACATCACGCTGGCCCTGGAGGGCGCCTCATGCGCTATACCTGATGATGAATATTTTTTTCTTTTTTTTTACGAAACATAGTGGCACTTTTCAATAAATACAATTTTTCCTTTTCAAATTGGGTTTGTTTTCAAAGAATTTTTGAGATCTATGCGGCAGTTTTCTCGAAAACAGTTGGAATTATCAAGTTCTTTCAAGTGTACATACATTTTTTACGTAGAAATGACTCCTGCATGCGATTTTCTAGTCAAAAGTGCCACTACGTTTCGTAAAAAAAAGAGAAAAAATATTCATTTCAGGTATAGCTCATGAAGCGCCCTCCACGGGCTAGAGTAATGTAATACATAAATTATTGTTTCTTAGCTTAAAAAATGTTTCCTTACTAAATTGAGAGAAGATCAGTCAAGAGGTAGTTGAGATATTGCAAAAAAAAGAGAAAAAAAAAATACAACATTGACACCCTGTATCTCAGTAAGGAGGCACATTTTATCTAAGTGTTTCAGGTTAAATCTTCATATTTTGGACTAAGGATTCTCCAGTTAGCGTATGTTCAATTATTAATGAAACACCCTGTATAAGCGCCTGTCTTATTAAATAACAGTCTTAGCTTTCTAATCTTTTCACAATAATTTTAAAACTAAAGGACTCTATTCCCAAACCAGCTGTAGAAATAATTAACAATACACATGCATATCTACATATTTTCCCAGATGTCCTTACATAGACAAACTAACCTTCCTCAACTGTACTTATGACCGCACACATCAAAATTCACGCAAATCATTATATTTATATACCTATATATTTACCATATCTCCGCTCAATTCACCTGCATTTCCGGGAAGTAAAAACCAAACTTTAACGTAAATCCATTATTTTTATAACATAATTTGAATTACCATTCCTGATACTATAAAATTGAGATGTTATTTTTTGGGAAATGTCATCATTTCCTTGATAAAAGTGTTAGAGAATTCGTTAAATGTCTTGTCCTAGTCCGCATAATGCGTGCATTGACAGTATCTATGAAATTTAAATTACATAGGATAGTCGGATAGATGTTATCTTCAGTGTTGTGAATTATTTTGCATAATACTAGGGAAGCCAGGACAGGCAAGGTTTACATGCTCTCCCTCGGTTCTTCCAACACATGTTTTTTTTTAGATAAATGTTTCATTAAAATTTTAAAATTATATTCCTAAAAAATAGAAACACTGGCCTCACTCGTGGCTCATATAAAACCATTTCGGTAAGCCACTTCCTTATATCGATCATCTTTAAAAAATATATTTTTTTGACTAATAACAGACGTCCTTAAAAGGCAACATATTAAAAGTTTCTTAGCAGAAAATTGCCACCATGAAATGATTTTCGACCTTATTAAAATATTTTTTTAAATATCTATTTAAAATTCTTAGTTAATAGTCACGTTCTTTTGGCTCAACTGACTTTATTACCTGAGATTTAACGCATACAGATATACCTAAAGTTATAAATGAAATAACAAAAATAAGAATTTTAAAACATATTTAATATGTGAAAATTAAAAACCCGAGAATACAATTGAGATTGAGACAACAATAAGCAGCGGGGATTTTATTTGGGGTAAGCAGATAATTTAGAATAATTTGAATTAAAACATTGAGCATTACTATTGTTTTTACGTGGGCAAAATGATTCTAAAGTAAAGATACGACAATGTGAATTAGAAAAAATTGAAAATTTTATCTTTCAGAAAAATTTGTAACGAACCATTTGCCGATAAAATTTAAAAAACCGCTGCCCAAGGAATCACTACATCCAGAATTTCTATCCAAATCACTCACAACGAAAAAAAATTGTATGTGGAAATAATTGTTGATGGAACTTTAATAATATAATATTTGAAATCCTCTACCACAAAAACCCATAAAATGATACCCCACATCGGTAGTGGGGTAGGAGTGGCGATAGGGGGTGGTAGTGGGGGTGGATGAAGTAAAAAAATATGTTGAGGTTTCTGGTTCTTGTGCACACACTAAATCACATTTTTTTTCATCCCCTTTAATAATGGGGTGGGGGTGGTAATGGGGGTGGCTAATGCCAAACTTTTTTTTGAGACCTTAGCTTCTCTTGTATATACTAAATACAAATTTTATGGACTCTTACCTGCTTGATTTACCTATTTACCCCAAATTTACCCCAATTTACCCCCAAATCCTTCGACGAAACAAGATGAAAATATAATCTAGTTCTAGATTTCGGTAAAGTACATATGTGTATCAAATTTCAAGTCAGTATCTCAAACGGTTCCAGAGTAAACGTGCGCACAAAAAAAAATTACAGACCGACAGACAAACAGACAGATCGACAGACTTTTTTCGCTCAAACTTAAAATCTCGACATTTCATGACATTCTAAGCCTATTTGAACAATAAAAATTTTTAAAAATTTTTTTGTCGTTACTATACTTCCACTGGATGAGGAATTAAAATAATCTATGGGTTATAAATATAAATTTATTGATGGCCGAAAAATTATGTGTTAATAGAAATATGCCAGTGCCGCATATTTGAGAACATTTTTACATCAAAATTCCAATAAAAATATTACATTCGATATCTTAACGAAACATAGATTACCAAAATGGATCATCGATGGATATATGAATCTGATAGAAAAAAACCGCTGCCCAAGGAATCACTACTTCCACATCCAATTCTCTATCCAAGTCACTCACAACGAAAAAACTTTATATGTGGAAATAATTGTTTATGGAACTTTAATAATATCATATTTGAAATCCTCTACCCCAAAAATCCATAAAACGATACCCCACATCGGTAGTGGGGTGGGAGTTGTGATAGGGGGGTGGTAGTGGGGGTGGATGAAGTAAAAAAATGTTTTGAGGTTTCTGATTCTTGTACATATACTAAATCACATTTTTTCATTCCCTTTAATAAGGGGGTGGGGGTTGGTAATGGGGGGTGGCTAATGCCAAAAATTTTTTTGAGACCTTAGCTTTTCTTGTATATACTAAATACCAATTTTGTGGACTCTTACCTGCTTGATTTACCCATTTGCCCCAAATTTACCCCAATTTACCCCCCAACTCTTCGACGGAACAAGATGAAAATATATTTCAGTTCTAGATCTCGTTAAAATACATATGTGTACCAAATTTCAAGTCAATATCTCAAACGGTTCGAGAGTAAACGAACGTACAATAAAAAGTTACAGACAGGCCGACAGACAGAAATTTTTTTTTCGCTCAAACTTAAAATCTCGACGTTTCATGACATTTTAAGCCTATGTGAACAATAAAAATTTTTTAAAATTTTTTTGTCGTTACTATACTTCCACTGGATGTGGAAGTAAAATAATTCAATCTGCTTAGACCAGCTCAGGTATACTTCTAAACAAATAGACTGTGTTTACAAATTTTGCTAAATAATTATATTAACAATAATAAATCACAAATCGAAAACTTACCGCCGTCGTTATTGTTGTGATGATCCTGATGTAATTTAATAGGATTAGGACAGGGCACGTGTAAAATCTTTCGACACAGTAAAACATCTAAAATTTCGATATTTCACGAAATAAAATAATAATTGCAATTTACTTCAATCACAACTAATTTCAAATGAATGCGCGAGCTACTACTAGTCCACCATCCGAGAGAAGAAATATCGTCACTGTTGGACAGAGACAACACATTTTTAAGCTTCTTAAGCTAGCTAGCTAGTTAGCTACTTGCCATCCTAGGATGGTTGACTAGTACTCTGCAAAGCGACAGCGAAGATCTAACTGACTTCTACGCATGGTCCACATAACACTTTTTGCTTCCCCTTTTAAATATATTTTTTAATTATAAATAAAATTACTAATTTCGAAAATAAATTAAGTATTTTATAAAGGCGCGTCACCACAGTGAAGATAATAATGAATATTGCAAATAAAATTTGTTTTGGCAGATGGAAAAGCAAATGGCAACTTTTTGGTTGAAAATATTCCACTTTTTATTTTTCACAAAAGCATATTAAAGTCCGACAAAAATAAAAATTTTCTAAAAATCATCACGTCAGAAATACATCCATTTTCTTAATCTTGTCTCCGATACCGCCACTGGATGGAAACAAGTTACACATATTATTCAAACCGTTTTAATTCATTATGCTGTTGAAATAATTTTCAATTTCTTATTCAATCAAGACATGGTCTATAATTCCTGATCGTGATATGATAAGGCGTTATAGAAGACATGTAGTAATTTTTTTCCTGCTATCTCCTTTCATCATGCTGAGCCATACCAACGTAGTAGGCTGTTAGGAATTTCGTGCTATAAATATGGTTCTTGTTTAATGAAGATCGGATCGAAGGTACTAGTATTTGAGTATATATGCAGGGTCAGGGGTCGTCTCTCTGACATATAGTGGAGGACCGTTACAGTTTTATTTGGGAACCGGTCAGTAGTAGGGATTGCAATTTACCGGAACTTTTAATAACCGGTAAATCGGTAAATAAAAATGTAAATAACCGGTTAACCGGTATTTACCGGTAATTTTTAGAATGGATGATTAGGGTGGCGAAAATGGCAATTGTCTCTTTCCATACAAGATTATCTAAATTTAACAAAAAATATTTTTATATACGTATATTTGATATAATGAACAAACAAAAGATTTTTATCAGTAAAATCACAAGAGCTTTTTTTTATCGGATAAATTTCTCTTTGTAACGAAATAATTTTGCCAATCAGTGATTTTATAAGAAAAACTGACATGAAAAAATCGCGAGACCGGAGGTCGAGCGATTTTGTCAAATGTCAGTTTTTCGAGCAAAATTACTGATTGGCAAAATTTTGAGTTAAAAAAAAATTTATCCATAAAATAAAAGCTCGAGTGTTTTTTGGCAAGATAAATTAACGATAGAATATGAATGTGAACGAACAATAACAATAATTTATTAAAAATAATTATAATAAAATTATAGCTGACAGTACAGATTTCAAAGTGACGTGCGACTACTAGGTGTACTCTGCTTTTGAGAAACAGGCATTTTTATCGGTGATAAAAAACGATGCACCTTTTTTATCGCAGTCAAAGTGACAAAAATGTGACTGTCAAATTGACTTTTTATATAGGAGTTAATTTACCAAAAGGAAAAAATATAAATGAAATAAATTTAAATAAATAATTATTCTGTAAATAACAAAAATATCCACTTAAATAACAAAAATTATAAACATAAACTCAAATAAGGCATTTACTGAATACCTAATCTAAAAATACAATATTTTTTAAAAATAGCCTGTTAAAAGGGTTAGTTTTTCAAAGCTATATCTGTTAATCGTCTGATATTTGTGCATAGAATACCACCAGCTGAAGATGCCCTTCCTCAATATTGGTGGGTCGATAAGTTAATAAGAATTGGTAATAACATACTTCTAAATGTATTCCACGGATATTTGCGGCAGTGACATATTCAATTTTCTGTCGTAAGATATTGTCAATGTCTCTCTTGTATTTCTTAGGGCTTGGTGTTTGGAGTTTACTTTTTATAATATTATTTATTTATTGTTAAAAGTGCTCGGTGTTGGGACAGTCACTCAGTATTTAGTGAATACTAGTCAGTGACATAAACAGAAACGTTGAATACGCGACATATCGTAAGTTCAGAATTTACCGAAATAACCGGTAAAAAATTAAAATAACCGGTAATTATCATCATGTGTTTTTTGTCCTAATAACCGGTTAACCGGTTAACCGGTTAACCGGTAATGCAATCCCTAGTCAGTAGAGACTGATTTTAATGTTCTTTTTTTTTAATGTTGAAAACTCGAAACACTAGAATTCAAAAATTATCGCTTTTTATTTATTCATTTATTCTTTATAATTTCTTTAAATTGCAATTTATTTTAATATCTTTTTTACACTGAAACTATAATAGATACAAAAAAATTATAAGGAATTTTCTATAGCTTATTAAAAGAACTTTAATTGCCATAAAAATTGACAGAACATGATTGTTTTTTATGCAAATGTCGGCACTTTTTGGACGCTCGCAAGTCACACTATTTACTCATATCTTAAAAACTATGGTATTTAGCGAAACCATAAATATTATTTTTTAAAGTACATTTAGTTATATCTCATTTGGGTGATCCATCGTTTCATGATCATTAAAAATAACGAAGTTATGATGCATTGCAGGCGCGCAGCCAGGAGGGGAGCATGCCCCCCCCCCCCCCCCCCCCCCCCAAACCGTCTTCCATGAACTAAACAATAAAAAAGCATAATCTCTAAATAGTCCCTTCAAATTAGGAAATATTTAAGAAAATTTTCCCACAGTTATGAGATCTGTAAAAAGTTAATTATTACATATATAATATACGTATACATATACAAGGTGTTTCGAAAAGATTGGGACAACGCTTAGCCGTAGATTCTTGACATCAAAACAAGTCGATTTAACTCAAAAAGTAGTGGTCCAACTCTTTTCGTTTTCAAGATACAGGGTGGCAAAGTAAAAAAATTGTATTCGTAATTTGTCTCTGTCTTAGATACTATTATACGTATCTACTTCAAAGTTGGTAACGACATGTTTTTCAGGTCGCTAATTACAATGGTGCTACTACCGATGCCATATTTTATAGATGGCGTTAATTACAAGACTTTTACGTGACACTTTAAGCCACAACTTTTTTGAGATTAGGTTTTGGACATCGTATTCTATTATAATCGAAACGCAATTTAGTTTTCTAAAGAAAAGGTGTACTTGTTTAAACGCGATAAAATGCAAACTTTCAGAGAAATACGCGATTTACAAATTTATCACACACCAGTTCGAGGAAATTCAATTATACCTAAAAGCGGTTTTCTTATCTAGCAGGTGTACGTCAAGTATGATGTCTTGAAGTCGTCAATAGTGCTTGTTGTAGATACGTATAATATTCTCCAAGATAGAGACAAAATATGAAAACAATTTTTTTCCTCTGTATCTTGAAAACGAAAAAAGTAAAACAGCTACTTTTGGGGTTAAATCAACTTGTTTTGGTGTCGAGAGTCTACGCTAAGCGTTGTCCCAATCTTTTCAAAACACCCGGGGTGTTGAATTTCTTCGAACTGGTGTGTGACAAAGTTGTAAATCGCGTATTTCTCTGAAAGAGTGAATTTTATTGCGTTTAAATAAGTACACCTTTCTTTTAGGAAAGTAAATTGCGTTTCGATTATAGTAGAAGACGATGTCCAAAACCTAACCTTAAAAAAGTTATGGCTTTAAGTGTCACGTAAAAGTCCTGTAACTAGCGCCATCTATAAAATATGGCGTCAGCAATATCACCATTGTAATTAGCGACCCTGCAAAACATGTCGTTACCAACTTTGAAGGAGATACGTATAATAGTCTCCAAGATGGAGACAAATTAAGAATACAATTTTTTTACTTTGCCACCCTGTATCTTGAAAACGAAAAGAGTTAGACCACTACTTTTTGAGTTAAATCGACTTGTTTTGGTGTCAAGTATCTACGGCTAAGCGTTGTCCCAATCTTTTAGAAACACCCTGTATAAAATATGAATTTTTTCGTCCTTTTCTCTATATTGCGGAAAAACTACGCATTTTGGTGAAAAATATCAAGAGAGCAAAATAGTAGAGCATAAAATTTCCTATAGATAGATTTTGTCTCTACCTTTTTTTTTTTCGAATTGCGCCTAGTTTCGCCGCTAGAGGGCGCGAAATAAATAAATATACACATAGACTTTTGCGCCTTTTTTAGATTTTGAGCCAAAATTATACATTTTCATGAAAAATTACATGAGATCAAAGTTGTAGAACTTAAAATTCACTATCTTTAGGCGTTTTCTGTTTTTTTTTTTTTTTTCATAAAAATATATATATTTTATGTTCTACAACTTTGTTCTCACGTAATTTTTCATAAAACGGCATAATTTTGACTCAAAATCTAAAGAAAGGCGCAAAAGTCCATGTATATTTATTTCTTTCGTGCCCTCTAGCGGCGAAACTAAGCGGAATTCGAAAAAAAAATGATAGAGACAAAACTTACAGGAAATTTTATGCTCTACAACTCTGCTCTCTTGATATTTTTCACCAAAATGCATAGTTTTTTCTCAAAATAGAGAAAAAGACGAAAAAATGCTAAAATTCATATATATGTATAATATGTATATTTCTCTCTTTTATGGAACTGTGGGGGGTGAAAATCATGATTAGACAACCCAAATACTTCACTTCTTACAGGTCTCATGATTGTGGGAAGATTTTCCATAAAAGTGCGATTTTTTGACTAATTTGAAGGGACTAAAAGCAGTATCCAAATTATCTCTTGAAATTAATATTTTGTAATTAATGCCAATATTATCTAGTAGAGGAATCTGTACACATCCGTTTTCAACCATTTTCTGAAAAGTTTTCCTCAACCTCTGGGGTGGTCGGTTCTATTGCCCCCCAGATGAATTTTCTGGCTGCGCCACTGATGCATTGTTTATAAAAAGTCGGAATATTTGGAGCAGTTTTTGTCAACAAAATAATATATGACTACTTTTACTTTGCATTAAAAGATATTGAAAATTTATTTAAAATTGCCATTTTTTAGCTAAAACAGTTATTTTGGCAATTTTTAGGTCATTTTCGGCCATATCATTTTAAATAATGAAATATCAATATTTGTCAATTGGGAACGAAAACACACGCTATTCAAAATACCGCCTGAAAGTGTTATTTATCTTTAATACATCATTTTTTACAGTAACTTAAACAGTTTTTATGAAAATGGTATCAAAATAATAATTACTGTTAATTTTTGTGCTGTAAATTATTACTTTTTAATCATTATGTTTTTTTTTAATATACTATACTATTTTTACGTGCACATCATTTCAGATTTTATCGCGGTTATAACATAAAAACTGCCCTTTTCAAAAATATTCTAAAAAAAACATACAATTTATTTAGTTTTTTCAAACTTGCTTAAAAACAATGCATCGTAGGACAAAATTTCATACAACTTAAATTGAAGCTTATGAAATTTCCTATTAAGTCGTGCACTTCAAATTATTTTTTTATGTAATTCTAACACACTCTTTAACTTTTTTAACTCTCTTATCTGAGCGAAAGCAAAAACGATATAGAAGGTTTCATTTAAATCCATTCGCTATATTTGCATTCCTATTTATAGACTGTGATGGTGTTTCCATTGATGACTTAAATCACTTTTTTCTAAAATCGATTGGCAATGTCTACATTTTCGGCGCGATTTCAGGTCGAAAAATGCACAATTCCAGTATTTTAGTCCGTTGCTAAGAAACTACCAGAGAATAGACCGGAAAAGATTCGTTGCCAAGCAACGACCAACAAAACCGTACGGGAATGTTACTTTCCCGGCCTAGGCCGGGAAAGTAACATTCCCGTACGGTTTTTTATGTATATTTTAGACAGCAAATAAATACACGCAGACAAACCAATTCACATTAAAATTGCATTTATTAGCAAGCAGTTGGATTGTAATGAAGCAATGTTATGCATTAATACAAATTCCTTAATTTATAATAATATTGATTGTGATTTCAGAAAAAATAGTATGTGTACTTCGGTGTGAAAGCACATTCCCGGACTTCCATGCTTGTTGGCCTCGGCTAGCGCCTCGGCCAACCATTTGCATCGTCGTCCGGGAATGTATTGCTTTCACACCTAAATACACAATATACTATTACTTCCACATCCAGTGGAAGTATAGTAACGACAAAAAAATTTTAAAAAATTTTTATTGTTCATATAAGCTTAAAATGTCACGAAACTTCGAGATTTTAAGTTTGAGCAAAAAAAAATTTCTGTCTGTCGGTCTGTCTGTCTGTCTTTCGGTCTGTCTGTAACTTCTTTTGTGCGCACGTTTACTCTGGAACCGTTTGAGATATTGACTTGAAATTTGGTACACATATGTACTTTAACGAGATCTAGAACTAGATTATATTTTCATCTTGTTCCGTCGAAGGGTTGGGGGGTAAATTGGGGTAAATTTGGGGAAAATAGGTAAATCAAGCAGGTAAGAGTCCATAAAATTGGTATTTAGTATATACAAGAGAAGCTAAGGTCCCAAAAAAAAATTTGGCATTAGCCACCCCCATTACCACCCCCACCTCATTATTAAAGGGGATGAAAAAAAATTGTGAGTTAGTGTGTGTATAAGAACCAGAAACCTCAAAATTTTTTTTTACTTCATCCATTTAATTACTTTAACAAGGTCGTGTGAAAAGTATATTCTTCTCCAAGCTTAGACCAAATGCCATTCTGCAAACATGTCCTTTTTTACATGTATCGGGTGACCACGAGAAACAGGGCTTATTAAAACAAAATATTATTCGGTTAATTATGAAGTGAAAAATTATTTATTGACATAAAAATGTAGTGAAACGTATGCCATTTAAGTTACTTTTGGAAAATAATGTCTGAGAGACCGCCTTCATCGATGCACTCTACCACTCCACCTTTGCAGTTCTCCCACAATCTTTCCAATGTTTGCTGATCAATCAGTTGGATCTCACGACGAATTGCATCTTTAAGTTCGTTTGTAACCAAAGAGGAAGAGATCGTACATGCTGAGGTCTGGAGAACGCGGAGGCCAAGGCACATCTCCAAACCGGGAAATGAGACGAGTGGGGAAGGTACACCGAAGCCGAAGTAACCTCCACTGCACCATTCTGACTGAAATGGCATAACTTCACGAGCTCACGGCCGTCAACCCTGTCTCCCTTCCACCTCTCATTGCCTAGTACAGTCCCAACCAAAAAGGCCCTGTTCCTCGTGGTCACCCGATATTTACTGGCTGTGGCACATCAGCGTTTTGTAATAGAGGAAAAATAAAGTTGGTTTGTTAAAACTTTTGAAAAACGTGGCGATTTACAGGGTGCTGCCAAAGTCTTTGCGAAAAAGAATCAAGACTTTATATTTTAAAGTTTAAAATGTATTCTAAATCTGCGTTTGATTTAAACAAATATAGGTACAATGTTTTACAAACGCTATAGATAGTAGTGTAAATCTGCAAAATTGCCACGCACAACTGACACAGCTTTAGAACACCTAAAGAAAGTGCAAATATGGCTGGGTATCAATTTGGTATCAAATGATTGGGCTTAGAAACTACCAAGTTCTTCCAAATCCAATGAATCAACAAAAAGCGCCTGAAAATTTATTAAAATAGCATATTGTGTATTTAGGTGTGAAAGCAATACATTCCCGGACGACGATGCAAATTGTTGGACAAGGCGCTAGCCGAGGCCAACAAGCATCGAAGTCCGGGAATGTGCTTTCACACCAAAATACACATACTATTTTTTCTGAAATCACAATCAATATTATTGTAAATTAAGGAATTTGTAGTAATGCATAACATTTCTTCATTACAATCTAACTGTTTACTAGTAAATTAAATTTTAATGTGAGTTGGTATGTCTGCGTGTATTTATTTATTGTCTAAAATATACGTACAGTTTTGTTAATCGTTGCTTGGCAACGGATCTTTTCCGGTCTGTTTTCTAATAGTTTCTTCGCAACGGACTAAAATACTGGAATTGTGCATTTTTCGATCTGAAATCGCGCTGAAAATGTAGACATTGCGATTTCAGAAAAATAATATTTTGCAAATGATAAAACAGATTGTGGTCAAAGCTGTGAATGCAGAAAGAGATGTGTACTAACTGTGAACCTATTGTCCTAACTGATGAAGACGATGAAAAGCATGATTTTGATGAAAATATAGTTAAAACACAATAAATAGATATAGGATAAAATATTTTAAGACTTAAATTATTTTGTGTTTAATTCATGTTTTTCACTTTTTATGAATTTTATGTTTAAAATTTTCAGTTTTCATTAATTTTTTCAAAATGTTATTTTTCTAATAAATATCATGGTTTTTGATGCCATAGAAATCTTATAACCACTTTATTTTGGGTTATTTTAATATTTCTTGATTCCATGGATTTTTCCGAATTTTCCTATAGATTTCTAAGCAATGGCGGCAATTTTTGAATTGTAGGGGTTTTAGTATTTAAAATCAGGAAACTATAAAAAAGAAATTCAGCCAAATCCATGTTTTACCGACCGGTTCCCAAATAACGCACCGAGTAACGCACCTTTTTTCCGGTCCTCCACTAATACCAAGTCTTCGAAAATTTAACAACTGTCGGAAAATAAAACTGTAATAAGCTGGAAAACACGCAATAATGAAAAAATAATTACAAAAAGAACCATCCAACATAAAGCGATTTAATTAAGTTTTGTAATTGGGATTTGTTCTCTACGTCTGCTGTCAATGCTTTATTTGATATTTCCAAATGGTTAAATTTTCTATAGATAGCGTAATGACTAATGAGTGTTAATAATGGAGAGATATCCTAGGGGGTCCAGTCGTATCCGTTAATAGTAAACTGTAACATCTCCTACATTATCATTCTTTGATTTCAACATTCTTAATAATTATTGATATTAATTAGATTTGAGCACTGGCTCTAATAAATGGAATCATAAATGACGCTTCATTAAGTCTAACATCGCTGATATCAGGTCTTCAAAGGAGGAACATGTATGTAAATTAATTAACATTCTTAAAGTTTGGAATATTTTGTTGCCAAAGGCTTGTTGCTACTTACGTATTGGATAGGCTTGCACACTGTGTCTGTTACCTGGAAAAAGAGAACATAATTATTTTCGATTTCTAACGGAAGTTTACGAAAGATTGGCTTAAGACACCGTCTGCTACTTACTTAGGAATACTGCAATACGATATCGACATTTATCAACATTTTTGTTTTTATATAGACAAATAGACAGATGTTTATTATTATTATTATTACACAGCTAAATACATTTGCAGCAAGTCAGTTAGACAAAACTCTTCTGTTTATATAAATAATAATAGTATAGAGTATAAATATATATAAAAAATTTCACTTAAATATAAAAAATAATCACAAAATAGAACGGAAAAAGATTTAAAACTGTTTTATACTGGATTATATCAATATAAAAAAGCGAATTTCGTACCTCGCCGAAGTCATAAATGAAGACGGAACACAATTTTCAGTACGAAGGACCACCCCGATGTACTCAAAATGCAAGTACGTTCACGTCACATAAAAACGAAGGTTTATCAATGTTTCATCGACTATATTTCCCATGGGAAGTTTCGGAGTTAGAAGACATTTCTGTGAATGTGACAATGGGAATCGAACTGTTGGAAGTTGTTCCCATGTAGTTGCTGTCGTGTATTATCTTTCGTATGGACGATATCTATCAAACATACCTAAACCGGCAGAAGTTCTCTCCCTATTGTTCCAGAAGGATAGCATGATTGTAGTGATTGTAGATGACAGTGAGGAAGATTAACATTCAAATGCTTCTTAGGTTAGTAATGCTATGATCTAGTGCCGCAAAACTGTTAACAATACGTGACAAGCTCATTCCCCTGCCGACAGTAGTATGTAAATAATGACAGGCTTTTGACAAGGTACTCGATAGTACCGCTGACTTTAGTTTTTACCCTTAATAATATTTAACATTAAGGCTACAAACTGATTTTTGCGGCGCAAGAGAGTTCAGCTCTACTGATCATCTAATTAACTGTCAGAGTTGCAGCTTTCTATTGGTTCCTTTACAACGTTCACCATCCCATAAACACTAATCACTAGTACTACTACTCGGGTGTCCATATTTACTTTGCAGTGTAGCCTTCTTTACTTGTGAAGGGTTAATTGTCCACAAAATATGCATATGGCACTACGAATTTCGACATTTTTTTTAAGTATGGCGTAATCTTCCGTCAAAGCTGGGGAAAAATATAACATAAGTGAGTCCGCAAACATGCTACAAAAAAATTTCAGGCTGGTGTTGTAGAGATAAGTTACCCCAAAAAAAATCTGAAAATAATGTATATGTTTTTTTATTGTATCTGTTCTCGGAATTTGAGCGTGATGTTTTGTTTAGTACTTTCTCAGTAGGTCTTTAACATATATTTTTAACATGCGCCGTTTCTTAGGAAAAAAACAGTTTTGCTAAAACCAACCCTCTCCCTTATTTACCCCAAACCGGTCCCCTTCTCGGGCAAATATTTTGTGAAATTGCTACTTTCCGCGATTGCTTCCTATTGTACAAATATAAGCACCAGATGCTTGGGGGCAGGTATACCATGCTTACCCGGCTATGCCCTTTAGGAGATTCCCCCATTCAGATCGAATTCTAACGCACAGGTCAAAATCCTTCTTATGGGGCATCCCTTATTTCCTCTAGCACCGAAAAACCAACGCCAAAGTGTTTGTGCCTCAAGTTCATAAGATTAGGGATTAGAGAGTTAGAATGTAGATGAAAGTTACTTCCCCATCCCTCCAAAACCTGCGGTCAGGGTTATCAACCACTCCAATAGCGTGCAGATGTTTTCTGAAAAAGCCGTGTCCAGTCAAAAGACCTACCATGATTCTGACATGTTTCCAGCTTAGTCGCAGGAATTTCTCTGTCCGCTTCGGCAAGGGCCACGAAATAAGGAGTTTGGCTTACCCAGAAGCCAAGGAACTGGGAACGAGTCCAGTTCATTATAGCCTTCATAGCATTTGACCTAGGGTTCCTGGCCCAGATAGTTTCGCTGAGAGCCCCCTCTGGCCAGTACGTCGCCCTCAATATTACTGTGGTACCCTAGTATTCATTTTTGTAATAGCCAAAAAAGTGATGTGACGCATAGGAAGCCCAGATATTTGAGAAAAAATTATTTTTATGACCTTTGACCTTGAATAAATAAAGACACAAACGCGACATCGATGGAGACTTTTGAGACGTTGCTTCTAAAGTTAAAATAAAAGTGTTAGCAAAATTTCAGCTCACTTGGATTTTTTTGGCAGATGCTGCTTTTTCCTACCTAATGTATCTGGACTATAGCTGATGCAAGGGCCTTAAAGGCCGCTTGAGCACGAATATTACTGGTAAAGTCTGACAAAATATATTTAAAGAGATTTTTTGTAGATAATGCAATCCCCCACAACTTTTATTAGTAACTTTTCATAATAAACAAGTTGTGAACAAAAAAATTTGAGAACTTACAGAGTGGAAAACTTGGAAAGTCATAAATGTTATTCTAGATCGATATTTAATATAACTAACTTCGACAGACTAAAATTTGGCCAGTTCGTAGCATATTCTCAACTTTTCAAAATAGACGCAGCCCACACAAACCGAAAAAAAAAAAAATGTAAATCCTATAGTCAAAGTGTTGGCTGGTCATTGCAAGAACCTGTTCAACTTTATAGATATACATCGACAACAAAGCAGACATTATAATATATTATTAGTTGAAACAAACCTCTACATTCGTTCAATTTGGTTTTCAACAAATTATTTACCAAACACAAAGTCAATTAATCACAAACGTTGTTTAGCTCAAATTACGTTAAAATAAATGTGTGTAATAATATGCTTAGTGTCAGTTTTTTAACAACAAATTACGCCCACTTTTTGCTGTTTATACGAATGGTTCATTTGTTTTATAATATTAATGATTAGATGCTTCTTTTACAGATTTTATGTGGTTGCTGTACCGCGAAAGAGTTCATATTTCCAAAAGAAAACTACACCACTTGTTGAATCAAGTAAGAAATTGATGTTAGATATCTACATTTCCATAAGGGAATTAAATAAAAAGAGAAGGAATAGTATATTATGAATATCATATCAATGGTGGATTTACAAAGATAACTTCATGGGGTGATTTAAATTTCATTGCCTGAAAATTATTTTCTACAATCAATTCAAATTAGCGCTTATAGCCGTGAAGAAAAGGAATTTTCCTTCAAAAATAATATTTGTGAATATTTTCCCCATTGAATGAAACAAATTGATTTTAGTATTACCGCAAAAAAAAACTAGAGCCTATAGTCAATTACAGATGGACAACTGAGCGGATGCAACGAAATTCAGTTTGAACCTCTTGGAGTATGGAACCCTAAGAAACATTGTTCTGGTATTATACAAAATGTATACACATAATGTAACTATTATCTATTTGAATCTGTGAATAGATGATACGATGTATTGGCACACCTAGAACGTTCTAAAACTGTATAATCAAGAGTATCTGAGAGAGAGAGAGAGAGAGGCTTCTGGGGATGCTTTCAATGGGCAGCGACTTGGGTCTATTTTCGGTGCCCAGGTAGACACTCCCCGATCCTCGTTTATTTCCTTAGTCAAATACCCGAGATTTAGTAATGTTGATTTTTTTGAATAACATGATCTTGCCTACAGTGCATCTTGTCAGCTTGTTCATACACATGTATTCAAATGGTATTAGCTATTGCCAAATAATTTTTGAAACCTTTGGTTCTTGTACACACACTAACTCACAATTTCAATTTTTTACCCCCCTTATTGGGTGGGGTGGTAATGGGGTTGGGTGAATGAAGAAATACTTTTTAGGCCATGACTCTTCGTACATAAATACAGTAAATCCCAATTTTATGGACTCGTACTTGTTTGCTTTACAAATTTACCCCCTAACCCTTCGACGGAATAAGCGCAAAATATAGTCTAGTTCCGTTTCTCATTATAGTACATAGGTGTACCATATTTAAAGTCGATATCTTAAATCGTTCCTGAGCAATCGTGGGCACAAAAAGTTACAGACAGAACGATAGACAGAATTTTTCTCTGCTCAAACTTAAAATTTCGACGATCTGACATTCTAAGCCTATCTGAGCAAAAAAAATTCAAACATTTCTTCGCCGTTACTATACTTCCGCTCTACTACGTGGATGTCGAAGTATTAAACAAAAAGACATATAAAATATATAAAGCAAAATAATAATAATTTTACAAGAAAAATAATAAAAATAAAACTGGAATGAAAGTATATAACGATAATAATAAATAAGTGTAATAATAGTATATTAAGTAATAAGAAAGATAGCGCAAAAAAAGTTTTTTTGCACGATGGACCTTTTTTGTTTATTTACAATATGTGTTTATAGGACAATAGTTTATGTTTACTGATTGCTAGGCTAAACCCGTCGGTAAGTGATTCACTTCCCGACGCCAAAACTGAACGATAAGTAAAATTAATAAAGTATATATGTTATTTCATAAAAATAAGGACAAAAAGGAAATTTATATTTATTTAAAGAAGAATATAGTTATTCATTAGGCTAGTGAGTTATTTTTACAATTAATTATTTTTTATTTATTTGCCTTTATCATGATTAGAGAATATTATTTAGGTATTATGCAAATCACAACTTACACACTTTTTATTTATTATGAAAATACCTACTTTCTGTATATTGTTGCCCTAATCTGGGCACGCTAATATACTAGTCAGGTAAATGCTAAGAATCCTATCATGTAATTTAATACTTCGTCAGTATTAGCTAGAAGAGTAGTTGTTTTGATTGATTCTCCAATAATGAGTGTTTTAAAGTATTTACCCGACTAGTATATTAGCGTGCCCAGATTAGGGCAACAATATACAGAAAGTAGGTATTTTCATAATAAATAAAAAATGTTGTGATTTGCATAATACCTAAATAATATTCTCTAATCTAGTGAGTTATGTTACATATAAGTCACGCAAGAAAAGTTTAAACCCGCGAGCCCAAAGGGCGAGTGGGCTAATTTTCTTAAGTGACTTATATGTAATAACTCACGTGTCTAATACAACATTTTATCCAACACTTTCATATAAATGCTTTTTCAGTGACAAACAATAAAATTATTAAAATGTCATGTCATCGATTTTTTGTCAGTTATCAATGTCAAAGTCAACAGTGTTTCTCTAAAAATATAAAATACAAGTAGCTTATTGCTAAGTAGATTCTGAATGGATGTGCCGAGAAAGCTGTGGTTGTTATCCATTTTGTTTGTAACCAGGGGTTTGTTTAATAAACATTGTGTAATTAGCATCAAAATGGAAAATTGTGAAAGATATAATATGGAAATTCTGACCGATATTTTGTAAGAAGCCAAAGAAGCTACGGCCAATTTAATTCCAGAAAGTCCAAAATAACCTATTTTAAAGAATATCTACAGTTTGAAAAAAGAGGAGTTAGTGCTGTAAACGAAGTGCTTCTCGCTTACTTTCTACATTTAAGTAAAAAAATTGCACCTTCTTCGATGTGGACTAAATATTCTATGATAAAGGCGACTTTAAAAGTGTACAGGAACTTTGATATAACAAGATATGGAAAACTTGCAAACAGCGGCGGCTGGTGAAATTTCAATATTTTATTTCTCGTCTATGGCGCATGGGACCCATACGAAATTTGGGAAATAACATCTAAAGAAGCACTTCTCTAATACCCCTAAAAAATTTTGAAAAAGCAGTTTGCGAAAAAATTTTTGAAAATTCGTTAGCCTCCCCTGGGTCTAGGAGCTCCTGTTTATTTTTATTTTTTTTTGTTAGATGCATTTGACTTTTCATAAAAATACAACAGATTTTGGAGTTTATGAAAATATTTTCATTACTAACTGAGATACAACGAATTGAAATATTGTAATTTGTTAAATTGTAAATTACAAAATTTCAGTTCATTGTATTTCAGTTTGTTGAGAATTAAATGTAATTATCGAAGAATTTGCGCCTAGTAATTATCAATCGTAGGTTCGACGAAATTTTATTGCGTATTATTAGTTGCCTATCATTTTGTGTCAGTTAAGATTGCCCCCACCACTAGATACTTAGATAGAAGAATATAGAAAGACTCGCGTGCTAGCAGTCATCGAGAACAGACGACGCGCGTTCTAGAAGTCAATCGACGCGCGTTCTAGCAGTCAATCAAAATAGACGACTCGCGTTCTAGCAGTCAATTAGAAATAGAAGACTCGTTGTGGAAATCAATATTTTAATCTGTTGTGTGTGCGTGATTATATGTAACATTTAGAAGTTAGAAAACCCCAGGAAGATTGCTCCACTGGAACAGCACAGAGGCCTCTGAACAAGACATTCATCACAACCCCGGAGCAGGAGGATCCAGAAACAGTACACGTGGTAAGCTCGCTTAACTGACCTAACGTTCATATTATAGTTACTTTATTTACCTATTAATCCCAAATCAACTACATAAAGGAAAAATACAGTCTGCTTAGCTCTAATGAGCTTTTTGTTATATTAATAACGACCATTTTTTGGTGCCTTCGACCCTGATTGATAATTAATAGGTGAATATATTAGTGTGGAATTTTAGATTAGCATTCTCCATTTCACGTTTTTTGTTAGATGGTCGGTTAGCATTCAAACTGTTAGCCAATGACAGAGTAGCTGCCAGAGCTCTCTAAATAGGAACTACTTTTCGTTGTACGGCGCAGTCGCAGCGTACGCTTGTCACGCCGTTCGAAGTAACAGCTGATTTAGATTTACACGCAAGGGACGACATTGCATTCCGTTCTGTTTACCACCATTTAAAATATAGTTTGAAAACTGATTATTTAGCATTGGGTTAAATAATTCAGAAGTAGATAATTTTAACTTATAATACTGCTGGTTAACATTCAAGCAAATATAGTTATAGTGTTATAGTGCGATTTTTAATCCATTCTGTTTGTTTGTTTACATTAGCAGTTAGTAGATTCCGCGAAGTTAAAATTTCCCCGTCATTTACTTGTTTATATGGTGAATCCAGTTGTAAACTGAACTGTTTTAGATATTGTTATTTCAGCTAATAGTCGTGGAATGCAATGTTAATATCCCACTGTTGAGGGGTTAAATTAGTCAATTATAGCTAGTCAGAGGTACGGTTTTTGTAGTATAAATTTATTCTGAAATATTTCAGTGATTTATAACCTCGTAACCGTGGATAGAGATCATTTTCCTTTTGTTCAGACATAGTGTAGTTTGTAGCGTCAAGGGTTGCCTTTGAGGAGTTCTCTCATATGGAAGCACTTTTAGACTTTTAGATTACCTTTTTTAGTTCTTTTCGTAACTCAAGTTTAGAGATTAGTGTAGATACTTTGGGAATCGCTTAGAGGGTTGTGTTATAGTGGTAGTAAAACACAGTTTAGTCAATCATAGAAAATAGTTACGAAATTATAGTTCAATTTCATTGTAGAAAATGTCAGCCGCAGACAAATTGAAAAAATACAGGGCGTTTCAGACATCTGAAATAAATAGATTGCAAGAAATTCATGAGATTTGCGAAAGGGCTTTAGCGGATAAAAAATATCATACTGCCTTTAAGTCGAGATTTGCACAATTGGAAGCTATTAAAGGGGAATTTGATAGAAATTATTCGGGTATTTTAAACCTATTAGCGCTTGATAAAGATGCAGATTTAGATGCTGAATATGCAATATTACGTAGTTTTGAGAAACAATATTATGCTATACAGACGGCACATACAGATCTTTTTGAAAAAGATGATAATAGGAGGATGTCGCTGTTGCATAATACTACTTCGGTTGTGCCTAGTCACATCAACCTTCCGAAAATAGAGTTGGCGAAATTTTCTGGAGACATTAAAGCTTTTCCCTCTTTTATTCAGCTTTATGATGCCTTAATTCACACAAATGAGAGTTTGTCAGACATTGAAAAGTTTAACTATTTACTGTCTTCGTTAAAAGGGCCGCCTCTTAGTATGGCTCAATATTTGCCGATGTTAGCGGGCAATTATAAGGTTGTATATGATAACCTGGTGAAAAGATATTCAAATAAGCGTTTATTAGCTAATGCTTATTTTTCTGAGTTAGAAAATGCTCCAAAAATTTCGTCAGATAGTATAGTCGAACTTCGTAAACTTTTAGATAGTTATCAAGAAAACTTAGCAGCTCTTCGTAATTTAGAATTTCCAGTTGACCACTGGGATTTTATTCTTAGCCACATGCTCATGAAACGTCTTGATGGCGCGATACTTACGCGGTTTGAATTGCACCATGGTAGTACGACCACTATACCCACTTATGCGAAATTAGTAAAGTTCTTAGAAAACCATTGTGTCACATTAGAACAAATGGATCAATCTTCCTCTAGATTAAAAAATAAAAAGATAGATATTAGTAGACCACCACACTCTAGTAAGCCACAGCATAGGTCTGCCTTCTGTGCTACGGCCTCGAAGCCTGCTCACAGCCTAGATTGTTGTTTATGTAAATCATCCCACGTAGTTAGCAAATGTCCACAGTTTATAGAAAAAAATCCTCAAGAACGTTATCAATTAGTAAGACAGTTCCGATTATGTTTGAATTGTTTGAGCGCTGCACATAGCATCAAACAATGTAGCTCAAATTTTAGATGTCGAACTTGTCATAGTAAACATCATAGCATGTTGCATTTTAGTAGAAAGACTGAGCCACAGGCTCCTAGTACACCGGTACTAGAGTCGGCTAGTCATTCCCGCGCGGAGGAGTTGAACCCCGCCGGTAGCGCAGGTCCTAGCACCTCTTTTAGTTCCTTGTCGGGTTTCGTGCGTAATAAAAATGGAATTTTATTATCCACAGCTCTTATAGAAGTTAGAAATAGTAGGGGGATTTTTGAAAAATGTCGGGCATTATTAGATAGTGGAGCGCAACTTAGTTTTATTTCGCAAAAATGTGCTCATAGATTAGGAATTCGTCAGTTTGACACGTCAATGTCAGTTCAAGGGTTATGTCAGACACCACTAGTGTCTCAAGCCTCCGGGGTAGACATCACTTTGCGACCGGTTGGTCAACCTACTCCGACATTCGACCTTAGTGCTATAGTTTTGCCAAAAATCTGTTCAGATTTGCCTTCAGCGCATTTAGATATAGAAGCGTGGCCGCATCTGTGCAACGTCACTTTGGCGGACCCCAAATTTAATTGTCCAGGCCCTATTGACCTACTTTTAGGCGCGGATATTTTCCCGTTACTTTTAACTAGTGGGAGGATTCTAGGCGCAGAAAATACCCCTATAGCTATCAATACGGTGTTTGGATATATTTTAATGGGGAATACACAGCAACCTACTCCAATAGTAAATTCTTTCTTTTGTTCAGTAGATAGTAGTTCACTAGAAAATTTAGTTACAAAATTTTGGCAACTGGAAAATGTCCCAGAACATTCCAGGCTTTCTCCAGATGACGTCATCTGTGAAAAGTATTTTTTAGATAGTCATTGTAGAACCGATAGTGGAAGGTTCGTAGTTTCTCTCCCTTTCAGGGATAATAGTGTGTTTTTTCCGAACACAAGGCAGCTAGCTATTAATAGATTTCTTTCTTTAGAACGACGATTAGTAAAAAATCCGTCGTTGCATTTAGAGTATTCGAATTTTCTTAGGGAATATTTAGAATTAGGTCACATGGAACGAGTTTCTGACGAAACCGTCTCAGACAACGCATTTTATATTCCACACCATTGTGTACTCAGACCAGAGAGCCCCACGACAAAGTTGCGAGTAGTATTCGATGCGTCGATGAAAGCCTCCAATGGCATTTCATTAAACGATAGTTTGCTAGCTGGTCCGAAATTGCAGAGAGATATAGTCACAATTTTATTGAATTTCAGATTACATAACTTTGTTTTCACCGCTGACATTAAACAAATGTACAGGCAAATATTAGTTAATCCTAATCAAGTAGATTATCAGCGTATAGTTTGGCGATTTTCACCTAGGGAGGAAATACAAAATTTTAGATTATTAACGGTTACGTATGGGGTAAATTGTGCACCCTATTTAGCAATTCGAGTGTTGCAACAATTGGCGGAGGACGGTGCTAGTAGATTTCCGTTAGCTGCCGCCGCATTAAAGGTAGACACATACATGGATGACATAGTTACGGGCAGTGATACTCTCGAGGAAGCTACTCTCTTGCAAAACCAGCTGATCGGTTTATTAAAAGAGGGTGGTTTCGAACTGCGCAAGTGGGCGAGCAACGATACGTCCTTGCTTTCCACTTTACCTTCTTCTCATTTAATGCATAGTTCGTTATCATTTGACAAGGAAGAAAGTTTAAAGATATTAGGGTTAAAATGGTATCCTGCCAACGATGTGTTCTCATTTAATGTGCAAACACTTGACAAATCTTGTACCAAACGTAGCATCCTTTCAGAATTAGCTAGAGTTTTTGACCCTTTAGGAATCTTAACGCCTGTCACATTTTTTACAAAACATTTAATACAGCGCCTATGGTGTTTAGGTTTGGGATGGGACGACACTCCACCTCCAGAAATTTTGCGAGCTTGGCAACAGTATCGTGCAGAGCTGTCACGGCTTTCGGACATACATTTAGCTAGACGTATAGTAGTGGGTAATTTACGCTGCGAACTTCACGGGTTCTGCGATGCTAGCGAGAAAGGCTATGCCGCAGTAAGTTACATTAGGGCCCTAGATTCGGATGGTAACGTATCCTTGTCGTTCTTATGTGCCAAGTCTCGGGTCGCTCCACTTAAACGCATTTCTATTCCTAAGCTGGAGTTGTGCGCCGCTGTATTATTAGCCGATTTATTATCGTTCTGTCTCTCTGTATATAGTAGTAAAATTCAATTTCATAGAGTTTGTGCTTGGTCGGATTCCATGGTAGCGATTTCTTGGATAAAATCGTCTCCACATAGGTGGCAGACATTCGTTAGTAATCGTGTAGCACATATCCAAGAAAAACTGTCTCCGACAGCGTGGTATCACGTTTCTTCTTTAGAAAATCCCGCCGATTGCGCATCCCGGGGGTTATTCCCCTCGGAATTAGTCCACCATTCCCTATGGTGGGGGGGACCCGATTTTTTGTACCGTCGCGACGAATTATGGTTAGAAAAAGAGAGTAATGTGTCTGTTCCTTCCGAAGCCTTGGAGGAAGAACGAAAAATTACTCTAACTACTTTAGTCGATTCAAACATTTTAGATGAACTTTTAGAAAAACATAGTAGTTTAGAAACGATAAAACGAGTAGTAGCATACATGGTGCGTTTTATTCGTAATCTTAGAAATCCTAGTCAACGCCACTTAGACAATTTTTTATCTCTTTTAGAAATGCGAAATTCCATTTTCGTTTTAGTTAGTCACGTACAACGCTCACATTTTAGTCAAGATATAGTAAGGTTGAAAAAGCGACTATCGCCGTCAAGGCCTTTGAGAAGATTGAACGTATTTTTAGATGAACAGGACATTTTACGTGTAGGCGGTCGGCTTTATCATTCTCAGTTGGGGTTTGATAAAAAGCACCCTATACTCTTACCGCGTTCCTGTCGGTTAACGCAGCTTCTTATAGAAAATGTTCATATCAAGTACCTACATGCAGGGCCACGGACAGTACAGTCGATTCTAGCTCAACAATTTTGGATATTGTCACCAAAACGGGCCATTCGTAGCGTCTTGACGAAGTGTGTAAGGTGTTGGCGTACGAACCCTACACCTCTCCAACCCCTTATGGGAAATTTACCTGCAGTTCGAGTGTCACAATTGAAACCATTTCTTCACGTAGGCGTGGACTACGCTGGTCCACTAATGATTACTGTGGGTAGGGTTCGGGGAGCTGTGGTTAGGAAGGCGTATTTGTGCTTAATTGTTTGTATGGCCACCAAGGCTGTGCACTTAGAATTAGTCTCGGACATGACCGCCGAGGCTTTTTTAGCTGGATTACGGAGATTCGTCGCAAGACGAGGTAGATGTAGTAAAATTTATAGTGATTGCGGATCAAACTTTGTGAAGGCTCACAAAGAACTTAGTAGTTACATGAAACTGGCCGCGGGCCAAGTAGCGATAGATTGGCATTTTAACGCGCCCTCGTCGCCCCATATGGGCGGCTTATGGGAGAGTGGTGTTCGTTCAGTAAAAACACATTTAAAGAGGGTCATAGGGGAACAAATCTTAACATATGAAGAACTCTATACGGTTCTTGTACAAATAGAGGCCATCCTCAATTCGCGACCCTTGACTGCGCTTAGTTCGGATCCAAATGACTTGTCTGCCCTGACACCAGGTCATTTCCTTACTTTAGAGCCATTGACGGCTGTCCCGGATGCAGACGTTACCGGTATTTCGTTGTCACGACTTAGTCGCTGGCAATTATTACAAAGAATGCACCAGAGTTTTTGGGTGAGGTGGCATTCCGAATATTTGCATACTTTGCAACAAAGGGGAAAGTGGTTAGACCCGGGGAAAGCTATTTCACCTGGTGTTTTAGTGTTGATAAAGGTAGAAAATTTACCCCCTTTGCAATGGCAGTTAGGCCGCGTAACAGAAACTCATCCAGGAGCTGATGGTATAGTCCGGGTGGTAAGCGTACGAACGAGCACTGGCATATTCAAGCGACCAGTTGTCAAACTGTGTCCGCTGCCTGTCGATTGACAGCGTTTTAGTTAGTAATTTAGTTTTTCTCGTTTATTTTTAGTTTTTTTTTGTTAGTTTAGATTTGGTAAAATAACTCGTATTTTGGTGAGGGGAATGTTGAGAATTAAATGTAATTATCGAAGAATTTGCGCCTAGTAATTATCAATCGTAGGTTCGACGAAATTTTATTGCGTATTATTAGTTGCCTATCATTTTGTGTCAGTTAAGATTGCCCCCACCACTAGATACTTAGATAGAAGAATATAGAAAGACTCGCGTGCTAGCAGTCATCGAGAACAGACGACGCGCGTTCTAGAAGTCAATCGACGCGCGTTCTAGCAGTCAATCAAAATAGACGACTCGCGTTCTAGCAGTCAATTAGAAATAGAAGACTCGTTGTGGAAATCAATATTTTAATCTGTTGTGTGTGCGTGATTATATGTAACATTTAGAAGTTAGAAAACCCCAGGAAGATTGCTCCACTGGAACAGCACAGAGGCCTCTGAACAAGACATTCATCACAACCCCGGAGCAGGAGGATCCAGAAACAGTACACGTGGTAAGCTCGCTTAACTGACCTAACGTTCATATTATAGTTACTTTATTTACCTATTAATCCCAAATCAACTACATAAAGGAAAAATACAGTCTGCTTAGCTCTAATGAGCTTTTTGTTATATTAATAACGACCACAGTTAGTAATGAAAATATTTTCATAAACTCCAAAATCTGTTCTTGTATTTTTATGAAAAGTTAAATGCATATGACAAAAAAAAATAAAAATAAACAGGAGCTCCTAGACCCAGGGGAGGCTAACGAATTTTCAAAAATTTTTTCGCAAACTGCTTTTTCAAAATTTTTTAGGGGTCATTAGAGAAGTGCTTCTCTAGATGTTATTTCCCAAATTTCGTATGGGTCCCATGCGCCATAGACGAGAAAAAAAATATTGAAATTTCACCAGCCGCCACTGCTTGCAAATGAGCATCTTATGTCAAAGGTAGGTGTTTATTATGATGTTCTTGTTTTTATGCATTTAATTGTTTGGGTTTTAAAGGTTACATTAATATTGGGAGTTTGCGGTGCCTGCCATTGCGGTGAACTGACCTACTTAAGCGTCGAAGACATAAAAGATAAAGAACAATATCTATATATATCCATACCAGATATCAAGACGAATAAATTAAGAAGTTTCACAGTTTTAAATGAAGGATTTTCGGTAAACCCTTTCGATTTGATTAGGAAATAAGTGTCTTTAAGACTGCAAGATGTGTCTCACAAAAGATTTTTCGTAAATTTTCAAAGGGGAAGTGCACTGTCCAATGCGTTGGATTAAATAATCTCTCAAGAATTGTAGCTGATTATTTGCAATTGCCAGATGTAGATTTGTATACTGGCCATAGCCACTGACCATAGCATGCGCCGTTCCTCTTTTGGCCAATGCTGGGGGTGACATTACCACCTTTAAACGTCACGGTGGGTGGAAATGATCCACCGTGGCGGAGGTTTATTTGGAAAATTAAGTCTCAAACAAGATTGTTATTGCTAAAAAAATACAGGGAGAGCAGCACAACGAGTCAGGCGATACAGACGTCGTTACTAGTATAGAGAAAAAAACCGCTGCCCAAGGAATCACTACTTCCACATCCAGATTTTTTTCCAAGTCACTCACAACGAAAAAAGTTTGTAGGTGGAAATGATTGTTCATGGAACTTTAATAATATAATATTTGAAATCCTCTACTTCAAAGACCCATAAAACGATACCCCACATCTGTAGCGGGGTGGGGGTGGTGATAGGAGGTGGTAGTGGGGGTGGATGAAGTTAAAAAATATTTTGAGGTTTCTGGTTCTTGTACACACACTAAATCACAATTTTTTTTCATCCCCTTTAATATTGGGGTGGGGGTGGTAATGGGGGTGGCTAATGCCAAAATTTTTTTGAGACCTTAGCTTCTCTTGTATATACTAAATACCAATTTTATGGACTCTTACCCGCTTGATTTAACTATTTACCCCAAATTTACCCCCAACCCTTCGACGGAACAAGATGAAAATATAATTTAGTTCTAGATCTCGTTAAAGTACATATGTGTACCAAATTTCAAATCAATATCTCAAACGGTTCCAAAGTAAACGTGCGCCCAAAAAAGTTACAGACAGACCGAGAGACAGACAGACAGAATTTTTTTTTCGCTCAAACTTAAAATCTCGTCGTTTCGTGACATTCTAAGCCTATTTGAACAATAAAAATTTTTAAAAAATTTTTTGTCGTTACTATACTTCCACTGGATGTGGAAGTAATTGTGTACAGGAGAGCAGTTTTCTTTGTGAAAAATCGAATATGATGACAATAAATGTTAATATAAATATAAATAAATAAGTGTTAGTGCATCGATTCTTTGTTTTGTTAATTTTTCGTATAATAAAGACAATAAATATATTACTTGGACTTTTTTTTATATTAAAATTAATCTTTAGTGACTAAATCACTTTATCTCACTAGTGATCTAAAGTATGGAACTTTAGCTCACTACTTTATCTCACTATTGACTTATGGGCCATTTTATACCTTCAAAATCTCATCAATAAAGATCACTTTATATGAAAGTGTTGGACAAACATTATTTTCTGCATGATCGTATTAAATTACACTTCAATTAAAATAATTTAATTTCTATTAAATAAACGAAAGGTCAAAATATAGATATCATATTTGACAAGTTGGATTTGCCGCGAAATATAAACGTCACTTTTGACTTTTCATTTATTTAGTATAAATTAAATTATGCATCTTAATTAAAGTGTAATTTAATACGACCATGTAAAAAGCAGTATAAGCTTCACGAACGTTAAGGGTTGCACTGACAAACGTCCCTTACCGTTCTCGATACTTATACTATTTCGAACAAAACTTAAATAAGATCACTTCTGATAAAACATTTATTTTTTAAAATATTATCAAAAACGCAATCCCCTCTTTCCCAAACTAATTTTGCCCTCGATCTTGAGGTAGACTCGTCATGTCCTAAACTAATTGTTTTCTTATACTGAAAATTTGACGTTATTTTGATTGTACTATATCAAATTCTAGATGAATATTTTAAAATTATCAGAGACTCTTTATGTTAAAACGATAATTATAAGACCTTGAAGAAAGGTACAAGGTGCTATGAAGCAACACCAAATTAATCAAATATCGAAGCAACTTAAGTGGGTGTTTTAAAATAATCATTAGCATGGTACTTTCGACCGGAAAACCAATTACAACTTAAGCAATATCAAAACAGTCACGAACTGAACATACTGATAAAATATTTATTCACCAACAGTATATTTTTTTGCAAACTAAAAATATCCAGAACTAATTTGAATCCTTGGCAACAAATTATAAGTTTGAAAAAACTAGCAATATAAGCGAGAATAGAAGAGGTAAATCTTAACTTTCTATTTGGTATTTAAAATAATAAATTATCTTCGGTTACAAATAAGACATTACACATGTCGACACTTCATATTAATATTTTACATTTTGCTTTTATATTGTCTTACAAAGCGGATTAACAACACACTTATTAATGTTTCTATACACAAATTGTTGTTTGGAAACTGTGTGATATTGGCTATACATGAATGATCCAAGAAAAATTATGGGAAGTTTATGTAAATAAAATATATATTTTAAAGAATTTAATATTTAGTGTTATATTATTCCTAACTCGACGTTTTAAATGAGATAATTTATGTTTTCACTATAGAATTAGCTTGGATATTTTTTTATGTAGTTGATATATAGGCAATACTTAGGAGCTATTAATTTAACAAAGAAATAAATAAATGTAAATTTTCAGTTAAAATATTATTCGGGTACCAATATAATAGCAGTAATATATAAAAATTCGGCAGTTATTTGGAAATAAAGATAATTTTATATAAGTTAAAAAAACTTAAATGGGTACGTATCATATAAACTGCGAAGTTTATTATTTAGTTAATCCAATAAATATAAAAATTCTAAATAATATGTAAATGTATAAATAAACACGCAAAGGATGTGTAAAGTGATATCCATTGGAATTAAACGTTTGGCATTAATATTAACTAGTCAATTTATAAAGTTGCATAGAAGGTAGGTATTTAAATCTAGAGAAATATTATAGTCCAGTCAGGTTTGAGATGGGGGTCGAAATGTCAAGACCAGTATTTTAAAAAAATGTTCCTCAGAACACGTGGAAATATAATCGATTTTCTTCAAGGCAGTCTATCACCTGGATCGTGGTATTCTTAAGAGATATTGAATAAATTTGGGTTGTTAGTGGCACAATTAAATTTTTTCTGTTCATATCTAGAGAGTAGGCGTCAATATGTGGAATACCGTGGTTTCAGGTCGTTCGATGTCCTGGCCACTTTCGGTACCCCAGGGCTTCATACTAGGCCCGTTTATGTCTGTTGTTTCTACAATTGATATTGTAGTTGACCTTAATGTAGAGAGCCTCTTGTCGATGACTTGAAAATATAGTTGTATAGTATATTGTATAATAGAAAACGAGCAGGATTCCAAGCATTGTTAAGAACTCGTGCCTAATTAACTACTTGCATCTCAACATGTCCAAATGTAAAACATTCGCTTTCTCTAAAATGTGTAACTCTATCGAGTACAATTATTATCATATAAACCGTCAAATACTGCAGAGGCCTGATAAAGTAGAGAATCTTGGAGTTATCTTTGATAAAGATGTGCGTTAAAAGCCTAGCCTTGGTAATAAGAAAGGGTTCAAAGAGTTTAGCAATGCCAATATTAAGAAGTTGCGCCCAATACTATTCTTTTGTACGATCAAAATAGGAATACTACTCGCTAATACGGAATCAAATCATCATTAGAAAAATGGGTTTGAAAATATTATTACATCTTCCCAAGGAATCAGGGCAATTTCGTAACGAATACAGCCTCCAATTTTGCCGGAGACCGGTACAAGCCTTAACGTTCGTGATGCTCATACTGTTTTTTGCACGATCGTATTGAATTACACTTCAATTAAAATGATTTAATTTCTAAGAAATAAACAAAAAGTGACGTTTATGGCAAGTCCAATTTGTCAAATGTGATATTTTTATTTTGTTATAAAATTAGACGGCTGTGCCACAGAAGACCTATACCAGAAGCGTCACTGTCGGAGGCACATTCGATGTTTGAGTGCGTTTGCACGCATCCAGTAATTTAGTCGAGTAGAGAGACGGTCCAGTAATTTAGTAATTGCTTTCCACTAAATTACTTGACTAAAACACGCTGTCCGCATTGGTCGAGTACTAAATTACTAAGCGACTCGACTAAATTGCTGAGTGCGTGCAAACGCACCCTTTTATTGGTAAATTGGGGTGACCTTCGGCCACCTTGTTGGTGGTATTGTCAACTTATAAATCCGCACCTTTCTAAATTCACCGCTGGACGCATTGGTAGATAAAATTCGAAGCTGATTTTGGCTTTGGTTGTTAAAATAGCCAATCATATAATGTTATTGCTTACCGGTACGCTCCACCGGTGAATTTAGAAACCTGCGGATATATAGGTTGACAAACCACCGACATATGACATATGCGCATAAAATTCAATATTGGCGGGAAGGCCAGAGAGTCGTTTCTGGTATAGGTCTTCTGTGGCTGTGCTATATGTATCCAAATATTTGGTGTTATTTACAAACAAGCAAACACATTTAATTTGACAATACATTTTTATTTTATTACTTTTTTACAATGAGTAATTCCGAAGGCAATAGTGAAATAGAAAATGCATGGGATATCGGATGTGCAGCAATAATTCCAGAAAAATCCAAGGATCGCTTTGAAAAAGTCTATAAAATGTTCAAAAAATGGTGTGAGGAGAAGGGTGGTGCTAGCATCAATGAAAAAGTGTTGTTGGCGTATTTTGTTCATCGGAATAATGCAATAAAATCGCCTGGTAGTCTCTGGGCGGAATATTCAACGTTAAAAAGCACAACTTTCCTTAAAGATGCTATTGATATTTCAAAATTTTCTACCTTGATTGCTTATCTGAAAAGGAAAAATATTGGAACAGACCTAAGAAAGCTAGTGTATTTACCGAAGAAGACGTTAAACAGTTTTTAAATGAAGCATCCGATGATGATTTTCTAAGTCTTAAGGTATTTATGGTTATACTAGTGGTATATGAAAACAAAAGTTAAATATATTTGTATTTTTAGGTAGGACTGATCCTAGGAATAGCAGGGGCATGCAGAAGGGATGAATTATATAGTATGACGATAGATGACATAGAAGATCATCAAGAATATGTCATTGTAAAAATTCCAAATACGAAAACCAATATACAACGGTCTTTTACGAAATCCACTACGTAGATTTTTTGAGAAAATACAGTGAGCTCCGACCAACTCATACGAAAAGCAAACATTTATTTTTAAATTATCGGCGTGAAAAATGCAGTACGCAGGTGGTGGGAAGGGAGACTATTGGAAGTTGGCCATCAAAAATTGCCAAATATCTGAAATTAGAGCACCCCACCCTGAAAGTTATACTGGCCATTCTTTTAGAAGGACCTCGGCAACACTGTTGGCCAATAAAGGTGTTGACATATTAAGACTCAAAAGACACGGGGGGTGGAGATCTTCTTTGGTAGTAGAGAGCTATGTGGAAGATTCTTTTTTTTTTTAACGTCGTCCTATTTCCGTTACCAGGGCCTATCACCGACGTCAGAAGACGAGCTACCCCCAACCTGGAAATTTTGCCGAACCTCTTCGCTTAAGAAGAGTAGGGATCTTTTACTTGCCTAACATTTAATAGACAAGGGACCGCCTGCTTTACATCCCCTCCGAAGGATGGTATATCCACTACGTAATCCTCGTTTGAAATTACGTAGCTTCCGCGTATACACTGATATACAAGCCGCTAGAAGGTGGGACGAGAACGCTGTATTTCCCAAGATGGGTCACCCATCCAAGTACTAAACACGTTCGACGTTGCTTCAACGAAATATCGACTGACATTCACATTGAAGTCGCCTCTACGCTCGCCCCTGTGGAAGATTCTCTGCAGAATAAAATTGAATTTACCGAAAAAATTCTACGCGGTGGTGTCTCGTTTTCCAGTACTGAAGTTTCGCTGAATACGCTGAAAACCAATACGGCAAGTACGAGCGGCATTACAATTAACAATTGTACCAATTGTACATTCAATTTTAATGTCTCTAAATAATGTTTAATATGTTTATTATTTAAATAATGTTCGTTCTTTAAATAAATAGAAATTTCCTTATTTTTTGTTCTTATTTTTGTGAAATAACATATGTATTATATTAATTTTACTTACCGTTCAGACGTAGGTAAGTAAATCACTTATCGACGTATTATGCCTAGCAACCAGTAAACATAACCCACCGTCTTGGAAACAGATCTTGTAAATAAACAAAAAAGCTCGATCGTACAAAAAACAATATTTTCAAGCAGCCTGCAATACTCGAATCGGAAATTTTAATTTCAGCGTATTGCTAGTTTGTTTTTTGAAATATACCGGGTGTAACATGAATTTCTTTATTTTTGCTCATCAATTATTGAAACTTTGTACATCTTCTGTACTTGATAAACGTCACTTTTTGACACATACATTAATTAGTTTTTCTCAATTAATGGTTTCAGCGGAAGTGATTCAGTTCAGTTCACTTTTGATTTTCCAACGGAACACCATTTATATCATTACATTTTTGAATTACACACGATTTTCTGAATACAATGGTACCACATAAGTGACATTTCAAATGTCAAACTTTTTTTAATTTAATTTTCATTCTTTAGTTTAAGTGTGCCATGACTATTCCGATTTATTCCAATCAACATAAGCATGTCGAAAATAAAAAATTACGTGTTTTATGAACGATAAACGAAAATATTCTAAATAGTACTTTGAACCATATTGGTATCAAGGTACCCTACCATCAATTTATGCATGCAAAAAGTGACGTTTATCAGGTACATACGATATACCAAGTTCGGATAATTTATCTGCAAAATTAAAGGAAATAAATGATGAAGTCACACCCGATATATTGTCAACGAAATTATTTGAAAAAGTTTATAACAATCAGCATTAAGCGGAATAAAAATTTCAACATCATTGTGCTTTGTACTTTAAAAGCATTTTCAGAAGCAAACCATGAAATGAAAAATTATAACTACGCCACTGATGATGTAAAAATATTTCGGATAGAGCTATATTACAAGAAATTTCATTCTATTCAATGTTTCTCTTTTAATATTTTTCCAAACATATCCTATAAAACGAAAAAAGTGGGAAAGATTCCCCTTTGGAAAGCGGTTTATTTAAGTACGGGGAGTATCACGGATCACTGGTGGAGTTTTAGGACACTCTTAGTACCCCACAAAGTAGCCTACTAAATTTCATTTTGTCTCTAATTTGACCCCCACGTATTACCGAGCATTGACCTTGGATTGGTCGTTGCCGTTCTAAAAAAATGTGGGATCGTTTTTTGCGATATTGTGCACGTTAAAAACCTCTACATTAACAGCAAAACAGGAACAAGACAAAATATGTCAAAAGCCTTTCTACTGGAAACAACGAAATGAATAATAATTATTAACAAATTCATTCACTACATTTTTCAAACTGAATATCTTTAAAGCGCAAACAAACATCAGTTCATAAACATGTAAGGATCCGAAATGGATTTTCATCTTGAAAAAAGGAAAAAAATTAAAAATGTAAAAATATGACCCAACACCTCGGAACATTGTAATTGTTTCTGACCCTTCCAATGGGTCCACAAAGAATGCCTGTACATTTACAAGTCTCCCACACACAAAGCAAACAACTGACTCAAAACAACCGCAGTAAACTAACACTGGCCGATTGCCATTGTACCGGACGGTGTGCCTTCACGTATCTCGATTTCTTCTCTCTTGTGGAGTTTATAAATGGCATACTGCGTGTACTTCACCATACTAGTACAGCGTAAAGACACTCCGACAATAGAAAAAATATAAATCTAGCTATTTGTATGCCAAGTGCCGATGATCAAGGCCTCCTCGGATAACACGTATTTCACGTATTCCCCATTTTTGCCTTTTACGGTTGACCGTTTACATCTTTTGTCCGTGTAAATTCGTCGAGTTTTATTTGGGATTTGATAATTATTAGTTCCATTTGCACGTGAGATTCCTAAATTTATGGCATCGTCGTAAAAAATAATTACGTCCAGCCATGTACTGGGTTATAAATTTCCTTGTTCTATTTTGTGCGAAATAAAACAAACAAATTCACGTAAAAGGAAGAACTACACAACAAAAATACTGTACCCCATATGAAAACTAAATACAGTTGCAAAACAATTATAATATATCCATGGTATGTACGTCAATACACAAAAAAGTGCACTTTACATTTTTCAGGTTTCATGATAAATAACTTTTGAAAAAGTGCGTGGCTTTTTATGATCTTTTTACTATGTATAAGTAATACTCCGGGACCTGGAATTCTATTCAATACTAGATCATCTACAATGTAACTTAAATATAGGAGTCAGAGCTATGCATATTATAACCAGGATGAGATTCAAAGCACTACGTAGTCACTAGTGTTACCAATAGATTCAATCTAAAGTCACGTTTTAGCCTTATCTTTTCTCAACAATTATTAATTCACTCTTTTATATGTATTGTTGAAGGAGATAAACAATGTAAAAAAAAGAAAAGTCTTTCTTGACACTTAGTTATTACTTCTTCTGAGAGTTTGAAATTACGTCATAGTAGGCTATGGAATATCATCAGTGAAATGCCATACCATAATCTGGATAACGGACAGACAAACTACTTCTTAGAAAGGTTTCGGAATAATGTAATGGCTCTAGTAGAAAAAGGCAGAAGTTAAAGACATGCACCTTGTATTCTGGATTTGTAAGAACTGCGACAAGATGAGTAATAACAAGGTTCTGGAAAAGAGGCCAATATATAAAATGAGTTAGATTTGTTAGAGCAAAGTTCCAAACCAATCGTCTACTACAAGTGCAGCACACTAATGTTAGCGATATAACAATTCGAAGAAAGTTGAAGGAAATCAACTTGCAAGCAAGATCAGCTCAACCCGATTCTCCACGGAGAAATATGGAGATATATGAGGATATATGAGGATAGTTAACATAGTAGAACATTCTCTACTGCACATGAATACGGACCATATAACAACCAAAATTTACTTTTAACCAGAGGCGTAACTATGGCAGGGCAAACCGAGGCAGCGCCCTGGGGCCCCGGGAGAGCAAGGGGGCCTCAGCCGGCATCTTGGGGCCCTGGGAGACTAAGGGTCCAAGCCAGCGCCTGTTTTTTTGGGATTTCTACCCCCGGTCATCAAAAAAATGTTGGGATGAAGAAAATGTTTTTTGATTTCTTCCCCCCGCTCATAAAAAAATGTGATCAAAAAAAATTTTTTTTTCGGATTAGGATTAGGTATTAAGAAAATAATATAATAGGGGGCCCCCAACAATTTTTTGCCCTGAGGCCCCATAACGTCTAGTTACACCACGACTTTTAACAAGCCTTTCATCACCATTGCAGATATTAAGAATTGATCAATAAGAACTACAGGCATATTACGCAAAGATCTAAGTTGGGAATATACGAAAAGGGCGAGTACCAGCCTTTATCCTGGACACCATTCAAGGGCGGATCTAGAAATTTCAATAATTTTTTTCTCGTCTATGGCGCATGGGACCCATACGAAATATGGGAAATAACATCTCGAGAAGCACTTCTCTAACGACCCCTAAAAAATTTTGAAAAAGCAGTTTGCGAAAATTTTTTTCAAAATTCGGCTACCCACGCCCCCCCCCCCTCCTGTTTAATTTTTTTTTGTCATATGCATTTTACTTTTCATAAAAATACAACAATATGTTTTGAAGTTTATGAAAATATTTCATTACTCACTGAGATACAACGAATTGAAATTTTGTGATTCACAATTTAACAAATCACAAAATTGGGGTGGGGATAGTTTCAATCCCTGAGATTGAGTAGGTCACCTGTGGTCAATTTTTACTTATTTTATTCAAATTGACCAAGAAAAACCCGATCCGAAAAGCCCTTGCAAGCCTAGCGTCGAAAAATCGAAAAAAATTTTCGATTTGGGGGTAGTGGTTGGACGGTAAGTCGGAAAATATTGTCACCATCGTGTTCCCCGCCTTCGAAAACGGGGCGGGGGGGGTTAATGTTTTGCGGTCCGGTTGCAGAATTTTTGGGTTTTTTGCCTTTTTCTGGTTAATCTCAAGAGACTAATACCGGGACATTCCAGAATAGACGGCAATAAAAAAGCTGATGAACTTGCCAGACAAGAAGCAGCTAAGACATTCTTTGGCCCAGACCCCATGCTAGGAATAACCAGACGATCAGCTAGAGGGGCTATCAAAGAAGCACCTGCACATAATCGCAAAATTTGACGGAGACCTGGACTGCAGATTATGTGGAAAGGAACCAGAATCGGTGGATCGCATTATATTCAAATACGAGGCGAGGTATTGGCTAGCTGAAAAAATAATATAGACAGATCCGGAAATCATCAATATTCGCTAAGATACAAATCTATTTCACATGATCAGTAGTACAGGGTACTGAAATAGTAGAGAGAGCACTAAAAGCCAAAGAGGCTGCAATGTTATCGGAGTTCTCTTCTAGATGAGCCCTGAGCAAAAAAAAGTAGACCAGAAACCTCAAAAAGAATGCCTTGACATCACTGCATAGCTCGCCTTCATTTTGATCGGAGGCGAGACAATTAGTCGAGCAGTGATCTAAAGATTATTTTCTGATGAATCTTCATCTGTATTCGATCATGCGATGAACGGCAAAGAGAATTTCTGGAGAAAGACATATGAGTAGAAAATATTTATCTAGAGAAGTTTTCAAGGTGGTTCTGTCATGGTGTGAGGTTCGCATAAAACTTTCAGTGTTATCAAATTCTCTAAACAGAGTGGGATACATTCAGGCTTTGGAGGAATACCTCGTTTCGTTGGCTCCTTTAATTGATGAAGATTTTCTATTCATGCAAGACAATATACCATCACATGTTGCCCTGGCCAACTGTAAATCCAGATATGAATCCAACAAAGCACTTAAGGGATTAGTTAGACAAACGACTGGAAAATCGTCGTCTTGTTTCGTTTCAGAAAATATTGATCAATTGGCAGCGGCTCTTATGGAAGAATGGGAAAATATCCCACAAGAAAATATTTTGAAACGTAACAAAAAGTATGGCACTCAGAACTGAGTAAAACTAGAGGGAGGAAAAACCGTTATGAAATGGCTTTAGTAATTTATTTAAAACTGATTAATAAGATTTATAATCGAATAAAAAAATTGAGTATTACTCTAAATGTTCTTCCATACAGGATCTTCGTCTTGAATTGAGGGTTAGAAAATTAATAAATATATGTGTTTTTCTTTAATGAAACAAATGATGGCAAATTATTATGTGTAAAAGTATGGTCCGAGGACTAAGACAAGGGTGATGGGCTGGCCTGCCTCCTTTTTAATATCTCATTAATGCCCCCCCAACCAGGTCTAATACCCCCGTTAGGAAACAACAACTCTGAAATAGTAGACAGCGTCACATACTTGGGATTGATGTAGAACTCTCCAAAATCGTCCTAAGTTGAAGACAGAATCAAAATTCGACTTAGGCAAAAATTTCATTTAAAGACATTTTTAAGAGTCTGCAAGGGCACAGATCAGTCCATAAGGACCGTTTTGGCGTTGGAAATGACCAGGTGAAAATTCGAAGAAACACCGAATTTTCACTTAGGAAAATATGTTTTTGGTTCAGGATATGAGAGCAAAAGTATATAATGACAAAGATTTATGAATAATATACTTTTTCAAAGGTATCACAAATTGGACTTCAAAAAATAATATTTTTGAAAGGGCGTCGAAATTTGGCTTGAGATTCGATTTATCAAAAGTACGCCAAAATTTCACCCGCACATTAATTTTTCAAAACTACGTTGAAATTTGGCTTGAAAATGGATTTATCAAAAGTACGCCAAAATTTCACGCGCAGATTAATTTTTTAAAACTGCGTTGAAATTTGGCTTGAAAATCGATTTATCAAAAGTACGCCAAAATTTCACCCGCAGATTAATTTTTCAAAACTACCTTGAAATTTCGCTTGAAAATAGATTTTTCAAAAGTACCACAAAGCCAGTTTAAAAAGTACCACGAAAATATACTTTGAAATATTTTTTATTTTTTATTCCTCCACCAAAGACATTGACCTTTGATGTACGGTCATTGAAAGCCCAATTCTAAAGTATGAGCATAAAATTTTAGCGATGCACTGCATCCAAAAGGCAAAATAGAAGATTTTGTCAAAGCCGGCGTAGTGCCGATAAGCAAAAATTGATAAAAATCAATGCACATGCACAAGGCCGGTTTCTCGCATAGAAAGAGTTTGCATTGACTCAGCGGCTCGCAATTTGGTCAAGTGCGTTGAGTGGTCCAGACAAAGCAATGGTAGGAAAGTCAATAGCAGGGCTTTCCAAATGACAAAGTTACAGAGGAAAACGCCTTGTGCATAAAAAACCAAAAATTCAATTTTGCCTAAAAGTCGCTCGAAGGTGGGTTGCTGCCATATCGATAATATTGAACAACTGCATAGGAGCAAGTAAATCGTGGACTGATCGAACGCTATTAAACTTATGCAGTTATAAGTCCTCACGAATGTGTTTGAGTATGTGAACCGCCACGATACAAGAACTTTAAAGCTAAGTAGTCTCTAGCGAAACTAAAGTCATTTAGTAAAACTTTTTTAAGTTAAAATCAGTCAGCCGTAATTATGAATTACAAATAGTCTCAGACTTCTCTAAAAAGCTCGCATTTTGATTCTGAGAACGTATGCATGAATCTTTTCTATCTAATCGATCGTTAGCGTAAGCGCTCTCGCTTGTATGTCTGAAAGCCATTACCTTGATTCGGGAAGGCACGATTCTTATCTTGAGGATTTTGTATAACCATTTCTGTTAAATAAACGGATTCTTTGAACTATTGTTTCTTAATTGATCTTGAGGCCTGTTGACGGTCTATAATCAATGGAACTTTCGTATCGAAAACCGGATGTGTCGAGTTAACTCACATTAACACTCGACCTTCTGGTTGCCTTACGGAGGTTCGATAGGGATTTTTTTATGCGTTTTTTGAGAAATTCCTAAGGGATAGAGTCCGTTATTAACCGATAAAAACCTGGATACCGCGTACAAAAATGAATCCCTCCGCAGAGAAATTCTTCGGTTGGGATTTTTTTATGCAAAAATTCAGGAAATTAAGAGGTACCTAAACCCCTAACGAGGGAATTCAGGTCCAGAAAGATCGCCATTATCGATCTGTGGTAGTGCAGCCTTGGTCCATTCTCCGGCTATCGAAGTGCATCTTATCTCGAACCCGCCTGGGAGGTAGAAGAACGGGGTAACACGCGACTGGCGCCCCCTGAGAAATAAATTGGTATCGCGTCATTTTGACGCCCGGTAGTGCGTTCTTCTACGGGATCACTAGTGGACTGCATTAACAATACTACAGAAGAGATATAGAGAAGAATAGTTTTGGCCAACAGATGCTATTTCCGACTGGGCATTTTTTGAAAAACTAAAACTCAACTGTACAAAACATTAATCGTTCCAGTGCTAACTTATGAATCAGAAACCTGGAAGAATTTATGGCACAGTGTGCGACAACGGGGTGTGGCGACGTAGATATAACTTTGAGTTGTATGCAAAATATATGGAATATCCAGCGGACGAGACATTGCCACATTTATTAAAATTGGACGACTCCAATATCATTAGGAAAATAATGCTCTCACAACCCGGTGGAACCCGACGACGGGAAGACCAAGATTAAGATGAACCATATAGATGAAGATGCAAGAAAAATTGGAGCAGCAAATTGGCAAACAGCAGCACTAGATCGTGACGGCTGCCGAAGTAAACTTGGAAAAGTCAAGACCCCCCTAGGGGTGTAGTACTACTGATGATGATGGAAGGTCAAAAGCTCAAATGGTCAAAAGTTGACTCGTATTATGTCTCCATTAAAATTATCATTATAAGGTTTCGTTCCTGTTACGCTATATGTAATCATCACAACATATTTATGCTATGGCAAGGAGTATATATATATATTTTTAATTAATTAAATATTCATACTATTTACAAAATTATTGGCCCCAAGAATTTTCTCCAGTAAATTGCTTATTAGTAGCCTTTGAGTTATAATTATTTTTTGTTTTCGATTCATTAACGCATCATCAGATATAAATTATCTTCAATGTTTACTAAATTTTACTGGTTTTAGACTTGTCATAAATGTTTTGCCTTGCCAATGTTTTAATATGTCGGAAAACAGTAAACAGTGGAAAAAATTTATGTCGGTAGTTTAATAAAAAGAAACGTATAAAAAATCGCGAATTGTTTTTATTTGTGTGTGACTGAAAGACTCAAAAATACTATAAAATATTTGAAATCATTCAGTGATTGTTTTTGTTTCTATTAAGTAAATAAGCTAAAAAAAAAATAACAAAATTAATTACAATTACAAGTAAGTCTCCAATTTAAGTTATTCCATCAATAGAATTTCCAAATACATATACGTGTTGCGGAGACATCCCATTCATCAACGCCTTAGACTAATTGATAGATTGGTCCACGAACTATCAGCTATTATTAGGCAAATAAGCAAATAATTTTGTTAATACGTCTAATTAACATAAAGTAGATATTCAAGAGGAAATGATCACACAGAAAGATTAGCAATAGGTAGAAGACGTAAACACATAAAGATATACAAGGTGTTAATTTCACAGAATAATTAAAACTGAAGAAACTGGACGCATAAACAAGACTTCTATTTTTACGAAATTACAAGTCATTCTAAAACTCCTTTAAATTGCTTCTCAAGAAATTAGAGAATCGTTAGTAAAACAAAAAGTTCACACTCAGCAAGCTTCTTTTACTATTTATATTATTTTAAATTCATTAATATTATTATATCATATATAAATTAAATTATTATTGTGTAAAACAAATTTTAACATGAATTATCTATCACTTAAATGAAATGTAAAAATTAATGCATACCATACTGGTATATTAAATCACTATAACTTTACGGTATTAACGTCACGATTCGATGCCAAATCGAATACAAGTTTACGTCTACTAACGTTACATCGTTCTCTGCGTCGCACAATGTTCGTTCCGGTCCTAAGAGAATATTCAAATTTCGACTTGTAAGATATATGAAAATTAATTTAGATGAGACTAAGAGTGGTAACCGATACATAGATGCCAATTATAACATAATATATTTATTGTCCTCACTAATACACAATCGCAAAGTTGACCGTGTAAGAAGGTAATAAATAACTTCATCTTGAATTGTCATTATCTGAATAACTACCAAAGTGTTTATACAGTGCGTGTAATTGCCCATTAGGTATGTACATTCACGTAGCGCGAGAGATATGACAACACAGCAGAGCAAACTCGCCCGTCCTCGCCCGTCGGCGAAGGATCCCAGCTCTCAGTTATTTCATTTCAGCCAGCTGGCACACGCGATGTTGTAATTCTTACTCCCTATACCTAGCCCGCCACTACACACAGTGTATTAGTTGTCTTTACTTACTTACTTTACAAGGTATGTACTCTATATTATATTTTAAAAGATTGTAAATTGTTAACATTAAATTAGAATATTATTTGAAAGCACAAATTTTGTGAAACGTTACATGATCAACTGAGGTTTTCCTTAAAAAGCCCCAAAAAGCTCATTTCGAATTCAACATTGTATGACAATTTAGAACCCCCTCCAAACTCGTATGTATGTTCTATTCTGTGCAAAATTGAGCAAAAGTACGTATTTTCTATTCTGCAAGATCTACTATATTGATCAACAACTGTAACCTGCTTGAAACGTGGCTTTCTAGTAAAAACAATATGAAAGACAAAATCATGTTTCTAGGAAATTTATGAGTTTTCTGGCGATTTCGGAATTCTCAGAGCATATTGTGTAAAATTTCAAATGAGTTTTCTTGCGATTTCGGAATTCTCAGAGTATATTGTGAAAAATTTCAAATAGCAAATTAGGGAGAAGTCTTTTGAGGATGTAATTTGATTCCGGATAGGTCGTGCAGTCGTTAGATTGGAATAAGGACAAGCAATAAGGACAAGCAATTTGGGACTGTTAAGATTTTATATTGTTGGGTGGGAACAAAATTGGGAAGGCAAATATTAATACTGGTCTGAGGTAGTAGCAGTAGTAGTAGTACTCGCAATATTGTCTTGGATTTATTAATAAATGGAGTATATGAAGGAGATGCGGATCCAGCACTCCACGGTGACTTTGTTAATATATTTGCTAAAAATTAACTTGCTTTCCAGGATAACTCCAAGGTAGGCAATGTCTCCTCCCCAATCAAAGGTTTGTCCTGTTATTTTAATGATGTTGTTCATTTTAGCAAACCGTTTGGTGTGCAACTTGATTGAGTATTTTTGGTGACAACGGTAAGAATTCATGTACGGTAGTAGCGGATTGTTGTATTTATCTGTACCTAAAGTAGGCTTGTCGGTATGGCAGGTTCCTTAAAGGTAGTCAGTATTACTATGTCGTCATCGAACAGGCACAGGGTTGTTTGGCGGTCAGTCGGTCGTGGTAAGTCATTTATATACAAATTAAACAGAGTAGGACCAAGGCATTACCCTTGGAGGACTTCGAATAGAATAGGAGATAGTGGAGAACTATTCTGATTGACTGCAAGAATTGTCTGTTTGAAGTGTAAGACTGTACCATTTTTTGAAACGCGTCCAAGAACCCGCTACGTCGAGCTTGTAAAGTAAGCCCAGGATGCCAGACTCTGGGAAAGACTTTTTCGAGGCCCAAGGCGACAAAACCTGTTAGTAGACCTCGATTTAAGTTGGTTGTGACTATTTCACCAACCCTGTAGAGCTGCTGGGTTGTGAAGATGACAGAGAACATTTTATAGCGAAACCCACAAAAATTTGCAAACTGATTAATTTTTTTTTACGAGTTCGTGAAAGTGTATAGAATAATATCCTGAAAAGTTTACATTTCGCTCGGATGCAGAACATAAAAAAAAAGTGAAAAGAAATTTTTTTTTTCCCATTTTTTCAAAATTTTGAAATTAACGGTAGGAAAAAATGAAAAATACAGATGGATAGACCACGTTTTTCTGAACAAAAAATATCCTAATAAAATTTATTGCTAAAGCCACGGTATTCCTGGAAAAAAATAGTGAAGTAACTTTGTCACTCTACGCGGTTAAATGCGTACTAAAAATTCTTAGCTGTTCTATCGGTTAAAATATAGCTTTTTTCTCTTTCTGATTACACGTTTTCAATATTTTTCTTAGTGAATAGGAGGATACATAGTGAGTATGGAGGGAAAATATATAAATATCAATGCATACACACACACCACACATACCCGCTGAATCGCTTTACTGTATTGTATTTATTACAGGTACACCTATCCACATTTCAGCTATATCCAATGGATTCCTTATACATTTGTTAATGTATTGGAAAAGTTCCAGAATTTATATTCAAAACAATCAAAGATATTTTCATGGTTATAAGGATGAGATCGTGAAAATCGCAATCTGATTGATCATATTTTCGAAAAAATGCATACAAGTAAACGATTTTGTGTTTGAACATTCGAAAAATATATATTTTTTCCAAGAGATATTTTATTTTTTCCAATGGGGTCAATTTCTCGACAAGTTACAGCCTCCAATATATACATTTATCAAAAAAAAATCATCAAGCAAGGAAATTAAAATGATTTGAGATGTACTTTTTTTTAATCCTCGTTACTACAACTTAATAAACCATAATAATCATGAAGTGTACATACTTTTCAACAGTTCTCAATGAAAAAAGAATTTGTTTGAGGGGCTTTTATTTTCTTCTATATTGTTTATTACGACGATTGAGTTAGGGCGTGATAATATATATAAGTATATTTTGCTTGTATTGTTTAAAACAAAAAAGCATCAGAAAGCTACAATTTCCATCTTTTAAATGAACCAACACTCATATGGATTGAACAAATTCTGATTTAGCGACATGTAATTCAGTGCGTCGGTGTCACAGTCATGCGTATTTAAGCGCGTGCACCCATGGATCTCGCTCCGAGTTATAACGTCACACTTGACTATTTTTTTTTCGGAAAAAACCATGGCTTTAACAATAAATTTTATTAGGACATTTTTTGTTCATAAATACGTGATCTATCCATCTGTATTTTTTATTTTTTTCTAGCTTGATTTAATTTCAAAATTTTGAAAAAATGGATGAAAAAAAATTTTTTTCGCTTTTTTTATGTTCTGCATTCGAGCGAAATGTAAACTTTTCAGGATATTGTTCTATACACTTTCACAAACTCATTAAAAAAAGTTTACTTAGTTTGCAAAATTTTGTGGGTAAATACCTTCATCGACTGGGTAAAGTGACTGGTGCAGATTCCAAATTAGTATTTGGTTAAAATACCTGTCGAGTCGATATGTTCCTGGACACGGCTGAGGATTAATATGCTTTTGCTAGGTAAGTAGAGAGTTTGCATACATAAGTACGTACAGAGGAGAAGACCCATGTCAATTATCAATAGTAATTTTATTACTTTTGATTAAAAATTACTTTCATCAGCCAAACTAAGCAACGGCGCGCTGAGGGGGAATAAATCACATTCCAGCAATGTGCAATAACTCACCTGTTAAGCTATTAAGATCATCATTATATTTGTAGACCGTTGATGGCGTGATTCCCTTAGACATACCATACAGCAAAGGGGGGGGGGGGGGGGGGATTTGAAATATGCATAACGCCTGTCAAAATGTCGTGAATGAAAAGAAGAATTTAGCCACAGAATTTTCTATTACCGCGATTTAACCCTGTTATTCAAAATCAAGTTCATTTAAAAAAAAACAATATAAATGATGTCCTACCGGTGTTAATCAGATAACAACCGTGGCTGGACTTAATTAATAAAAATAATTTATCGATTTGCAAATTTTCAACACGAACTTCGATGAGATACATTAAACTAAACACAATGTGGGAGATCGCCAAAACTGAGATAAGCCATCTTGTTTTACAAACACCTTCTTATGGTGGGGCTTAACATTCATCAAAGTCAAATGTGCTAGAACTATAAATTATTCATATTGGCCAAAATAATACATTATTAACACCTAAATATCTGACGAGTGATCAAAGCATTTCCCTTATAAAAAGTGACTAATACAAATGGGTATTTGAACTAACGGCATTTTTATCTACAAATTAGATATTCATTAATAATTTTCATTTTAATTGACAAGTACACCAGAAAACAAAGGCGCAAATATAAATTAATTTTAGAAGATAGATCGATTTATTTGTTTCAGAGGTTACTGGGATAAAGGCGAAAATTTTATTTACAGGATGACATTTAAATACCTACACCAAAATATTTCAAATGCCATTCCGTCAAACTTTAAATTAAATGATACAAAAATATACTGTAAACAAAAGAACATTGCTTCATATTAGACGCTGACTTGAATAATAATAATAATAATAATAATAATAATAATAATAATAATAATTTATTAAATCCAGTAGACCATTACAATTGGCATAGGATACGTCAAGTCAAATACAAATAAAAATAGTTCTTATTTTACAACTATAGGTACATAGATCGAAAACATTTAAAAAAAATAAATAAATATGTATATATACATATATACACACATACACATACATTGTACGTGAACATACTTCTACGAACAATACGTACACATTGAATTATACACAGGTACATATGCAAGACTATAAAAAGTATCAACTTATTTCTAAGTATTCAGCAACACTATAAAAACAGTTTGAAATTAGAAAGTGTTTAACAGTATTTTTAAAATGTATAAAATTATCATGTATCTTAATATTCTCCGGTAATTTATTAAAAAGTTTAATGCCTATATAACTTGGACTATTTTCATAAGTTGTCAAATGGTGTTTTGGCAAGCACAAATTGTCCCTTTTCTAGTATTATAATCGTGATAGCTATTATTGGTACTAAATTTTCCCATATTTTGTTTAACAAATAGCAAAACTTCTAGAATATATATACAAGGTACAGTTAATATATTATGTTCTTTAAATATGACGTAAATCTGGATACACCGGCAATTGTTCTGACTGCCTTTTTTTGTAAGCGAAAAATTCGAAGTGCATGGTGCGAACATCCCCAAAATAAAATACCATATCTTATTCTAGAGTACATGCCAGCATAATAATACAGTCTACAGTCTACAATTAATCCATTATCTGATTGAATTTCATTGTCATTTTTATTTTTCATTGAGTTGTTGATTATGTTCCATACAGCTTTTGATTTATTATTAGTTTTCAAATATATTTTTTCATTATATAAGTTTTTTGCAGCTTTTATTACTCTTCTGTATACCCGTTTATATTTATTGTAAATAATTTTATCATTTTGATCTCCAGTTATTCTCATTATATGATTTGAATTGATTGAATTTACCAGCGTACTGCATGGTATTGCTGCCACTCTGCTCTGCTGGGCTGTCTGCATTTACACTGGATTGGATTTGGATCATGCATGGTACAGGGGTGTATGATGAGGAGTTTCGTGACATAGAGGGAATATTACTGTATATACTCCTCTGTTTGCAAATTTGCTTCTAGAGTTCTTCTTCTTCTGAGCCTTTTGATTCCCCCGTCTCTAATTCCGGCAGAACATAAATCACTGCGATTTCTTTATTATATTTATTTTCTTCCTTACTGTTCGTTTCTGGTGTGATTGACCCTTTTTGTAATTGTTGTCCCTTCTATTAGTGTGGTTTCTTAGCGAAAAGATTATGACCTGCTGGATTAAAGCTCCAAATTTTGCACACTTCTTATATACCCTGAGTACTATCAATTCGGGGAGGGGGGAGGGGGCGATTTTAGTGTCCGCCATCTTGAAATGCGACGCCATCTTTGTTTTCTTTGGACTGTACCTGTAAATTTTCGACTTTTATTTAGTTTTTACTAAATATCTCTCCAACTTCTGGGTTTGTAGCAAAAAGGACTTTTTTCAGGTTATTACGAAAATCTATATTTTTATCGGTTTTGCTTAATGTCTCCAATGCTTTCAGTTTTACAGCAAACATTGTTTTATGAATGTTTAAGAAGAATAAATAGGCTACAATGTGAGTAAAGAAAGACTCGATATAATCACAATTTGTTGAGATAATGTATTTAACCATGTTACAAACGTTTCAATAAAAAAAAATTACAGAATAACTATTAAGAAAATAATCATAAAAATTATATTTATAATGTTGTTGTTATTATTATATGTATAATGTTGTTGTTTACTGTTCACAATAGTCTTTGTAATGACAAAGAGCTGTGCAGGCAAGTGGAACCTTGTTACAAACGCAATTCTTAGAGCAAAGGGGTTCAGCCTTACATCCGCACTTGATTAATTCACTACAGCTTTTGCTTGCTTCCGGTATAGACATCTAAACTGGTTGCTGTCTCTTCGTTCCTTTTCCATCCAAAGTTAGCCGGAGTAGGTGCATTTTGGAGTGATTTCAAACCGGTTAACCAGATGCTAGATTGATTGATTCAGCGATTAGCGTGTTGAATGAGGGAATCCTGTGTGGGCGGTAGACTTTGCATCATCATTACCTTTTTCCCCGTGTGAAGCTTGTTATTGCTGTCAAGTTCTTTTGTGCTAGAATGCATGTGAATCGTTCTATAAGTTCAAATGCCTTTGTTTTAGCATCTACTGGCTGAAATCGATGTTTTGCACAGAAGATAAATCCTTCAGTGTCTGGAGGGTATTGCTTTCCATGTGTTCCATGCTGACTTTTTCCCCTTACCAAAAAAATGTGATGTAGTGTCTGAACCCGTGAAAGCAATCCAAAGTTGAATAATAGGTTTGTAAGTTTGTAGCTCGAAAAAGATGCCTACTAGTACCACAATAACATCTGTATCTGTATACTTATGAGGATGTTGGTTGCACCATTTTTGTAATGCATCCAATATATGAAGACACATTCTGGTATCAGCTTCTTCGTGATCAGTTTCGGACATCGATACACTACTATTTTTTGAAATAACAGATTTACAATAGGTGATTTACATTTCTTTACCTTCTTATTCGTCATAAGCTGTGACTGCATCACTTAGTAGGGAAAACAAGTTCTGTCTTGTTCTCTCAATTTTTCAGGAATGTAACAAAGTTTTTGGGGAGTGTGGTTTCCCTTGTGACTTTTCTCCTTTCTCCCTTCCCTCTCTTCACCGGTGTATAATCCTTCAGACTGTCTAGCTGGTATTTATCCCATACAACATCGATTCTTAGGCAATCCTGAAGTTGTCTCTTGATCCATGGTAAGAAAACCATATAATTATTAGTCTAAAGTTGTAGCAAATTTAGTCTAGATTAAAATTCGAATAGAGTTGCTGTAAACCCAACTGATTTTTGTAACAACCTGAAAATAGTCCAAAACTTTGGAAGCTTGTATCTCGCAAAATATTAAAGTTACAAAAGCGTATCTGGTCTCAAAATGTAGCAAGTTTAAATTAAATCCTTTTTGCTACCTACCCAGAAGTTGGGGAGATATTTAGTAAAAGCCAAACAAAAGTCGAAAATTTACAGTTACATTCCAAAGAAAACAAAGATATCGTCGTATTTCAAGATGGCGGACACTGAAATCGCCCCCCCCCCCCCCTCCCCTGAATTGATAGTACTGAGGGTATATAAGAACTTTGCAAAATTTGGCGCTTTAATCCAGCAGGTCACAATTCTGCCTAGTATTTACTCTAAGCCACCACACTCTATTAATGTTAATTAATAATAATTAATTTCTTTCAAATACCTATAGAAAAAAAAATAGAGAAAACTATGAGTACTTTTAACAACACATATATTATTGATATAAAAGACTCTCGTATTATATTTTTTTCAATTATTAATTTTAGAATTATCATAACAACGAAATCACTTAAGAATTTCATTTCATATAAATCATGACACAAACAAGGTGTGAATTTTGTTTCGTTTTTGTTCGAGTACATAAATAAAATGCTGCTGGTCATCAGGAGGGACACCTTTAAAAGGAAAACGTAATTAATCTTTTGGAAATATTAAGCAAGGATATAATACAAATTAGAAATAGACAAATTGCAGTTAAACGTATAATTACAGTATTTTATGTACAATATGACAGTATGTGTTTAATAACCAACCAGCATGATTAATTATTCAAAACTGTGTAATTTACACCTAGTAAATATGACAATAATTTATATTTACTATATGAAATTATAGTGATAATTCTTTAATAATGTATTTATTAAACATGTGAAACGGATGAATGTTACATATCATGACTACAGATTGCCTGTTTAACTGCTTAAGTAAACGTACACATTAATTTTGTATTGAAATTCTTTCATAACTACGAATATTTTCATATTTTGTAATTATATTAAATCTTTATTAAAAGCATATTCACCGACATAGAAAATAGAACACCCAGTTGTAATAATGTGTGTTAGCATCTCATGAAGACAATGTTTTGAGAGATACTTGTATTGACGTAATATAATTGTGAAAATATAAAGAACAGTTTACTGTTTTATAATAATAATAATAATACTAACAATAATAATAATAAACCGACTTTATGGAGAAACAAAAATACAAATAGGGCGATGTTTAGGTAATAAGCTACTCTTACACATACCAAATGTATCAGAAATTTAATTTACTTGTTAGGTTAGCACTTACCTAATAAAATTAATCTTACTATTATCATCTACTTTTATAATACTTGTAAAATTGCAGTTTTATACATGGTTAATGTAGTTCTAATTTGTACATTATGTACATTACAGCGAAACTTCAAGTTAAGGTGGCGTTTATTCCAAAGATAGGCAGGCGCCCATCAGAGAAACCTAAATCATATCGCCCCATTAGCTTAACCTCTTTTCTCCTGAAAACAATGGAGAAAATACTAGACGAACATGTCAGAAGTGAAACCTTTAGACGGGCTTCGCTTCACCCAAAACAATTTGCTCATCAATCTGGCAAATCGATAGTAAATGCTCTACATGGTCTGGTTAAAGGCATTGAGAAGACATTTTCTGTAAAGAAAGTGGCTATGTGTGCATTCATAGATATAGAGGGTATGATGACACCTTACACAAATCAATACAAAGATTAGCAGAGAAAAGAGGATATACAGTCTCCAATTATCAAATGGATGCAATCCATGCTAAGAAGCCGAATAATTACCAAAGTAACAATTTAAATTTTATCGTGATCTTCAGAACCTCCTGAAGTCTATTTAATAAAACTTCTGATAAAACTATATATCTTTGACAAACGCTATTAAACATTCGTAAAGCTTGTATAAAGATAAAAGGGACAATTCTTAAAAGAGCTCTGAGGGCCTTTTTTAAAAGTCATTTTAAAACCAACTGGTTTTATTCTAAACAGCCTTTATAACGTTCTGAAGACCTTGATAAAACTATTCATAAAACCATAATTTTGGCCTTAAGGGACTATCTACAAACCGTTGTTTAAACTATTATAAAACCACTTCGAAAAGTCATCATAAAAGTAAAATACTTTAGAACTGCACTTAAAATAGCTGTTTGCTGTGTTAATATGGTTATTTTTAATAAAAAAGGTCTTATGCTTGCCATCATATTAAAACTAAGTTGGCAATGTTGGCAAATTAGTTGCGTGTCGTGTTGGTAATGGATATTATAATATGCATTTGCTGTTGTTCAGCTTTCGGCTGGTCTCTCTATACTAGTTAAAATTATCAAGTTCAGTAGGTACTCACCTTGAGTAAAAATTAAGATGCGCATTAAATTGTACTGATGATATCACAATTAGTAGGTCGAAAAATATGGAGGCCCTTGAAAAATATTGAAAATTTTGGAAATTTTAAAAAATATTTTAAAATTAATTTTTTAAAAAAAGGTTTATTTTTTACTGACATCAACTTAAATCACACTTTAGTAATAATAATAATAAGATGTTAGTCCTTATTACCCACACATTGTTGCAAAAATTGCAACTAAGTAATTGTTTATTTGAATAATTCCAACATGACGACAGCTTCTATTTACAAAGATATTTTTGTAGAAAAATGGCGATTTTTGATTAAAACCTGTTGGTTGCTGGCACTACCACAATAAGAGGTTTTGATCCTAAGATTGTCACAATGCCCTCGTACAAGATGATTTGCTACTAATTACAACCAATTTAAGTCTTCTTATATTTATGTAAGTCCATTTGGTATTGTCTAATACCAATTGATCTTGTCTAACACTATTTGACCTATATAAGATTTGTTGGGCTTATTCACAACCACCATAAATCCTATTGCCCAAAGATATTTGACTTTCTTGGCGTTTATTTACATATAACCTCACACTTGTTAATTACTTTTTCCTTACCTTAGCTGTGCTGTGATTGCTCTGAAAGGGTAGGCTATATGCCCTTATACCCAGATGCAGTGAACCGCACTGGAATGGAATAAAAGAGCAAAAAGATATAAATAATAAGAAGATAACCTCTCACATTTATTTGATTATTTTGATTAGTCAAATGTGTGGTGTGGCTCTAATTGTTTAAAGGAAGTATCAGGTTAAAAATTTGGTATTCAGAATACACAAAAATCTTTGTTAGAATGCAAAAACAGACACTGTTGACAAAAAACCAGTGTCATCAATGACCTACCTAAATCGCGCGATTACTTGTAAATAACTCTCTATCAAACTGCAACCTTTGCGGTTTATGAAGGAATTTGTCCAGACTAAATGGTTCTTATGTTACATTTAGTATTATACAAGCCCATTCAGCTTTATAGCAGTTTTATGATTAGTAGATTCAAACTATTAGGCATACTGTTTTTATGAATGTTGCCTCTGGGGTAAATTGGTTTCCTAGGTCAAACGATTTTATCATGGTAGTGCTGACCACCACCCTTTACCAATGCCAATAGACTAGATTTAAAACAAATGCTAAATGGTATTGAAACTCAGCCTTCAGGAGGTTGTTACAACTCTTAATAAAACTACTTAGGCTGAAAGAGTTGTTGGTCTGCTATACTACCGCTATAAAGCCATTTAGCAAACTTACATCCTCAATAAAGCTATTACAAACCTTATTCAAGTCCACACAGCATTTAGATTGTTACTTGGGTACTACATATACATATACAAATTGGATATGGTCTGTTCACAAGGTGGAGATCTATCGCCTTTGCTGTGGTCAATGATGATGGATGACCTCCTCCATAAGCTGAATAATTCTGGCTTCACATTTAGAGTTACGCTGATTACCTGGTTATTACCTCTTGGTTGTGAGAGCCATGGTCACCTATGCATATATATATGTGTGCTGGCCAAAAACTGAAGACAAAATAACACAAGGAAAGTTACAGAAGTTGCAACGCCTTGCCTGCTTAGGGATTACAGGAGCAATGTGCCTGTCCCACAGTAGCTATGGAGGCAAAGCTAGGTCTACTTCATCTATATTTGCATTCAAGGAAGGAGGCAGAACTCGGTGCCCTAAGGCTGCAGCAGGTACTCTCTTTCAAACCAGGCGATCTGTTTGGTCACTTAAGGATTCTGAGGTCAATTGAATTGGAATCCATCACCAAACCTACTGACTAAATGCAAGTCAAGCGAGACTTTAACAGTCCGTTTGATATGCTAATTGAGAGCCGTCAGACGAGAGTTGAAGTCCTACAGTTGGAGAAGGGGTTACTCATCTGGTACACAGATGGATCAAAGATGGCTGAAGGGGTTGATAACGGCGTAGCGGGACCTAATTGCAGGCTATCCAGAGCCCTAGGCACTACCACCAACCATTTTCAATTTTGAGATAAACCAAAATGAATTAGTTTATTTAATAATCATGGTCAATTCTATCAAAGGCATTCGAAAAATCAATATAAATCACGTCTGTTTGATATCTCTCATCTGTAGCGATAGTTAAAAATTGTATCATACAAAATAAGTTTGTAACAGTAAACTTGCCTTTGACAATACCATGTTGAGCATCTGTAACCAAATGTTTGCATGATTAATAATAACATTTCAAAACATTTTGCAAAGTTGCAAATTATGACAATCGGACGACAGTTGCATACTCTTGAAAACTGGACAGTACCTAGGGTAAAAAATATGCAAAACTTCGGAATAATGTCATATTGAACGGATTTCGTTCATTTTTGGCAGTATAATAGTAAATGCTTCACAGAAAAGTTTCTATATTGTGCGGGGGATTGCTAATTTATAGGGGGTGGATGCCACCCCCTCTCAGGGGTTGGTACTTAAAAAATACATATATTTATTGGAGCTGAAGTAGAATCAAATTTTAAGAAGAAAAGGTTCTATTCAATTTTTCACATAAATTGATAGTTTTTAAGTTATAACGACTTCAAAATTGCGATTTTAGCTTAAAAAAAAAAGGTATTTCCAAAGGCCTTTCGTCAAGTATCTCGAAAAGTATTGCTTTATCGAAAAAATGTTACAGACCAATTACAGAAAGTACAAAGTGGGAATTAATTATATTTTTTTATTTATTGATGTAGGATTAATAATTTTGGAGATATTTAAGTTTACATTTGGCATCCAAATGTTCATAAGAGAATTATTTAGAGTGAGAGTTAAATATCTCAGAAACTGTTACACCTACGTCAAGGATGCTAATAGGTAGAATAATAGGTTGTTAATTAAGCTTTCAACTATTTTTTATTTGTTTCTGTAGCATAAAAAAACAAAGAAGTTATGACCGAAGCAATGTGCGTCTACACATTTTTTTAATAACAACGTCGCCATTTTGTTACTGTAATTAGCCAGTAATTAAAAAAAAGGAATTTCAAACACTGTTCCTCATTAATATTTAGCATGACGTAGATGCTCAAATTTTTTGGTTTGTATACAGCACTTGCTTTAAAAAAAAAATACAGTTTAAACTATAAAGGTATTTTCGATAAAACGTAATTTTTTTTTCCTTTTCCAAATATCTCAATAAATATTAGTTTTATTGAAAAATGGGTAGTGACCAAAAATAAAGCTCATAAACTGATAATGAATTTCGCTTGTTTATTTATTCCATAGATTTAATAGTTTCGGAGATATGAAAGTTTACAAATGGCGTCCGAACGTTTATAAAACGAAAAATGCAGTTTAAATGTTAAATATTTCAGAAATTGTGACACCTACGTCACGCATGCTAAGAAATAAAAGTAAAGACAATTAATTGCACTTTCAAATTATTTTTTACTCGTTCCTGTAGCATAAGAAATAAAGAAGTTATGACGGAAAAATGGGCGTATTTATATTTTTTTATATAAAAAGGATGCCATTTTGTTACTCTAATTAGCCAGTAGTTTAAAACAATTATCTCAAATACAGTTTTTTGTTAAATTGCTCATTTAAAGTACTTGTTTTAGAAAAAAATGCATTTTAAACTTTAAAGATAATTTCGAAACACTTGGATACCAAATATAAACTTAAAAATCTCAGAAATTATTAATCCTACATCAATAAACAAAAAATATAATTAATTCCCAGTTTGTACTTTCTGTAATTGATCTGTAACATTTTTCCGGTAAAGTAATACTTTTCGAGACACTTAACGAAAGCCGTTTGGAAATACTTTTTTTTTAAGCTAAAATCGCAATTTTGAAGTCGTTATGACTTAAAAACTATCGATTTATGTGAAAAATTGCATAGAACCTTTTCTTCTTAAAATTTAATTTTATTTCAGCTCCAATAAATATATATTTTTTTAAGTGCCACCCCCTGAGGGAGTGGCATCCTATAAATTAGCAAGCCCCCGCACAATATAGAAACTTTTCTGTGAAGCATTTACTATTATATTGCCAAAAATGAACGAAATCCTTTCAATATGACATTATTCCGAAGTTAAAATCTCTAGTTACTGTACTATTAAATATTAATTAAGATATATTTTAATTATTAAAAATATTCTAAATATAGAGAATTTGGTAGAGCGCAGAAGATGATAATCATTTTTCTTTTCAGATTTTGCAGAGTAATAAGGTGTATTAATACACAATATTTTGCACGTACCGTGTTAACCATTTTTTCGCCCTAACCGACAGGTCCTGTTTAACGTATCGCATTTGTCACTATTCCTGATATAAAATTATATAATTAAAAAGAACAATTATAATGATACTATTGTTCAACATTTCACAAGAAAGAATTAAATAAACATCAGAGCAGCTTTAGGTGTATTTTAATTTGTAAGAAATTAAATTAAGAAGAGCCACGTAGGTATTTTAACTGTGCTCGTATTATTAAAAATTTATTAATTATGTGAGAGAGTATTAAGTTGCGTTGTAATGCCGAGATGTGTTCGAGTCGTTTAATGGACGAGACGCATTCCGAAACGCCGCGACATTTTCTGTAATTTATATAAATAGTTCCACAAATCTTAGGCGTGGATTGTGTGCAAATGAGATACTAGAAGCAGTCTATCAGAAAAGACGTCAGATTCATTAAAATGCAAAGTCTACGAGTTTTCGAAGGCAAAAATTTAATTAATTAAAATGTTTAAAAATTCTTTCTCTCTTACTGATATAACTTTGAAAAATGATGAAATTTTTAATTAATTACCGAGACGAAATAATATAATAGATTAGATGATAAAGTCGCTATGCTTATCTTCATAAATTTTGTCTATAACATGCTGCTTAGTTTTATGTAAAATATTGTTAAAATTAAAACTTCGAAAAAATTTAGTAGGGTATCAAATGTCAAGATGACGCAGGAATTTCTATTATAAAAACTTAATATTTCCTATAAATAATAAAATAATATATTCTTTGTATCAAGCCTCTTTAATAATACAATTATGAAATTGTTGAAGGAACAGTATTTCTGTTAATAAGCGGTAAAAATGTTTAGCTCAGTGGCGGCTCGTGATATTGTCTGCAGAGGAGGCTTGATATTTTGAAAGACAATTAGAGAAATTTCTACAAGTAAAAGATATTAATTTGGAAGATTGGAAGATATGCTGCTTCTTCCAAAGGGAGGCTCAGCCTCCCCTGCCTCCCCTGACGAGCCGCCACTGGTTTAGCTTACTCATTTGATGCTTACATATGGAAAGATCTAATTTATGCATATTTTTTTTAAGGTTTTCGACAGACTGGATCATAATATATTACTACAAAAACTCCGCTACCAGGGCCTATCACCGACGCCAGGAGACGAGCTAACCCCCAACCTGTAAATTTTGCCGAACCTCTTCCTTAAGAACAGTAGGGATCTTTTACTTGCCTAACATTTAATAGACAAGGGACCGCCTGCTTTACATCCCCTCCGAAGAATGGTATATCCACTACGTAATCCTCGTCTGAAATTACGTAGCTTCCGCGTATACACTGATATACAAGCCGCTAGAAGGTGGGACGAGAACGCTGTATTTCCCAAGATGGGTCACCCATCCAAGTACTAACCGCGCTCGACGTTGCTTCAACGGAATATCGACTGACATTCACATTGAAGTCGCCTTCAAGACTTTAATGGTAAATAAGAATATTAACATCGCTAATTACCATAAGTTAAGCGAATATTTGAAGCAACAGTCAAAAGGATACCAGCCAAAAAAGTCTAAAGTTCTGTCTAGAGAAGATGTTTTAAAATTTATTCATGAAGCACCGAATTAGATGTTTTTAATGAACAAAACTGCATTAATATTTGGTGTATTTGGTGGATGTCGACGACAAGAACTTGTGAATATGCTATTTACTCACGTAGCAGGTAGAAAATCAGTTTTCGCGGTAAAAAAAACCGATAAAAAGCGCGTTTTTAACATTGCTGACGAAGATGAAATGAACAGTTTGAAGCTGATAAGAGACTACATGTTCTTACGACCACGTGGTTGTTCAGAAAAAATACTTTTTCTGACCTAGACAAGGTCGCTGTACTGTACAGCCAGTTGGAAAAAACACATTTGGAAAAATCCCGTTCATCATTGCGAAATATCTGGGCTTGAGCGATCCTGATAAATATACAGGACACTGTCTGCGTCGAACATCGGCAACTCTTCTGGCAGAGGCTGGAGCCAGTATAACCACATTGAAGCGCCATGGTGGATAGAAGAGTACGTCGGTTGATGAAGGATATTTAGAGGACAGTATACCTTAAAAAAATGCGGTTTCAAGGATGCTGGCAGGCATACCTTCTGGATCTGGCTTTTCCTTACAGAAACTTGACATCCAGACAATGAAACATGAATCAACATTTGCTGCAGGCAATCTAACTATCACCGGATCCTTCCAGAATTGCCAGTTTAATGTGAATTCGACTAAATAAAGTTAAGTAGATTATTTACATAATACTTTAATTTCATATTTTGTAATTGATAAAGTTTATTAATAAGTTAATCAAAAAATGGTTTTTTGTCTTTATACCCGCGCGGGCCGTAAAATGCACTTTATGCCCGCAAGGATATAAAGTACACTATTATGTAGTTGGTAACTAAGCAATAAAAACACAATAATCAAATAGTATGACATAAAATAATTTGTGCAATATTGTGGTTATCAGTCTGTTAAAATATCCTCTACTTCTAGAGTTCCTCGGGGCTCTAATTTGGGTCCATTGTTATTTAACATTTATAAATGATATACTACAAAGAGCGATGTTGGTCTATTACCAACTAGTCTATACTAAACTCCGAATAAACTCCCCGTTACAGCTGATCATCGAATATTTATATTCTCAGTAAATGCTTAATTATCAGATTTCAGACATACTTAGATTGTGGAGTTTAGACAAGTTCGTTTGTTACTATACTTACTCTTACCACCATATTGGGGAGGTTCCAAGTTTTGTTTTTGGGAAGGTTTTAAGTCACCGAAAAGAAAAATTAATTATCCGTATATTTTTTTAAATTTGTTTCTAGAGGGCGCGCGAATTTTTAAGAACTATCTAACCATGTTTTACAGTGAACTTAGTCTCGTTGAAAGTTTTAGGCCACTGTGAGGACTCCCAATACTTTATTTATAAATACTTACTCTCTCTCAGTATTCGCCATTTGTTCATTTTATAACTATGCATGGCGGCCCATATAGATAGATAGATAGATAGTCTTTATTTCACCACTATATGTACATACATGAACATTTGCAGCAAGTCAAGGTAAAAGCTGGCGAACAGAAAATTATAATATTTACTAGTTTATAAAACACAAAAACATATATAATATGTAAATATAACATTTCAATAAAAACAATAAATTTATAAAAACACAAAAACATATAGATGTATATAACATTTCACATTGATATACACAGAAGATATGAATAAGTATGAAATGAAAAAATATGTAGAGCATCAGAGCATTCTGTAAATATGAGCATTTAAATAGTCGAGTGTAGATTAGCACCATAGGGTGTCTTAAAAAATTCGTCAACCGAGTAAAAACAGTACTTTAGAATGAAATTTTTTATATTCTTTTTAAAGGACAGTAAGTTCAGTTGCTTTATATGACATGGTAAATGATTATACAAATTTAGCTTGGGGGAATTTTTAGCGCTTAGAGTTAACCTGTAGCGAGGTACTCTAAGAAGTCCAGCAGCACGTGTGTTGTGCTGATGGTAATCAGACTGGACAGAGAGAGTGGACGCACTCCTGTGAATTTCTACAAGACTATAATAAATAAACAGTGAAGGGAGGGGCATAATGCCCAGTTTAATGAAAATAGGTTGACAGTGTTCCGTAAACTTAGCACTAACGAGTATTCTTACAGCTTTCTTTTGTTGTCGGAAAACTTTTAATGCGTGGGAGGAGTTACCCCATAAGACCACTGCGTAGGAAAGTCTAGAGTGGAAAAGGAAAAAATAAGTGTTTTTTAAGATGTCGAATTCGAGAATGCCTTTTAATTTCCTGAGGAGAAAGATCGTACTTGAGAGCTTTCTATTTAACTGATCAATATGGTTTACCCAGGTTATCATCTAGATATATACCTAGGAGTTTAACGTGCTCACTTTTGGATACATTTTTATTGGTTGATATTATAAGTCTCTGAGTTTTTTTCTTGATTGAGTGTTATTTTATTCAAGGTGAACCAGTTTTTTGCCTGGAGTTCTATGTCGGAGCTAAGTTGGATCAGATTAGCAATGTTGCGGTCAGAGCACAAGAGAGTGGTATCGTCAGCAATAGGGATTGCAATTTACCGGAAGTTTTAATAACCGGTAAATCGGTAAATAAAAATGTAAATAACCGGTTAACCGGTATTTACCGGTAATTTTTTGAATGGATGATTAGGGTGGCGAAAATGGCAATTGTCTTTTTCCATATACAAAATTATTTAAATTTAACAAAAAACATTTTTATATACGTACTTATATGTGATATAATGAACAAACAAAAGGTTTTTTATCAACAGTAAAATCACATTTATCAACAGTAAAATCACAAGAGCTTTTTTTATTGGATAAATTTCTCTTTGTAATGAAATAATTTTGCCAATCAGTGATTTTATAAGAACTGACATGAAAAAATCACGAGACCGGAGGTCGAATGATTTTGTCAAATGTCAGTTTTTCGAGCAAAATTACTGAGTGGCAAAATTTGGAGTTAAAAAGAAATTTATCCATAAAAGAAAAGCTCGAGTGTTTTTTGGCAAGATAAATTAACGACAGAATATGAATGTGAACGAACAACAATAATTTATTAAAAATAATTATAATTTTCCCAAAACGACTCATATCGTACAGTATAGTTTCCACAATACTTAAAAGTTATAGCTGACAGTACAGATTTCAAAGTGACGTGCGACTACTAGGTGTACTCTGCTTTTGAGGAACAGGCATTTTTATCGGTGATAAAAAACGATGCACCTTTTTTTTATCGATGTCAAAGTGACAAAAATGTGACTTTTTTATATAGGAGTTAATTTATCAAAAAGAAAAAATATAAATGACATAAATTTAAATAACTAATTATTCTGTAAATAACAAAAATATCCACTTAAATAACAAAAATTATAAACATAAACTCAAATAGGGCATTTACTGAATACCTAATCTAAAAATACAATATTTTTTAAAAATAGCCTGTTAAAAGGGTTAGTTTTAAAGCTATATATGTTAGTCGTCTGATATTTGTGCATAGAATACCACCAGCTGAAAATGCCCTTCCTCGATCGATATTGGTGGGTCGATAAGTTAATAAGAATTGGTAATAACATACTTCTAAATGTATTCCACGGATATTTGCGGCAGTGAAATATTCAATTTTCTGTCGTAAGATATTGTCAATGTGTCTCTTGTATTTCTTAGGGCTTGGTGTTTGGAGTTTACTTTTTATAATATTATTTATTTATTGTTAAAAGTGCTCGGTGTTGGGACAGTCACTCTGTATTTAGTGAATACTAGTCAGTAACATAAATAGAAACGTTGAATACGTGACATATCGTAAGTTCAGAATTTACCGAAATAACCGGTAAAAAATTAAAATTACCGGTAATTATCGTCATGTGTTTTTTGTCCTAATAACCGGTTAACCGGTTAACCGGTTAACCGGTAATGCAATCCCTAGTCAGCAAACAAAGTTGATTTGCTAGGCAACATAAATTGTGGAAAGTCATTAATGTGGATCAGAAATAACAGTGGCCCCAGGACAGAGCCCTGGGGTACACCATAATTAATATCTAGAGTATCTGACATTCTATTTCCTATGACTACACATTGCTGACGCTTTTGCAAATAAGAACTAAAATATAACCATAACCATATAACTGCATTTTATCCATTAGTTTATCGTGAGAGACACAATCAAAGGCCTTGGAAAGATCACACAGAGTGATAGCCGTATGATGCCCTTCCTCAAGACCCTCGACTATGTCACTCACAATCTTTACGACGGCCTGCGTGGTTGAGCGTCCAGAGCGGAAACCATATTGATAGGGGCTGAGAAGTGATTCATGTTCCAGATAACTTGACAATCTGTCAGAATAATTTCAAATATTTTAATATACTATATATTGTGTGGATGATGTGAGTGTGGCAATAGATTTATTTGTTTTTATATTAACTTCGTTAAATATAAAACGTTTTCTCAATGCATTTGTGTGTGCCTTTTAAATTTTAATATAGTGCTTATCCTAAACCAAATATAGTTTTATAATACTCTTCAAATATTCTACGAGTAAAGATTTGAATGATTCATTAAAACTTGAATGCTTTAATAGTAGCTTTAAAAAGAGGCATGTGGGTCTTTCTCTAGGTGGGCCCTGTACTCTTATAAGGTAAGTCAGTTTTATAGAGTCCTTCCAAATCATTTATATTTATAAATAGTCTTAACCTTTCAGAATATATTATAGAGTATATTAAAACTAAAATTGTTACTTGGGTAGTCTGGACAAACACAAAAGATCTTGAGGATGCCAATAAATTGTGACGAAACGTCGAGCACTTAAAAAAAATTGTTTACACCTATTAGTCTCTACTCGTCAACTTTTACCTTCAAAATAAATATAGGAACATCTTCAGTTTACTTTAGTTCTAATCGTCTCCAGCTGATGCCAACATGGTTGGAGAAATGCGCGTCGAGTGATAGTACTTGAATGTAGTTTTCAAGTATTTCGGTGTTTGTCGAAACTACTTCAGAGAAGACTTTAAGACATATCCGTAAAAAATAATTCAGGTTCGATTTTTGTTCAAATAATTTCTAATATTTATGTACTAATAGTACATTCAGACCTAGTATATAAAATATTTAAAAGTCGGATTGAACACCACTTTTTTAATCAATCAACGGAGAGTTGACAAATACAAAATAATTCCATAAATATGTCTTTGTCGAGATTCTCTGTCACATTATTTTTCATTTCTCGTTAAATACCGAGGTATGTGGTTTCTTCTTTGCTAAAAAAAAGAAAAAAATGTGTTGCTAAAACACTTATCGCGATCAATAAAACACAGCCAGCGTTGCTCGATTTGTCAGTAATTTAACCAATTTGCTGTAAAACTAAACATTTTATTAACGTAATCATAGTAATTTAGTTGGGGGCTTAAAAAGTGTTGAATACCATATTCCTTAAAAATCTTGATAATCTGAGAGTAAGTATATAATGTGAACGGCCGGTAGTTTTTTCTTCATCCGTCGCAATAATGATCGTACGTGTTTGGGGGAACATGAGATGCCACTTATCGAAGCTACCGTCTATAGCGACTACAACGCTGGGCATCTTAAGACAACAGCCATATAGCCCAGAAGATAAAGTTGAAGAATGTGTAATTTATTTTTAGAAGGTGGCCCAACAGAAAATTGCATGAATATGCATTAGGTGTTCTCTTCTACGTATCTCTGCATACAGGGTTACCTAAAAATCCCGCACGAAATTAATATTTCTTACTGCGTTATTTATTTAAAGAAATTATAAACATGTAACTGTTTTAGTGTTTAGCCCCTTTTCAACGGACTATTTAGTTGCCTACTGTCAACTCCTTAACCCCCATATATCATGAGTTATTCTTTCATATATTACCTTATGTTTTGTGGGAACTCGTTGAAAATCTTATCAAAAATTGTATTCGGCTGTGTTGAAAAATTAAACAAAAAATTATAATAAAAGAGTTATATCGCCCGCATATATGTTTATTGATTTAAAGGTGTCAGTGCACTTTTTTATAGTTTTATAGTTTCGGCAATTAATGTTCTTGCTTGTGGTAAGCCTCGTGGATATTAATGGACCAACGAAGAAAGAACAAATATTACATAGGGGCGCCAAGTGGTTTAAATATTAATATTAACCCGACTTAAATTTGTAATAACTCAGACAGAACCACTAAATATAACTCCGAGTTGCACATTTGCAATGCGGACAAAAATTAAAAACCTTAAACATGTATTTAAATAAATATATCACCAATGAGTTCTCAATCTACATCAATAGTGGTGTACAAATCTTTTACTAGAACGTGCACTTGCAAGACCCGAGTTTTGGACACAGCAGACAAAAATAGCCGGTGCCGTCACAGAGTTTAAATCGGAACAAGACCTAAACTTTACACGCTGGCTAATGGGTGTCTCCTAAAGTATTCAAATAATTTATAATTGAAGACACAAGTGGATGAAGCGTCTAAGTAACAACAAAGTGATTTTGAGATAATTGAACTGAATTGAAGTTTTTAACAACCTACCAAGTTCAACAGTACATAGATCCTTTATAAATCACATATTTTTGCATTGGAAACAAATGTAATATCCCTGGGGGAATTTTGTGTACTTATAGCCTTCCTTCAGATAAAAAACTCGTTTTTTTCAACAAAGTGATTTTGAGATAATTGATATCAAAGTTTTTAACAACCTACCAACTTCAACAGTACATAGATCCTTTATAAATTTATAAATCAGATATTTTTGCATTAGAAACAAATGTAATGTACCTGAGGGAATTTTGTGTACTTATAGTCTTCATTCATATAAAAAACTTGTTTTTTTCGGAAATGCCACATAGACCCTTCATCCACTTGTCTCTTCAATTGATAGTTCAGAAAATTAAATATTTTAAGTCTAACAGAAGTTATCGTGTTTACAAGAAACGGTATATACGCACACAAACATATACACGCACACACACACTTACAAACACAAAGACATTTTGTATTCGATATTTGAGTTCAGTCTACTGTGAAACGGATATCTGTACAAGAAATTTTTTTTTTATGATGATTATTAAAATTTTTTTTCAATTTATAATAAAGTTAAAATACAATAAAAAGATATATAATTCATTACTGAACCATAACAGATACGAAAAAAAAAATAATAGAAACACTATTGGAGAAAATTTAGTCAGATTTAATTTTGCATAGAGCCATCTTTTGAGATATGAGCGAAAAACCAAAAACCGGGACCTCCTTCGTGCCCCTCTGCACCCCCCTCCCCCCCACACCTCCTATGTTCGGGGATTTTTGGTATGTTTACCTCCCAAATAGTCCTCAAGTAAAAAATTGTGATCTCGGCATTTCCCTCTAGAAACCATTCACTGACAGGACTATATTTACGATCGATTAATATATTGCGATAGGATAAAAACAAATGTAAATAAATGCTCTATTATCAGTTAACCAGCGTAATATATGTTGAAAGTGTCTCCCCACTCTCTATTTGGTGTACACCAAGATGTCGCACAATGTAAGGACCTATGCATAAATATTGTAAAAAAAGGAATTTATTTATTGGAAGTAATAATTGATGTAAATATTCCCAGTAGTGTCAAACTTGCATTAGTAAATTTCTCTTAATATCATAGAACAGGTGTGTACAGAAATTACATAAGTCTGGGAGATAGATGACCTGTTATAGTTATTAAGATTATAAGGGTGTTATAAGGTTAATAACGCACCGAGGTCGGCAGTGTACTTCCCGAGGGCCTCCGGCCTGAGGGAATGTACGTCAACCGAGGGCGTCATTATCTATAACACCCGTGATGCCTTCAGTGTTTAATGTCCTACAAGTCTGTTATTTAATTCGAATTTTTTTTTTTTTTGACATTTACGATTCATTAATTTGACTTCTATTATGTTCAGAACGATTTGATTTAAAAAAAAGTAAAAATCAAAATTGTTTGTAAACGCCGCCGTTGCATAGCAACGCATTTTGTTTAGTCAATAACGCTATCATAATTTATTTGTTTTGGGTTGTGTTATAATTTTATAATGCCCTAGGGCGTTATAGATATTCATAACGCCCTAGGGCGTTATTTTTAATTTAATGTATCTCAAAATACGGTGGTTATTGTAAAATAACAGACTTGTAGGACATTAAAATCATTTTGGCATTACATACGTTACTAGATAAGTCCAAGTTCTTTTGTGGTAGTTCATTTTATATCGTAGTTTATAATTATATACATACAGATATATTCTTAAACGTCGTACAATAATATAATTTTCTGCTTGCAGATTTTTAATCAAAATATTACTGATGTGCTTTTATTAAAGCTTTTAAAAAATCACCGAGTATCACCTCCTCTATTAATTTTTTTATGAAAATAAATAATTTAACCTCCTTTAATTTTGTATGAAATTGGAATTGCCTTTAGTTGTCCATTTATGAAAAATTTACTTTTCCAGCAACAAATCGCTTAACAACCCACCATGACTGTTTTCAAGTATGGAAAAGTTATGAGAAAAATCACCGACTTCGACTGTCTTTGATTTTACTGATTCTTTTTTCAATTAAATTAAAGCAAGTCGTACAAAATAGTACTAATATAACGAGACCCGTGGATTTATTTGCTTTCAAATTTAATCAAATTTTCAAATTCGGACCAAAGCAGATTTTGTAAATTGTTGCTAAGAATTTAATAGACAACCCATCTTTAAAATTAATAATTAAGTGGGGTTACTGTGAACTCTAGAGTAAATAATTATCAAATTAATATTGGTACACAGAGTTTCCTTCGAATTATTATTTATTATGGTTCATGATGATGACAAGATGTGTATTGTGGTCAGTGAAACGAATTCAACACAAATATGTCATTTTAAGAAAGATTATACAGAAAGCCACCCTATTCAAAGTAGCTATAATTACGAATTATCGACACTCCATTGTTAGACTCGATGTTTTGAGTGTCTTGCACCCTGCCTATCGAATACCACTGAAAATTTGACAAGTCAAAAATGATGATGCAAAAAGATCTTAGGTGATACAAAATTCAACATTTTGAAAGAATGCAAGGAAAAAATAGGCTTAATCAACAACAAACCTAAACCAGGTTTTAGATCGACTTACGTCACTACTGGTGCCAGGAGGCTTTTTTAGAATTTCCGTTTCCGTAACAGGTATCGAAATTAATATCAAACTGTTTTCTTATGCTGAGGCTTATATCAGGAGGAACGAAGACAAAATTGCAGAAATTCTGGGCATTTCTCACAAAAATAAAAGAATAACGCAGTAAAAAATATTAATTTTATACAGGATTTTTGGATAACCCTGTATATTATATTATGCTGAAATAGGAATGCCACTTCTTAACATAAATTTCACTAAGTAAATAACAACAGATTACCATTGCAGCAACGAATCTGAGTTACCAGAGACTTCCATACATTTCAAATAAAACTATTTATCTGTTACTGGTATGCTGTCATAAACACCAAAATAGCAAATGCTACACTCGCCAATCAACTTGACAGCATCTGGGAATGATTATGTAAAAATGTTTCTCGAGAAGTCGCCTTTTTACCTCTCCCTTCATTGTACATGTTTATGAATCAACGATTAGAAGTGTGAAAAAAATTGTAGTATTATTAAAACTAATCAATAGCATATAAAACTGAAATTATGTGGTCTTCAATGGTACAAAACAATGAAGAAGGTAAGACTGAAAATTTGCATAGACGACTGAGAAACGGATATTTTCAAGAACTTTTGATATCTTAAGCATAAAGGTTACGCGAAATGTTACCATTTTTTCAAAAAAAAAAAACAAGAACAAGATTTTATATATCACAATATGATCAAATGTTTTATGTTTTTCGTTTCAGAAAATTCAAAGTGCTTAGGAAAAATATAACAAATTCAAGTAATACTGCCTCAATTGGAACAATGCAATGTGGTTCTGGAGAAACCGGTCTCTTCTGACAGTGATAAGAATAATTATCTCATCGTGTCTGATATACAATCGGCCTTACAAGCCATTAGTAACTCCATAAGAAGTTATCTGACTACAACAAAATTTTCGATACTGAAGAAAGTCAGTAGCTCCTCATAAAAATGGAACAGGTATATGAACAAAGGGACTCGTTGGAAATGAAGCTGTAGACAAACCCGATAAATAAGCCACTTCTTTGAGTTATTAATTAATAACGTTGCTATAAATGATAGTACAATTAGTTAATATATGAAAGCACGATATTTGTATAAAGCGTAATATTTTATTTCATTAGAAGAACACATAACCATAACAGCTTTATAATATCTGAGGATCTAAGATAATTTCGTTTGTATTCAATGATTCAGTACTCTAAATTCTACTTATCCATGATAACAATCTTAAAACAAAATCACGGTTGTTTTCAGGTCTCATTTACAAAAATTGAATTTTACTGCAAATTCCCCAAACAGTATTTATGGCAATTCCTCCATCTTCGACCTAAATTACATATTACATTATTCATCTTTTCGAGATTTTTCGAATCGTCACGTTTTAGATAATGTAAATTACGAAAATTAAGATTTTTCAATTCCCTCAGTCGTATGCCTGTTGTAGGTGCTTTATTTAAAAAACTATTTGACAGAGAAAAGTAATATTTGGCACGTAGTTGATATCATTGCTAAGGATGAAACCTGACATACTTTATTGAAGAATATCCGGGCACCATAAAAATAAAAACTAATTAATAAAAAAAATGTGACAGAAAAATAATATTTAACATTTAGTTAATACAACTGTCAATGAAGAAACCTGCTACACATTTAGTGAAAAATATAAAGAGTACTTATGTTAAAAAATAATTAATTAGGAAACGATGAAAGTAATAACGTTTGGAATGTAATCGATACTATTGCAATGGATATACTGATATACATTTTTTTGCCTAGGATATGTGAAAATAAATCATATGAACCCTAAAAATATGACCGAAAGTAATGTTCATCGTCCCTTGGGCCGCTATAGTTATTTACATACCAAGGGTCGTAAGTGCCCTTTTGTTGGTCAAGAATACAGTTTGCAATCCGAGGCCTGTAGGGTCGAGGTTTGCAAGTATTCGAGAAAAAAAATCGCACTGTATGACCCGCGGTGCATATTATATTTTTCGTCGTACCCATGAATCATTAAACTAGAAAAAAACTTGAGAAAAACTAGTGGAAAACTATAACTGTTTGGGTAAGATTTCATATTTGTTAATAGTAAAGGTAGTGATGCTTGGAATATCCATGGCAACTGTCAATAAAATAAATTTAGGACTCGGCTTCTATTCAAATGAGAACTTCTCTCAAGATAAATTAAATCATATTATTGTGACGTGTTTCCACCCCTAGGAACCACCCTTTCAAATTCCGTGGGTTAAAAAAATTATAACAAGAGATAACCACTAACACACTTTATTAAATAATTTACTATTTACTGGATACTTCACAATACTATTATTAATTTAAATGTACTTTACTGACTAAAAATAACAATGTTTATCACTTTGTTTTCACTTTGGAGTCTTAACCTCACTTGTCAAATCCAAACTTATAAACTTTAACTTCCGGCCGAGAATACGGCCTTATATACCCCTAGCGATTGCTTCCTGAATTATTCTAGAAACGTTATCTAGAAGTCTCTTTTCTCTAATGTTCCAGAACGTTTCTACTGTTTCTACTGTCTCACTGGTGGCATAACGTACAACATGTATTTTGTGAATGTATTTAGTGCTGCCTATTCCCAAGGGGTGGATATTTGTAACATTATTATAATAGCTCTAAAAATTTTATAGCAAGTAAGGCTTGTCTGGATTAACTTCCAAAAAAGTTAAAATATTTAATTTAATACTTGTTATATAAAAATGTTCCCAAATTTACTTTATTCTCCTAGGGGCGTTATGGAAAATAACGACCCGTTGCCAATGGCAACAAGTATTTTGTACATAGAGCATCACTTACGATCGACAAAACAATGGAATTCGAGTATACTTACGAGGGAGGTATAACGAAAAACTCATAACAACACGATTTTGTAGTTTTCCACAATCTGGAGACCTTTCACTGTCATTTGCATACTTTGACGTTAATGAAGTTTCATATAATTTTTCATTAAACGTCAGTTAAAACTAAAGTTTGGAATCAAAACAGACAAGAGATTTTTGTTATATTCTTCCCTTTTTTCTTTTGTTTAATGCTAGGCGGAAAAACAGTTGTATGTCACACATGCAGAAAACATTAACAGCCCTTAGCTATCCGTGGGCTCATTTTCTGCCGTTGTGACACAATATACTATAGTGAAACAAATATGCAGGATGGTCATCTTAACAAAATAATAAAGAAACGACGAAGGCAAATAATATTTTTAAATTTTCTTTTGGCCAATGGGGAACTTGCCCACTTTTTTTTTTATTTCATTGTGTGTGTTTATGTATAAAAACACGCCACACCGAAAATATCAGCTCTTAAATCACAGTACTTACTTTGCAATAAATAATTAAAGTTGAGATTCTCACCACTCCTCACGAAAAGCACTGTGACATCAGATCGAGAGGGCTAGTCTCACTTGGTATCCCACAGATGGCGATTTTTAGCTGAGCGGTACGTCTTCACCCTAATTAATAGACTGGGCGGCGGTTGGCTTTGAGACGTCCGCATATTCGGTCATAAGTCTTTTGTTTTTTATGTTAGAGAAAAAACAAAGCACAATCAATTCTCTTTACAAAAGCAAACAAATTTTTTGAAAAAAACGATAATTATCAAGATATTCGAGGAAATGTAGGAAATTACATGTTTTCCTATAGAGTGTATGTAAATCTTAAAAAAATAATTTTTCTCAGAAACCTTTGTTTCGAGGGGCCGAGATTAACGGAGCGTCAAAGTAGTACATGATATTAAGTGAATATCGTATGAGATCGATTTCAGTTAATTACCGATTAATTACGGTGACAAAATGGAGAAATTTTACCGAAAAAAAAAAAAAGTACGAAATCCCGCCCCCTCTAATTCCTTAATTTTTGTCGGAATTCAAAAAATAAGAAAAAAAAGTTTTAGCAAATTTAATTTTATTTAAATTACCTAGAGTAGTTTTTTGGCGTAGGAGCCAAGATTAAAAAGTTGCCAACTGTAGAAGCTCAAAATTTGCGATTTTTTGTTGTACATGGCCGACATTTCAGTAGTTATCTCCGAAACGAAAAAAAAAATCAAAATTCTGATGGCAGGAAAAGATTCGTAGTGGAAAATACTCATTTTACCTTATTTTTTATTTCGAGCTAACTCCCACCGTTTCGGAAATATTTCGTCAAATCGGGATTATGTTGTTCTATATCCGTTTTTATGAATTTTACAGGAGATGAAGATTAGTATATTTTTGAGATACATTTAACTTTTCCTGAATGAAACTGAAATATATCTATTTGTGATAAATTTTATATTGAAATTAATTTTTAGTGTAGTGTCCATTTATTGACTGCTTATATACTCTTTTTGTGAGAAAATAAATAAAAATTGAAAAAATGGATATAGCCCACAAAATGCTTTTTTTTTTTGTTTGGCCGGATATAGAACACATTGCAAGGATATACGAGACTAATATGTCATTTTTGAAAACTGCAATATAATTTTATAGATATAGCTGAATGTGCTATCACTTATACTATTAAAATAATTTTTAATTTTTATAAAATTTTATTTTTCTCTTAAATAACTACATTATTAAAGTAACTATATATAATAAAAAATGCAAATAAACAAACACGTTTCTAACTTTAAATATTTCAGAGTTTTCTTTTTATTATTTTCCTCTTTTCCCCTTTCCTCCTTTTCCTTTTTTATTACCTACGGTACCTTTGGCGTTGGCAGTTTTCTTATTTTTTGGTTTCATGCTTGTTTTTATTATCCCATTTTTTGTATTTTGCTTTGTTTCTCCAGAGCACGTCCCACTTTTTCTTGAACTTCGTCTATTTCCTGCTTTTATACCATTATCTTTTGATGGTTTCTCTTCATTTGCATCTTTTGTGGAGGGTGTCTTACTTGGGTTTTGGCAATTTTCTATTTTGGTATCTCTATTTATTATATATTCATATAAACTTCTTTCACATAACGGTATTTGTGGTAACATAGCCTTGAAAGATTCTTTTTTCTCGTCCGAAACCCCAAAAGTTTGTTTTAAGGATGGCATTAGTGGCCATGCACAGTTTTTCATCTTGTTTTGTAGTGTTATTGCTATGGATTCACCTTCAAACAATTCTCGATATGAAATATTAAATATTGTATGTTTTTTATAAGTAATATGCTTTATTTTAAAATATGGAATACTACGATACGACATTGTTTGTGCTACTTTTTGGTAGTCCAAATAATCATTTTCTCGCATTTGAAGCACCGTGAATTTCATCTTCCAATGGGTAGGCATGTGAGTCAAAATTTTAATTAAATTCATCGGCGTCCAAATTTCTAAATCTTTCACATATTTTTCAATACAGCTGTGAGCAGTATCAATTGCTTGAATACTGCCGTGACCAGGCTCGGAGTATTTGTGCTCAATGACCGTTACATTATGTATATTCCCAGGTGACATCAAGAAATTTTGTAGAGCATAAGACATTATGCTGTTCCTATTTTGCGGAACGCAGCTGTCCGACCATAAAATTATTTTTTGTAAATGCGGATTGTCTTCTACAACTCTCTCTAATATTTTTACTACGGCGCTAGCAATATGAGTTCCACCACGGCCACATATAAATTCGTGCCACACAGCATTGTACACATGATTATTGATGTTGCAATGTGCTGTCAAGTTATAACAATTAAGTTTTGAACGATAGTAGTAATGTCCAACATAAGCCTTTGGTAAAGAGAATACGTTTTGTAAATCAAATGTTATTACACACGCGTTCTCTGCATTTCCTTTTTTGTATCTTTTCTTGTCTCGCTCACTTTCTTGATACCCTACAAGTTTTTTTCGTTCATGCTCTTTTTGGACCATTTTTTCTTCCTCAGATGGATCTTTTAAAATTTTATAAGCTTCACACCGATCACAAAGATCTTTTTTTGGCTTAAAAAATGAAAGATTATATTCATAATTGAAAATATCTGAATACATTTGAAATGTAACTGGATTTTCGATAGCTTGTAGATACAAGTTATACATTCGAGTGAGATTTAAACTCCTCTCCAAGTATTTTTTTGAGGTTGTTGATCTGCAAAAATGGGATTCCATACAATGAAATGATTCAATGTGTCTTCTCACTTCATCTTTTCTTTCTTCTGATATACGTTTCTTTACATGTTGGCCTAATAAAGATTTTCTTGGTATGTCCGTGTTAACATGGCGCATTTTTTTAAAGTAATAATATATTCTATTTTTACTAATGTTCAAAGTATTGCAAAAAAACTCTTGACAAATACGTATCTTAACGCCATTGAAAACAAATGAATATTCATAAGAATATGACTTGCGACTATTTTCTTTTTCTGTTCGTTTCCTCTCTGCAATCACTCGTTGGACATGTTTAGAATAGAAGTGAGCTTTTCCGTTATCATCTAGTGTCCAAAATTGTTTATTTATTTCCTCCCTTTCAGAAGTCGTTATTTTTTTTCACAGTTAAAGTAACAATTGTTTGAATGGCAAGTTTTCGCTAGAATAACGGCCTTTTTCTGCTTAACAACACCTCTAGTATTCAGGTATTCTTCGCCGTGTTGTCGCTTCTCCTTCCTAACATTTCGTTTCCATGCGGATGGCTTTCGTGACTTCTTTCTTGTCTTTTTATGTGATGCATCATTATCAACTGAAGTAGATGGTTGGTTCTCCTCCTCCAACACTAAAATCTCAATTTGGCTAAAAAAAAATTACATGTCCTATAAAACAGCAAATTGTGAAACTTTCATTACTTACTTTTCTAAATTATTTGGATTTTTTATTTCTAATAAGGGTATCTCCGTTTCAACCTCTTGAGGAATCAATTTAACATCATCACCTGTGGCTAATATAGTGAAAGGTGGTGCTGCTCGAAGTGAATTATCTAAGAATATGACTTCCATATTTTGTACTTCTAAATTTTCCACATTATTTTCTTCGTTAGAATTGCCATAATCAAGACCAACACTATCATCGTAATTTACACCATTATCAGCACTAACACTATCGTTGCATAACTCCTCCAACATGCTACAATAATGCAAAACATAAATAATTAATTGTTAAAGTTACCTAGATTGCTTTATAAGCAAAATAAGTAACCTAAAGTGAGGTTAGATTACACCCGTCGAATAAACGGTCTAAATTTGTATTAATAATTAAGTTCTAACTTACTTCCATGTATCAGTTGGGCACTCTGATGGTTTAGATGGGGGCAGTGATTCACTTATTATACTCATTATGTAATATTTAATACGTAAAATACACAAAAAACGTTGACACACTGACAAACTTCACGCCCACACCAGAACTTTGGCGATATAGAACAAAACAGTCACAACACTGTCTCAGCAATTCCAGCTACTATAAATGGGATATAGACTAAAGTGGATTTAATAGGATATAGGACAAAATGATTTTGAAGCATAATTTCATATATTTAAGGGATATAGGCCAATACAATTTTAAATGCGGATATAGCTCAAAATTACAACTAATTTTTATTTTTACTTGGGATGTAGCACAAACTAGACACTGAAATCTGGTTTATTAAACAAGATAGCTAATTTTTTTTTTGACGGATATAGAACAAGCTCAAAATTTTAAGAAAAATGGTGTATATAACGTATTTTCGACCAAAAGTGGATATAGAACAACATAATCCCTGGGTGACGATTTGCGAAAGATAGCAAAAAACAGCTTACATTTCGGAGCCGAAAAAATTGCAGAAACATGCAATCTTGACACGTTCATATTTTTCGAAAAACATCATTGAGACAGCAGTACGATGTTGCGACGTAAAGAGGAAGTCTTGCAGATAAACTTGATCGTAAATTGCACGGCAAAATTCGAAAATTCGGCTCGGCATGAACGAATCAAAAGTTGCATTTTGTGACATTTCAGAATGTTGAAGATGTTTTTCCAACGAATATGTTTAAATTTTAGGTTATTTTGTGTTTACTGCCAGTTGTTTCTGACAAATGCGCATGTGCATGCGGAATGATCAAAGCCAAAGCAGAATCGGTGTCGCTTGACGCCGTCATCCGACCTTCTCGATCTGACGTCACGTTTCAGGAGTGGGTAAAATCGGGCAGATTTTAATCGCTTATATTTCTGAAAGAGATTTTTTTTTTAATTTTTTTGTTGTTTATGGGGTTTTTAATGATGTTAGTTTACGATTTTGAGCATTTTAAATTAATTTTATTTTTTGGGCAAGTTCCCTGATAAAAAATGTTCTGGCGAAAACTAGATTGGTATCCCTAAAACTATAGCACGAGAGCTCACCTACAAAAATGGAACACATAAGCTGGAGAGTCAAAAGTTGGTGGGGATGCTTATCAAGTCATTCTCTGAACGTGTGTAGTCGGTCATGGCAATCCGGGTTGCAGCGGCGCGGGGGCAGCCATTTTTGCTATGAGGTTCAAATTATTTTTAAATGTGACGCTTTCTCCCATGACGTCCAATCAAAAAAAAGTTCCAGACAAAATTTTTTCAGTTTTGTGGGCTCCATATAATGGCTCAATGGGGTTTTACTTTTAATGGGATTTAATGGGGTTTTTAAGGGGGAACATGTTTTTTTTATATAATCACTCCTCTTTTTTATAGTGGATTTCGATTTTACGCCAAAAAATATCAATCTTTCGCTCTTTGCAATTTTTTACTCCTTGGCCAATTTGCGCCAGAAATTTTTCAACTTTCAAACATTTTTTAGGGCGAAAGTATGCGTTCTAGAGAAAACTGTAAAGAGAAAAGTTGCTGCAAAATAAGGAAATAACAATTTTCAAAAAAAAAAAAAACATTTTACTCAACTAAGTTGAAAACTATTCCACATGTAGACAGACCTCTTACTACTACACATTTTCCCAATATTTTTCTAAATTTTTCATAGGCAGATGAGATCACATCTTCATTTATAGATGCAACACCATCCACAATTTCTTGCTTTAATAAATCCACGTCGTCTTCAAAATTGTTTGCGTATATTTTTTTTGCTTTAAACACCCACATAAGGAGCAATCCAATGGAGTTAGATCTGGCGGATGGGTTGGCCGTGCTGTTGGTCCATAGCGGCGAATCCACCGGTCGTGGAAGTGATTGTCTAAATGTAGAATGTGCTGAAAGTTCGTCCAAAACAAAATTATTCAAAATTTCTAAATAAGTATTTAAATTCAAATTTCCACTCATAAAATAAGGACCGATTATTCTGTGATGCATTATGCCGCACCAAACATTAACTTTTTTAGACGTTTGACTATTAGTTGTAATTCGGAAATTAGGATTTTCCTGAGCCCAGTACCTACCATTTTGGGAAGAGACTACCCCATTAGTCGTAAAAGTAGATTGGTCCGTGAATAAAATGTTTCGATGAAAAGATCCATCTGCTAAAATTTTCTCACCATTGTTAAACAAAAGTCCAAGCAACGAGCATCATCTCCAACTTGAAGTTTTCGAATAAATTTAGGTTTAAATGCATAAAATTTGTTGCTGGCTAAAATCCCCTGAATATGAGATTTATCTAAAGGATCCCGCACAAATTCTTATATAAAAGTGGCCTCCGTTAAATTGGCTGGATTTTTTATATGTTCTATATTTTGGGCCCCTGATCAAATTTTTCAATGGGTCGGAGGTCCCAAACTACCAGAATCTCAAGATATAGCCAGTTAAAGTTGGGATTATGAGGTATTGGCCGTACATCGAACATTATTCAAATGATGCCCTTGTTCTTGGGTCTGGAGAGTTTTGGTTGGCCTACTGTAAGGGAAAACCTGTAAATGATTATTCAGTGTCATGCACCAACTTGTCAGATGACGTCACATCGGGTCATTCCATGTCATATACAGTCATATCAGATCATTCCCGATTATTGGGACAATTAGTCAACGCTGGGACTAGGGTCAACCGGGGTTAATGTGATACACCCAAAAATATTGGGCTATTGTGATACAAACAAAAGAAAAATGTATATCTGCAACAAAATTATATGAAAAAAATAGGTTAGATTGGCCAAACCTTATATAATATGATGCCATATTCATGTTACAGATTAAAAATAAAGTTTCAGAGGAAAAAAAATAATGCAGTTATTTTTTACCAAACCGCACCCCCCTTTTTCGAGATATTCAAGGTCAAAGTCTTGATAACATGGTTTTTCGCGAATATCTCGCGCTAAAAAAAACGGGCAGCAATAAAGTTAACAAAAAAGTTGTAGATAATTCAAGCATCTACAAGACTGGTATTTTGCATTTTTCCCCAAAACCTCGCCATTTTCGAGATATTCAAGGTCGAAGTTTAAAAAAACGGTTTTTTGCATGTAGACTTCGTCGCGGTCTAATGCATAGAGAAAACCGTTGAATATCTTGGAAAGGGCGAAGTTTTGGGAAAAAATGCAAAATACCAATCTTGTAGATAATTGAATTCTCTACAACTTTTGTGTTGTTACCCGATTTTTTTGGCACGAGATATTCGCGAAAAATCATGTTTTTGAAATTTTGACCTTGAATATCTCGAAAAAGGGGGGCGGTTAGGTAAAAAATAAAAAAAAAGAACCTGTAGATAATTTAATTCTCTACAACTCTCACATTGACCTCATGGGCATCCGATGCATAGGACACGAGATATTTGCAAAAAACTTTGACCTTCAATATCTTGGGTAGCCATGTTGGGATTTTTGTGGATTTGGGTTTGGGACCCTCAAAGAACGTATGTGCAAAAATTCAGATATTTACTATTTTTGTCCAGGTTTCCTCATTTTTTTGTGTGATTTCCCTGCAGTACAATCCTTTATTGAAAAAAAACATAGCACCCAGTACCATTAAAATCAATGAGTGTTTTTTCTGCATCATACGAGCACCTATTTACCATGCAAAGTTCCACTCGACAAATCATTATCGTTCAGGCTTTCCACCAGTACTGTCGGCTATATTGTTGTGGGCTGCCTGGGCTGCCGGCAGTGTCATACGGCCTTTACAATTTATACATTCGCTAAGTGAGCGCGACTCGCGCTGGAACGTTTGAGATAAAAGCCGTGTTTTGTTTATTTAACTGCTGATAGGCCGCTCAAGAATATAATTTTTAAAAGACACCTATCAGCACTGCTCGTTACTAATGGGCTTTATTACCCGGCGTTACCGATAAGCCCCCGCAGTCCGCTACAAATTACCAACCAATCATTTTAGATATGAATTAATTTATTTTTTGTTAGCTCGTGGAACCGACCTTACACAACGCTTTTAGCCATTAGCTTGGAGCGGGCGTCTATTAATAAGGTTCCCTTATCAGGTGTTATTTTAAAGTAGTCTTGTTTGCAATAAATTCTGACAAAATATTAATTTGGTTGACGGCGTTCTGGATAAAAAGGACAACATTATTGTATTCACAGGATCTTTTTTTAGAAAAGTGTTGATGTCGTTGAATTCATAGAAGAGAAAATTGTAGTAGACTCTGAAATCTAATTAACGGGTGTCTCAGTTGGTAATACACATATAGTACAGGAGCCAGCGACACTTTTAGTTGATATATTCGTTCATTTTTTATTTAATTATAATAATCAATCATATTAATCAATCATATTAATCAATCATATTAATGTAACTTATTAATAGGTATATGAAACGTAACAAATAGCAAACGTGAGGGTAGTCTTACAATGAGAGGAAAATCTAACGAATTTCACTTTGATGACCTAAATTTGTTTTTGTAAATATCGTAAATGAAATAACTAGTAATATTCCTAAATCAGATAGTTTACTTCAGTCATGTAACATAAAAAACAACACAGAGTTTGAGTTTAACGAAATTACTACGGCTGAATTGAGTGAAGCAATAAGCGCAATAAAAAATAAAACAAGTAAAGATTATTATGAAATAAATATTAAAATCATAAAATTCGTATGAGTACACTTATTGACTATTTCACTAAACTATTTAACGAGTGCATAAAGGAAGGTATTTTTCCCAGCTGCTTAAAAATTTCCAAAGTTGTCCCAATATTCAAGAAAGGTGAGTTAAATAATATGCCTAACTACAGTCCCTACAGTTATACCCATTCTTGGAAAGATATTTGAAAAATTGCTACACACAAGATTAATGTGTTATTTTGAAACGAATGACTTCTCTTTCAGTGGACAGTTTGGTTTCAGGTCAAAGAAATCACCGACTATAAGTCTACTCTTGAATTACATCACAGATGCATATGAAAATAAAAATTATGCAGGCTGCACTTTTTGTGACCTTTCGAAGGCATTCGACTGTGTTCGGTTTAATATATTATTAGGAAAATTGAACAAATGTGGTGTAAAGCCAAAGTCACTAAAACTACTTAAAAGTTATTTCGAAAATAGAAGCCAAGTCACTGCTTATAACGGTATGACATCAACATTAGCGGGCATAGATCATGGAGTACCTCGGGGATCCGTCCTTGGACCCTGTTATTCTTGATCTATGTCAATGACTTACCACAATATGTTTTAAATGCTAAATTTGTGTTGTATGCGGACGATGCTACTAAAGTAAATTGTAATGAGAACCAGATTTTTAATGGCACTCTCATTCTTGAGCGCGTATAAGAATTCTCATTTTCACTATGTGTCTCATTACCACTATATTATATGTTAAGTTTATTATTAATAAGTGATTATAATTTCATTTAGATTAAGAATTCTCATCAGCACTATCTGTGTCTCATTATTACCATTTCATATGTTTTATTTAATATTTTCTGTAATTGGGTGTCAAACTGTTGAAAATAAACGTATTATTATTATTTAGGCATTCGCTGACAAATAAGTCTCAATAATTACGTAACGGTTAACTCTCTGGCCTTCTACAAAAGGAACAAAATTGTTCCATATAGTACAGGGTGCGGCAGAAAGGATGGGTATTTTTGGGAAGGGTAGTATACGCGAACGGAGGGGAGTAGAGCGTTGTGGATATGATCATTCAACTCGGGAAGGAACGCCATTTGTTAGTCACAATGGTTATCTGGACGAAAGAACATCATGCGTTCGCAGTCGAGGAGTATTTGAAATCGGGCGAGTCTGTGATTGTTGAGCAAGGCGTTTATGGAGGGTTGTGTATATGGTCTTTCAACTCGGGGAGATACGCCATCTGTTAGTCACAATGGTTATCTAGACGAGAAAATATCGTGCGTTCGCAGTCCGGTCCCGAAACGTGACACAATCGTCAGATGGGTTCATAATTTAATTTTTATTTATTTTTTTTTAATTTTTTTATGTTTGTTAATTTTTTAATTTAAAAAAAAATGATTATTTTTTCATGATTTCTATTTTTTGATTGTTTAATGGCAACATGTAAGCTTTCATTTTTCGTAATAATTTTTTTTCTTACTTAAAAAATAGCCGAGTTATTCCCATTTCAAAAACACCCATCCATTCTGCCGCAGGGGGAAGATACTAGCCTGTGGCACCCGGTATATAAAGTTAATAAAGCGCACGGTTTACAAGTTGAAAGTCATTTAGTAAAATTATGTCAATTGCATTTCCGCCATTTCAAAAACGGCGAATTCTGAGCTTGTGCCCGCTCTGCCAGGCTGACACCCTGGTGGAAATTGATAAGGGCCGTGGTACCTACATGAAGCAAGCGGTTGAATTTCTGGACATCAAAATGCATACAGAACCACCCTCAGCAACTGGACTATCACAACTTTTCTTTTCAGCAAAACACGCGGTAAAACTTACCGCGGACAAGCAAAAGGCAAAGAAACTAAGCCGATGAAAACACACCGGGATTTTAATGGTTTATTAAACAAACATGAGAGGAAGATGTGATCCGAAGCATCCCGGTCTTATTATAGTCAGTTTTGTAATTGAATGTCGCCGGTGCCGGAGCTTCTAGTCTGTCATGTCCCTTGTCCCGGTGCGTTTAGTGTCTGCTCGGTGATTTTAATAAGGCCTATACGTGGTTGACGCTATAAGCCAATAATTGGAAACATATCAACCGGATTGAGAGGTCATAGAAGTAAATGTCCACGTACAAAATGACGGCTTTATATCAGACCTTAATTTATAGTTCCGGAGCCGGTGACACTGAAAGCCCCGCCATAGCGGAACCGAAAATTTTTTGTGTGAATTGATAGTTAAAAATTATACGAACAAAATAAGCTTGGTATGCGTATATTTAAAAAGCCGAAAAAAATGTTTAAAAAAATTAATTGTTATAAAAATGCAATAATGTTTTACTATCATCGCGGATATTGATTATTTGTTGTGTATTCGATAGAAAGTTTCGTACTCTTTCAGAAAAAAAAATACGCAAACCACTTTATTTGGCCGGGCGGGTCTGGCATACCTATTTGAAGTATGTGAAAGGGGATAAAATTTCTCCATTATCATGTGCAAACTTTTTTTTGTGTATTTTGTTCATTTCGATGTGATCTTTAAAAATATCTTGGCATGCGGGCCCAAAAACTGCCGGAAGTATCCGGCATACCAGCTTTATTGCATGGTCTCGATTCACATCTATTACAAAAAAAGTACGTTAAATAAATGTGTTTTGGAGTAAATGTTTCTTGTGAAACTACTTTTGTTTTATAATTATTATAATCTCGTATATTACATCAATATTAATCCTGTTTCTTGTAAAATTACTTATGTTTTTCTATATACATAATACAGTTTAGTGTAGAAAACTGCCTAGAGCTGAGTTTCAAGAGCTACAGCAGTTTCCATAGTCCCTAAGAGAGTAAGTGAGAGAGATTCTTGGTTCAGGTTGAAACCCTACATAGGTTTTTCTCCTACTATCTCCTATGTAATTGAAATTTACCTGCATCTGCTATAGGACGTATACGATACGTTAAGGCAGATAAGAGAGACGTACATATACATCTCACTTCTGTGGTTAAGGTGAGGTTGTCCTAGGGCATTTTTGAATGTTGAAGTCATCCTGTCCCTTTAGTCTGCTGTCTCTATAAATGTCAAATGTTTCGCATTGAACTAGGCAAAGAACTGGAAGGGATGCGAAAGAGCAAATAAGTGCGGCCAATTTCATAGTCGTGCAACCCGCCGTATGGACGCACCTCTGTCTCTTTTTATCCCATTGGAACAAATAAGTGAAACTCTCTCTCACAACAAATAAAATTTATTTATTTTAATTTTATGCATCTTGAAAATTATTGTATTTCAGAAAAGGGAAACCAATGGAACTTACTATCCACAGATGTAAAGTACAGCCAAATCGACAAAAAATGTCTGGCAACGTTCTCATCCATTAACTGCAATGCGCTGAAATAGTGTAGAGATACGTTCGATATCAGTCCCTCTTGCTTACTCGCGCCTGTTGCTTGCATGTAGGGCGGGCCGTTCCAGTTGTTTGTCTAGTTCATTGACTTGATAAATTTCAATTCCAGTCCAGTAATATTCCTCCATGCTGGAAAACCTTATCGCAAAAAATTTTGCGCATCATATTTATAAATACAATGTGGCAAAATGCTACTGAACCGATTTGTATTTTATATGAACCAACTGAATGTGGATGGCAATTAAGTAAAGACGATAAACTTGAACCATTATGGTATAAAGGCCCAGCAGCACCTTCAAAAGTTGAAGAAATTCTTAGTGTTCAACAAAATAAGAAAAAAGTGAAGAATCAGAGGATGAAAGACGTTATAATATTGATGATATTGACTCTGATGGTTATTAATAAATATACTATGCTCGGGCATAAACTCTTGTTAATTATATCAATTTTATTTTATTGTTTGAATCACCTGAAATAAAAAATTTCCTATAATTCCTTTGATCATATTCTTCCTCATATAATTTTAAATCTAAGACATTTTATTCTATAAAAACTTTTACTCCAAAACAAATTTATTTAACGTACTACTTTTTCTAATAGTTGTGAATCGAGAACATGCAATATAGCTGGTATGCCGGATACTTCAGGCAGTTTTTGGGCCCGCATATTTTTAAAAATCACATCGAAACCAACAAAACAAAAAGTGTGCACATGATAATGGAGAAATTTTATCCCTTTCACACACTTCAACTAGGTATGCCAGACCCGCAAGGGCAAATAAAGTGGTTTGAGTATTTTTCCTGAAAGAGTACGAAATTTTCTATCGAATACACTACAAATAGTCAATATCCGCGATGACAGTAAAACATTATTGCATTTTTATAATAATTAATTTTTTTAAACATTTTTTCGGCTTTTTAAATTTACGCATACCAAGTAGTCCAGTCAAAGAATTTATGAATATAGATAAATTATACATGGAGGGCAGCAGAATTTTTGACTTGGGATGGGTTTGGGGTAGTTAGGAGGTAAACATACTAAAAGTCCCCTAGGAGGTGAGCCTCACGGGGGGGAGGGCTTCCGGAAGGCCCTAAATTTTGACTTTTTTTTGGGTTTTCGCTTATAACTCGATAACTATTGGTCCTCGAGAAAAAAATATTTTTACCTTTTTAACAAAAAGTTTCTATCTTCAACCGTTCTCGAGTTATCCGGTTCTAAAAATCGCCGATTTCCGGAAAACGCTGTTTCGGATCACATTTTTCGTCATACTCTGCTCTTAATTCCTCAAATATTCTTTGTAAAATAAATTGTAATTTGCTCGTCCAAAACACCTTAGCAAACTTTATTTTAGACGAAATCCATCTCACGCCAGAAGAACAGGCAACCATCGACACACTCACATCAGATTTTCTAGACGATCCTCCCTCGGTAGATTCGCTGGATAATGACCCACATCTCCAATCAGTTGCCATGAAATTTGGAAGACATCACCTACCACGAACCAACTGCTAAACTCCAATACTTCAATATGGTGGAATTGATGAAGGAGTACACTCATGCAGAGAGGACTGGCGATTTCCAAGCTCACCTGAACTCTTGTAAGCGAATGCTACCCTACTTTCATGCAGCCAGGCATTTCCCTTATGCAAAGTCATGCCACTTTTATGTGCAGGACATGGAAAAACTGTCTTCCCAAATGTCAACTGACGAGAACCAAAAGTTTGTGGAGAAAGGATACTTCACAATGAGGCAAAGTGATAGGTTCTGGTCAGGGTTGTGGTCCGATATGAAGATCGAGACCACTCTCATGCGCAACTTCCACAGCCGTGGTGGCATGAGCCGAGGAAGGGGAATCGCGGATAGTACTATAAGTAAGTAGGTTGTTGGAATGTCTACTAATGACATATGTACTTCATTCGAGGAATATTGTGGTGTCTTGAATTCGTCAAGTGAACAGCACAAGTCGATGCAGAAAGGCATCATTAAATTGTTCGTCAGCATGCCTCAACTGCCAGAGCAACTAGCACAAAGGAGTCCCCATAAAAGGGGATGAGGAGGATGAAGAATTTAATGACATAGTAGTTTCTTTGGAGGATTCATTTTCTTCTTCTGCAGGCGTGGTGTCCCCATGAACTACTCCCCCGTCCGAAAATTGATCAATTTTTTTTTCTTTCTTTAAAAAAAGCATTAGCTAATTTTAGCTATTAGCTAATTGTATATGTATATGTAAATAAAAGTAGTTCAAACCATAATACTGTCGTGTTTTTTATAAAGGTACCTACCTGCGTTTTCCCACTGTTTTAAGTGTACCTAGTCATTACTATATCAAATGCAACAACTCACAACAATAAATAGATTTAAAAAAAAATTTAGGTAATGATTTCAAGCAATAACTCTATCACATTACAGCAAAAAATCTTGAAATCCATCATTTCAGTCATTAATTATATGTAGAATATATAATTTTTAAGCCAATTTAATCCTCTTCACTTGATTTGGTTGTATTTTATTTTACAAAGAAGATTTGAGGAGTCAAGAGCAGAGTATGACGAAAAATGTGATCCGAAACAGCGTTTTCCGGGAATCGGCGATTTTCAGCCTCGTTACAGCCGTCTCAGACCTACCTTGCACTGACGAGAGCCAATAGCTCGAAACTGCAGTCTGCAAGTGGTATGAGACGGCTGGCACGAGAGCTCCTTTGAATGGGAATAAGTCTTTCGGCAATCGAAACTTAGCGTTTTGTGGCAATACATAGTTATTGTACTTAACGCGGCCAGGCTTGTAACTCGTAATTCAGCGCTCGGCGGGGCATTAGTCCGGAGAATAGCTGTTAGTTGCAGTCTGGTTTCTTATTCCTTATATATTTAAGGAAACATATAGAGGAGTTCGACAAAATATTTCACTAGTAAAAAAAAGGTAACAATAATTTTCTCTCAAAGACCAATAGTTATCGAGTTATAAGCGAAAAACCAAAAGTCGAAATTTAGGGCCTTCCGGAAGACAGCCCCCCCCCCCCCCTCCGCGGGAGACTCACCTCCTAGAGTCGGGGACTTTTAGTATGCTTACCTCCTAACTACCCCAAAGCCACCTCTGAAGTAAAAAATTCTGCCGCCCTCGTTGACTGAACTAAAGCTTATTTTGTTCTTATAATTTTTAACTATCAAATCACATAAAAAAATTTTGGTTCCGCTATGACGGGGCTTTCAGTGTCACCGGCTCCTCGCCTATTACGTTTGGAGATTTTAAATTTACGTACCGCTTACAGCTCTTCATATTAAGCGCGTGACAGTTCCAAAGAATCGAACAGTGTTAAGTGATAGTAATCTTTAATTAATGTTGTTTTTAATAATTATATTAGTCAATATTATTAACACGGTTTATATTTTATGTTCATCGGCAGACACACAATACCTTTAATTTAATTTAATCTGATGTATCGACAGATATTTGTGGTAATACTAAAAGTTGATTAGGAAGCATGAGAACATTTTTTTAAGACTCCCTAAACTTAAACCGTAACCGTTGTCAATCCATATTTAGAAAAATATCTTATTATTATACTCCTCGCAAATACGAATACCAAGAGCACTTGATCGAAACATTTCTAAAACCTTTAAAAAAATTATACCAATGTGTTAGTCATCGAATTCTAAACTTTCAAAAGGTCCGTCACGTATCTTGTAAGCACGATAACATTAGCATTAACGAGTGCCGGTGCAAAAAAAAGTCGTGAATTTGTTAAAATGTATGTATTTTTGTGCACTGAATCCGAATCAGATTTGGCCTATGTCATCGGAATTTTTTTTACAATCGATGAAACTCAAACGTCCTCAGTTTTTAAGAACTAGCCCAGTAAATTAAGACATTTCGAATGGAAAAAATAACGAGAAAGCTGTTTTTTTGTGGAGACCTTCATTGAGGTGTCCTTAGTACATCCTGAGAAGTTCGAGCAATTTTAGCCATGGGTTTTTTTGGGGGAAAGGGGAGGGGGGGGGGGGGGTTAAAGGGGAAATTTTCAGTTTTTTGCCATTATCTCGAAAAGTATCACTTTTTCAACAAGAATAGTTATGAGCAAAAACATTTATACTACACAGAAAAGGTTATTACACCTGTTTCCGTAGGATCAATGATTTTTGAGTAAAGGTTCCGGAAAGATACAATGCCTGTATTTTTTTAACAGTAACAAACAGTAGGTCTAATCCACATCCGACACTCAAAACAACTCTTTGCATAAATCATTCGTTCTCTTCTAGCAGATCTAATTCCGTGTCAACTTCATCGTCCTCTTCATAAAGAGCTTCGTCAATTGGCTGATCAGTTGATGGCATCGTATCTTCAACTATATCTTTATCTATAGCTCCGTTGTTACTATCTATTTCTTCCGTCGCGGCGTTCAAACAAGATTGCCCACGGCAATGCCCGCATACTGCAGACCAGTGGACACCTGAGTTTCTGCAGCTACAACTAGCGTTACAGCCTTTGGTACAGTTACAGAATATAGTATTGATGAACTGATCAGGAGCCGGTGACAAGAGGTTTTGAATAGGTTCCAATCTATTGTTGATGATCTTCCATCCCCAGTCTTCAGGATTTAACTCATTCTACTGGGACTAGAACTGACGCGCCTCTGATAGTTGTAAGAAAAGCCAAACGGCGCGCAGCGGTTGGCGGGAACGTTGAATAATTTTGTTGGTAAAATTTAAAATATATAATATTAGAGTAGACGAAGGAAGAGCTGGAGTACAGGTTGGAAAATGTTATCATTTTAGTTTGGGATAAATATATTTTTAAATATAAAAAAATGTGCCGATCACCATCGTGATTTTTCAAAAATGGGCTCTTGTGAAATATTTTCGGAAAGCTGAAAAATTGCATATAATGTTAATTAGTTCTTTTCCTTGCCATTTTCTGAAAATGGTAAGAATAAAAGTTGTTTGATATCATGTTTTCCATGCGTAGAAAATATGAAAATCAGTTTTACACTTTCTAGAAAATTTATATTGGGAAATCGCTCTGGAGGGAGAATATTTTAAAAGGGTAGCACACACTGTAGAAAAATTTGGACATCACCATCGTGATCACTTTGCATCTTTTTACAGATAAAACATATTTCTCCCAAGGGTAAAATTTTATCAACTTAATCACCAGCTCCCCCCTCGTCTACTGTACTTTATTTTGTTAGGGTGATTTTGAAAGCAGGACTGTGCTACATTTGATAATAATTATATGTATTAAAATAGGTTTAGCACAGTTTCTGAAGCTCTGGTATTATACTGTACAATGTACATGCAAATAGTTTACATAATAAAAATATTCGATTAATGCTTAATACTTACTCTATTTTAAATGATCGGATTATTTTGATACTAATGACAGCTCACGTACAATACATACCTACTTTTGTATCCATATTTCTTTTGTAACTTTAATGAAGTCCATCCGTTAAGAGACAAACAATTTTTTTTAAAAATTGTCTAATTTGTTTCTCTTTATTTTAAGAACAAATACAGTTTTTACATTTATTTTATTGCTTTTTTTATTATCGTGCAATATTTAAATGATTGAATGAAATTTAGTTGCAAAAAGTATATCTTTTATAAATTCCACCCCCTTTTAACATATAATTTGCTGTTTGGGGATTATCTACGAAGACAAATAGAATATTTATAAAGCAAAACAATAGTAGAAACAGTAGAAACTGGAACTAATTTATCTGCAACCGCATTTGCTATTAGTTTTTCTGCTGCTTCTACTATTTGTTTATTATACTCTTCGCAAAAACGAAGAGTATATTGTATTTGATCGGCACATTTCTAAATCAGTAAATATCGCTCGCAGACAAAAATTTTCATATCATTATGTTAGTGAACGAATGTTGAACAACTTTCAAAATGTCCGTCTGTCCGCCCGTCCGTCTGTCCGTTCGTCCGTCTGTCCGTCCGTCCGTCACGTTTCTTGTAAGCACGATAACTCAAGAAGGAAAAATCCGATTGTATTGAAATTTGGACAGTAAGTTAGTGCTACTTACTTTTTGAACAAATTCGATCGGCAAATAAAAATGTTATTAATGATTTAAATTTGAAAATTTTTTTTTATTTTTATGTTTTTGTAATTGAATAGAAAACTGGTGGAATGATATTTCACTTTAATATCTAAATATTTATATATTTTACAAATATACATTCCATAATGTAATATAGATATGATTTTAGCACGTGTAAGGTGGTGGTGTAGTTCTTACGCTTTTGACTTGGAATACAAAGGTCCCGGGTTCGAAACCCAAAAGGGGTTTGGTATGTTTTTTTTTAATTTTTACTTTATTTTACATGGAGTCTTTTACCAACTAAGTTCGTACTATAAAATTAAAAATGTCTAAACTAACACTATTTACAAAAAACTGCGAAGAGTATCCTATAGAATGTGTAGCAATTATATAAAAAGTTCAGTGAACAGGCAAAGAGTACGTTTTTAGCTTATTCTTGGATTTGGAAATGGATGTCTTTGTGAAACTTTGTTCCCACAATTAGACACACAACATTTTATGTACGTACTGTATATCTTTAAAATGATTGATCCTACGAAAAAAAGTGTAATGACCTTTTTTGTGTAGAATTATATAAGAAATATTTTTGCTCATGACTATTTTTGTCGAAAAAGTGATACTTTTCGAGATAATGGCAAAAAACTGAAAATTGCCTGGCTCAAATTGCTCGAACTTCTCAGGATGTACTAAGGGCATCCCAATGAACGTCTCCACAAAATACCAGCGTTCTCGTAATCTCTTCCTATTTTGGCCTCAAATTTGTCTTTATTTACTGGGCACTAGACTTTTCAGTACATTCATTTTTGACATGGGCCATATGTTCCTTGAATATTGTCATAATTGGACGTTTTGTTTATCCAACATATTATTAGTTACAAATTAGTTGTAAGAATTGTACCATACAACTAATTTTGTAAATCGCGGACTGGGTGTTTGATTCAGTTTTATCCTCTAGGTTACCTAAAAGTTGTTGCAATTTAGTTCCCGATGAATTAACACCGTCATATCCTCCGATTAAAGAACTTATGTCTAGATACATAATTTTACTGATTTATATGTTGAGATAGTTACAATCTAAAGCACTTCCTCCCATAAGTTCTTGATTGGCTAGTCGATCTATTCGCGACCGGTTCGGGCACGATCGGTTCAGTTCGATTATCATAATCTCAGTTTGACACTTTTGACAGTATCCGCCATTAATGTTAATAAGTGTTTTTCGATCAAAATGTAGTGAAGTCTTTTTATTTTAAGTTGTGATTTGCTTAATATCTAAATAATATTCTCTATTCATATTTACACAGTTTAGTGACAATATATTTAGTGCAAAGTGCTGTGCCGTTTGCAGAAAGCAGTTTAGAAAAGAAGAAAATCGATCGTTCGATAGTCGTAGCATGATGAAGTTCAGTTTACAGTTATATAGTGAATACCAATTAAATTTTAATATCCTTTCAATACATATTTATCTTACTGTATTATCGTATGCCTACATCACGTTGTATAAAGAGCCGGTAATGCAGGAATTGCAGTAATTCATTTTAATGAAAATATTTACCATTCTGCACATTTTCCACACACCCAACGCCACTGTTGCCTATGGGATGTGATGTTCATCTATCCATTTTAATGGACATATAATGTGACTATGTTAGGAGCAAACGAGGTTTATAGTGAAAAGATAGCCTGTTATGTATCTAGATATAAGTTCTTTAATCGGAGGTCATATCTAAGTTTCTAAAAATCCAGCTTAGATCATTGGTAAACTGAGGTTCCAATGGAATTGACACAAATTTTGAATTATGCCGTTCGGCTTGAAAGGTGGAGGAGTTCCTGCGTTTCGTTATTAATTTATCAACTAAACTTACAGGCTATTGTGTTAGGTAAAGAGAAACGAGGCCCTACAGCTTATAGTGGAGTTCGAACCACTTCCTGGGGATAATTTTATAATTAAAATTATTTCGCGATGAGCAGGGATTGAACCTGCTTCGCTAGGTACGCCAGTATGCAAGCTAGACGCGCTAAACCACTGAGCTACCGTCCCCTATTATGTAAGAATACAACCGAGAAATATCAACGGCGGGACTCCACATCATCTATTTGATATCTGTTTAATAAATCGTTTTCTAGCATACCGCTTGCAGAGTAAATATTCTTATACCAAACATATTTACAGAAAATTCTGTGCGTTTTCTCAACGCTAGAATTATGTACGGCATATTCTGCACTCCAGATTATGAACTTTGACTTGGCAAATGCGTTGAACAGCAATATCACGATAATGTTGCCTACAAATTCTAATTATAAAACCTAAGTTTCTGTATGAATTGGCCACAATATCATTGATGTGGTAGCAAAAGGTTAACATAGTGTCAAAGATGACTCCAAGATCTTTAAATTGACTACACCTAGATAGGTGAACACCATCAAAGAGATAACTAAATTATGTTGGATTGAGTTTCCTTGTAAAAGTCATATACCTATTTACATTTTTTGTTAATGTTTATATGGAACTTATATTTTGTCACACCAATTTGTTGCAAATCTTTTTGCGAAGTGAGGCAGTGATCTCAGTTATTAATAGCAGAATAAAGCTTACAATCGTCAGCATAAAGCAGAGTGCTATTTTTGAGCTCATTGCTGAAGTCATTTATAAATATTATGAATAACGGGGGTCTAAGAATAGACCCCTGTGGAACACCAGAAGTTGCGGTTATTTCGTCAGACTTGAAACCACGATATTGTATGGTAAGTTTCCTGTCAGACAGCTACCATGATCAAGTGTGTCGAAGGATTCAGAAAAGTCGGCATATATGACATCAACTTGACCCCTTCCATCCAGCGCCTCTGCTATGAATTGAGTTATATAAGTTAAATTTGTAACTGTTGAACTATCAGCAAGAAATCCATACTGGTCGCACTGTCTATCATATATTGGGTTCGAGCCCCAGCCCAGGCATTGACAATGTCGGTGGTATATGTCAGCGTTTTTCCTATTGTGGTGTGTGTTTATATATCAAGCCCCAACTTACTTTCACTATTTCTAATTACTAATATATCTAAAAATTGTAGTTGAATAGTGATGGCGGATCTATCCAATTTACTGAAAATTAGGCGACAGTTCGTCGAATCGAAGCAGAATTTTAGGTAGGAATGACAGGTTGGATTGAATGCGATAAACCATAATAGTCAGGGATCCAGAGAACCGTTTGCTTCCAGATCTATGCATCTTTTTACCTACTTTATTATTTATTCTATATGGGAAGTATATTTATTTGCATATATATGAAACAGTTAATTTTTAATTCAAATCATTATTTTACGTCGTACAGACAAAAGCTATGTAGATAGATTAAAAATATTTTATCCAATAAATATTCTAGTCAAATTAACAATTTCCCACGCGAACGCAGCTTATTATGCAATCAACTCCTAGCTCCTTACAACAACTAATACTGCATTTATTATTTTATTATATTCCCCATATAGAATAAATAATTTTATTTAAACTTAATGAATATTTATATATTAGTTACTTATGAAAATAATATATTGTTTAGGTATTAAGCAAATCATTTTTTTTTTACAATTTATTATGAAATTAACTACTATTTGCATATAGTTTCTTTATAAATAACTTTGTCTAGAAAATAATGGGTTTGTAATAAATTTATTTATGACAAAAGCTTAGAACTTGCCAATAAAATATATGTTTATGTGAAGAGTTTATTTACTATCATTCATATATGACACGGTTCTTGATTCAAAACTAATTTTGTCTGTGTATACAGATAGATTTATGTTACAATTCTTTCTTTAGATTTTTGAAAACGAACATTTTTCTCTGCAGTATTTGTACAGACACGTTTCTATTTGTTATTTCACATGTCGTATTCTTATGTTTTGCGACGCCGGCGCCGAATGGTGCGAAGAACGCGTTCTGCCACAGTTCACAAAACAACTCTTCATGCCTCTGCGATCGCAAGTGCGCGGTATCATTCCCGATACTAAATAAATTATATCTTTTGCCAGGCTGATTCTTTCACTGAAATTAAATTTGAACTTTCTGCTTCAATACCGCTCGTACAACCGATATCATACCACTAGAAATAGAAAAACCGCTGCCCAAGGAATCACTACTTCCACGTCCAGATTTTTTGTAATGGTCTCTCACAACAAAAAAAAAATGTATGTGGAAATAATTGTTTATGGAACTTTAATAATACAATATTTGAAATTGTCTACCCCAGAAACCCATAATACGATATGCCACATCGGTAGTGAGGGTGGAGGTGGTGAAAGGGAGTGGTAGTGGGGGTGGATGAAGTAAAAAAAAATGAGGCCTTAGGTTCTTGTATACACGTCAAATTACTAGCCACAAAATTTTTGTGGTGAATTATACCGAGTAGTTGAGAAGTCAATGCTGAAATTTGTTCAGTATAGACGTTTTTGCTGCAGTTCTGTAAGTACATTTATATTTCTAGCTTGTGTTCACCGGCAACTGGTGAAGTTCTTGGAACTTTCTTTTACATCGTGACCAAAGACGTCAATTTGGTGCAACGTGCACTGTTATGTGCGGGCATTTCGTTACAACCATTTCGGCGAGTGCTAGTTCCGTCTCTTAAAGACTGTTAATAAAATTTCTTATTTATTACCTGTAAATAATTTTCTGTGCAGAGCACATTATGTGTTTTATATGTATCTTGTAGCTTAAAATGCTACTATGTATTTCATTTTCTATATCATTACCTTTATTTTCGTTTAGAGATTTGTTTATTATATATAATATCAAAACTTGTTTATTAGTAAAATGTCATTTAACCTTTTCATTTAGTAATAAATCTGTTGGCCAACTAATCAACTAATAATTTAGTTATCTATCTTTTTAAAGTATTTACAGTAGTTTTTATGTATTGTGGTCATCTGCCAATAATATGGATTTATCTTTATCTAAGTTACCCTACATATTTTCCTGATTTAGCATATGATTAGTCTGTCTGTCTCCCGGTACATCTTTCATTATGTTTGATTTTTGTAGCCGTAAGCACATATTTTATTTGCCCACCTCTACTTGTCAATTGCTGTACCATACTTCTTATCTTCACAATAAATTTTGGACACTGTAATAAAGATAATTCCCTTTCAGAAAATAACGACGTTATAGTGCTGAGGTATTTTGGTGTTTGTAGTAATTACTTCTGAGACAGCGTCATACCCAAGGTTCTTGTCCCTGCAGAATGTTAGTACCCTGCTTTTATTTGCACAAAATAATTTTTTCGAGCGATTTCATGCTTGCTATGCATTTATACGTTATTAATCATCGATTTTCATTATAATTAATGATTAATGAACATCCCCCCCGTGCCTTGTAACTCTACCGTGCGTGTAATAATCATCCCATTTTCTTACTAGTTAATAAATAGTTATTGCAAAATTCGTTTGCCACCCTATATAGGGCACATATATTCAATATTAACGATTTAGTAATTAAGCTGCTAAAAATTAGTTCCCACACAATTGTTCAGATAAATATCAATAACTAAAATTAAAGAATACTGCTTTCACGACTAATTTCATTCTCATAGAAATCCGCAAGTAAACCATGCTTGGACAGTGTATTAAATAGTTTATTAGTCGTAAAGAGTCCATTATTTCAACTCCGACACGCAAAATATACTTAAACAAATGAATTCATGGAAGTGTAAAACGTCGTGTGTTTTAATGTCATTCAATTTATGGTGCACACATACACACATAACCATCAAAGTTAATTAACTGACAAAAACGGACACTTACAGATAAAAACTCATTTCAGTTGTTTAAAGACATTTTTAACTCGTATGATAAGCTAGAACATAATGGTCAGTTAGACATCAAGGTTCAGCTGAATTAAAAGTTTAAAAGACCATTATGAAGTGCCCACCATAACTTATCTCATAATGCATACCAGAGCATGTCATTTACAATAAAATTTCGAATTCTTTAACATACATTTTACCGACGACGGTTCTTCTTTCACTGGGAGACAAGTTGTCGATGCATTAGCTTGTTTTCCCATACATTAAGGAACTAATCATCTGATATTGACATATTTCTAAATATCTAATGATAGGGTGCACGAAGAAGGTCCCGGTTTTTGATTTTTCGCTCATATCTCGAAAACAGTTAGCCCTAATCAACAAGTGGCTGTATGCAAAATTAAAGCTGACTAAATTTTCTGTAATAATGTTCCTATTAATTTTTTGCGTATCTGTTATGGTTTAGTAATGAATTGTATTCTAACTTTATTATAAATTTATTATAAATTGAATAAAAATTTTAATAATCATATTAGAAAAAAAATTGCTTGTACAGATATCCGTTTCACAGCAGACTGAACTTAAATATCGAATAAAAAATGCCTTTGCGTCTGTAAGTGTGTGTGTGTGTGTGTGTGCATGTATGTGTGTGTGTGCGGGTTTACTGTTTCTTGTAAACACGATAACTTTTGTTAGACTTAAAATATTTAATTACAATTTGGAATATATGTAAAACAGCATATTACAATAATCCCTATTGAAATTGGGCCATATCTGTAATACATGGTGATAATCAGAGGCTTACAAACTCTCACTTCATAATAATCTTATTAAAAATACCATGTTACATATTTTAGAATAGCATTGATATATGGTTGGTTTGTCTAACATACACCCGGTATATTGTGGTTTATAAATCTTATATATCTTCTTATTTTTGTAGGCTTAATCAAAAACCTTAGTAATATTTTCTGAAATTGAAATAAAACCTATTTTACGTATGAGAGTTTGTAAACCTCTGTTTATCACAATGTATTACAGATATGACATAATTTCAATAGGGATTATTGTAATATGCTGTTTTACATATGTTCCAAATTCTAATTAAATATTTTAAGTCTAACAGAAGTTACCGTGTTTACAAGAAATGGTATACACGCACACATACATATAAATGTACACACACACTTTCAGACGCAAAGACATTTTTTATTTGATATTTGAGATCAGTCTGCTGTAAGAATTTTTTTTCTACAAGAATTTTTTTTCTACGATTATTAAAATTTTTATTCAATTTATAATAAAGATAGAATACAGGCAAAAGATATACATTCATTACTGAACCATAACAGATACGAAAAAAATTAATAGAAACGTTACAGTAGAAAATTTAGTCAGATCTAATTTTGCATATAACCACTTTTTGATTAGGGATAACCATTTTCGAGATATGAGCGAAAAGCCAAAAACCGGGACTTTCTTCGTGCCCCTGTGCATCCCCCCCCCCCCCCCACCGCCTACGTTCGGGGACTTTTGGTATGTTTACTTCCTCAAGTCAAAAATTGTGATCTCGGCATTTCCCCCCTTATTGAACGTTCATTGACGGGGTTACTACGGAGTTCTGGATTATGTACGTAATTAACTAATATTTCTCACAAGACCGCTAATCGCACAAATCGAGATATGTATTACTGTTCAAACACCTTCCACCAACTTGGCAACTTAAAACTATATCTTTTACAGTTTTATAGTGTGGTCATCCAACAAAAAAAATAATGGGTAAATAAAAGATGCCAAGCAGAGGGGAAAGTTTTGTGTAAATTCCTTTATGCATTTTTTTAAATCGATTTTATAAATTATACAAAAAATTATGAATTCTTTACAGTACATGGTGTGATTTACATGCCGCCCGGTATGTAAAACTCAAGTAAAAATATTATATAAAATTCCAATAGCAACAATTTCTTGGGATTTGTGACATGTGCTTTACATATATAATTGGACAAGGGTGAACAAAATGATTCAATTTGCAGTATCAGTTCTCAAGCTACGATATGCAATATATGGTAATTTGAAATTAAAGATTCAGCACATTGAGACTACTTAAATGCTCTGTACATAAAACCCTGCAGAGAGCTATTACACCCGCTGTTACGACGACCTGCATTAGTAGCAATATCTGCTTACAAATCCGTATAATCCAATACTAGGATCGCTAAGTAAAATCCATTTAGAGTCAACCATTACAGATATACAAGCTCGCCACATCATCGTAAATGTGATGCGATCTTTCCAACTGTCAGCGAACTCTGGACTTTACAAAATGGTCATTTCTATCCCGGTGTATATCTAATTCTAAATCTGCCATGGGTAATAATATAACAAATGTTCTACAGGAAAACATAAAATTATTTACAAATGTATTTATTCTAGGTGTATAAATCGTTTTGGGATGGGATTTATTTAACGAGCTCTGGTGACTGTTGGGAATTAATACAGAGCCATATTGCCTCCGCTATCTGAATGTTTCATAAGGAAATGCGTATTTTTAAACGAGTTGAAACATTTGGAAGAAATTCTAACAAATATATTACATAAAATTGGTAGAGCAAAGAGATATATAGCGGGCAAATAAAATGTGTTGACGATAATAATATTCTACAAACAATTTATACAAAACGTAACATACACAGAGAGAGGGACATACGTAATTCCAATAATTCCACAATAAAATGAAATTAAACGAAAAGAACAACACATGGTGAATGATGCCAAGTGTAGCACCCACAGCTACAATATCCAGGAGAAAGCAAGGGATATAGCCCCATGATACGGCAATTTGCTGGTAGGCTCAATCCAGAAATATAAATGTTTTTGTGCTTACAGAAACTGCTAAAAGCTGCCTGACACACTACCTATATACTGGTTACAGAAACAAACTATAGGTTGTTATCAGGTGTAACTCCACCAAATTGTACATCTTTACCATTGCTAGGCAAACTAAACTCTGTCACTATTTTTAAACTGCAATTAGAGCAGCCATAACTACATTAACAAATTCTACATGTAGTTCTGCACAACTTCACCAGACAAACTCTGGTGCTTAACTTCTCAAAACTGATTGGTAAAATTCACCATAACAGTCAATTAGATAAGGCACAAGTTGACATCTTCTAAGGCCGAAGCCTATCTAAAAGTAAATCCAGAGCGCATTAAATCGTCATTTTATATTCCCAAAGTGAGTGTATGATTACAATCCTCTCACAATTCATTAGATCATGTTTGTATTCTACGCGCTCTACTATGAAGTGTTAAAATTGCCTTCAAAACGTTTGTTTAAGCGCCATATTCTGGAATGCCTAAAGTACCTTGAAAGCAGTAGCGGCGTTAGGTATTTTTACTTATAAAAATATAAAATAATGTAATTTAGCAGATTTTAATAAAAATTCATTAATGGTTAAAAAGTGAACCGTTACAATGTTTCCATTTTACCACCTCCAAAACGTATAGATATTGTTTTATGTATAATATATGCATAATTTTGTGGTTGTATTCAAACTGATAACACCAGATTTATCACTTTTTCCTCAATTCAAGTGCAAGTGCAAGTGTTGACTGAACCTAGCCGAAATTCATTATTTGTTTGGCCAATATCATTTAGATTCTGTAACATCCTAAATGTTACAACTATCATTTCAATTTGATTTTGAATGAAAATAAATTTAATATGAATAAATTTAATTTAAAAACATATAGGTTATTAGGTTATCAGTTGAATTTATATGTATATCTGGCTGCAGAGACAATTCAACAAAGTGCGGTGAATAAATAATTAAACATTTTCAAAATCTTTTTTTTGTTATTTAAACTGCTAACATGCTGGACATAAAATTAATATTTATTTATATACTAAGAAAACTAGTGGAAAACTATAATAATTATTATTTGAGCCAGGTTTCATATTTGCTAATAGTCCAATCCATGTAGAGGCTAGGGTTTGCAATCCCGGAGTCATAATACATTCCCGAGATTTCGTGATCAAATTTACACGATCCCGGGAATCCCGGGATTTCGGAATCGGAATTAGGAACTAAAAAAATAATAGTGTAAGTAGTAGATACATAATGAATACATGAAAATATGAACAAAAATTTGCCGAATGTTTATTACTGACAGTGTTGACTAAACCCGCAGCGTAAAAAACTCAATTCACTAAGGGTGTTAATTATGGTTAATTTTCAAATGGTACCAGTTGCGAAAAACTTATTTACAAGCTTTCATTTAACTTGCCCTGTTGTATGTTAATGTTTAGGTCAAATCTTACAAGTCAACTTTGAACCACTCAACGGCGTCCAATTGAGCTGAAATTTTGCATACACGTGTAGTTCTGTTGACAATACAATAGTATGGTACCAAAAAGTGTGTTTTTTAGTTTTTTAAACTACAATTTGATTGGATAGTATATTCATTCAGATGTTGCATTCTAAGAAATGCCAGAGGATTCAGTACTTTTAAATAAAAACGACTCAATGCAATGAATATAAAAGTAATAATTAAGACAACTAAAAATTTAAAAATAAGATTACATATAAAAAAAAACTTTTTAAAACAAGTTTCTATTATTATTTAGGTGTACTGAAACGAAGAAAGTTAAATTAATTATCTTGTCGCATGAACTGGAAGAAAAATAGCTTACTTGGCACTTACAATCTCTGTCAAACAAAATTAATGCCTGTATTAACTTCTGGCGTGCGATAAGCTTTTAAGACAATTAATTTTTTTTTTATTTCGTTTTAGTACACCTAAATAATAATAAAAGCCTGTTTTTAAAAAGTTTTTTATTTATAATTTGTTTCAGATTCTATATTAGTTGGCGGTATTGTTATCAGATGATCATATATGCCAGCTGAAGATACCTACATATCCGTGTTGCCTTCATTTTCAAAAGGTGTCAGTTTTTTTTTAATTTGATATCAAATCGGTTTCAGGGCGTATTCGAATAAGGTTCATTGCCTTTTTTTAACATTTTGTTAAAAATGTTTTCCAACGATTTTTCTGTGCTGTGAGGAGAATTGTATCTTCTTCATGGTCTTCATCAACTACCTCTGGAATTTTTTGGAAACATTTTATAAGATTCTCTAATATTTCCCTAATGACATTTAGTGCGTCTGATTCCTGCTCATTGAAATTGTACAAGTAGGTATAGCAGAATACCCGGGTAACAATTTCTGCGTTGAGTGATTTACACCCTTAGTGCATCGTGCAAATATTCACTAAGAGTCATGTCAACATGTATAATTTGCTTTAACATGAATTTTAAAGAAATATCTAATAAATAATTTCGCATCATGCCAGCACAGCGCCTCCACTGTGACCTTAAGTGGTTCCAATAGTTTAACCAAATCCTCAAAGTTTATATTCCGAACCCAGTATCAAAAGCGGCATTTTTAAGATGAGCATTGCTTTTTGAACGCAATTCCTGAGGTAACTAAAATGTTGTAGCATTAAGAAACAGTTCCAACTTGTTTTACAATCTCGAAAATCCCAGAATCTTATCGACTACGATCTCGGGATTTACGGTATCCCGGGATCCAGGGATTTTCGGGTTCGAGATTTCGGGATTGCAAACCCTAGTAGAGGCCAATTTTTGTCTAGTTGTCGGTGTGGGGGTAGTTTAAAAAAGTTTCCCTTTTCACGTTTTTCTTGAATAACTCGAAAATTACGACTTCTAGCGAAAAAGTGTCTATAAACAAAATTAAACTAGATGAAATTTCCTACAAATAAGTTCCTATTCATTTTTTTTTTTTTATCAATTCGTTACGAGATACAGACGGTGGAAAAATCGCGAAGTTTTAATGACATAAATATTAAATGAATTTAACCTATTAGATCCCACGAATATTTTTTCTTTATTCTTATGAGTTTTTTGCTTTAGTTGGCCACTCATACGCACACTTATACTAGAGAAATTATTAAAAAAAAAATTTATTTTGAAAGTTTTTGAAAAAAAAAATGGTGTACTCAAATGGGTACAACGGATAATGTATATGAAAATTGTGCGAAATTTGAAAAGTAATAAAAAGTTTTTTCTAATTTTGACACATAAAGTGACACTTTTCAAAACTGACTTAAGTGTCAAAACGTCCTACTTTATGTAACCAGTTATGTAAAGTAAAATTTTACGTAACTGGTGACGAAAAGTTCGTTATGTCATCAATCAGGAAAGATAAACAACTCTCAAAAATAAAAATAAACAATGTTTATTCAACACAAAATGGAATACCGAGTCCATGAAGTGGAAATTTCTAAATTCCTCTTTACTTCAAGATATGCTAACAAAACGTTTTCATTAATATAATTTACCTTACGTTATCAAATTAGGATTTCAAATAATATTGTTACTTGGCTAAATAACGTGTGTCAAATTTGACATTAAAATTATAATGTGTGATAGCAGCAAAGGTAACTATGAAAAAGATAACTTAATTTTTAAGATCTTTAAATACACCTATTTCATTTATGTTTAAAGGATTTTTAGACTTTTAAAATTAGAAAAAATCATGTATGTAACACGTTTCGAAAGACAATCTTGTGTAACTCGCTTCGCTCGTACCGCAAATTCCACTCGTTACACAAAATAACGTCTTTCGTAACTGGTTACATAAATAGCTATCTATTATTTGTTGTAGAAATGCATACAGATGAATATTATTTAATTCTTTGAATGAAACGCTATGAAATAATCACGCTCAATACATAAAGTGACGTCACACTTTAGACAATTCCATCTTGTTCGAAAGTGAGATTGATGGCACCTTCGTTGTTTTTCGATTTTTTTCTGAAAATGACCCTCACCGTCTTCCGCGATACTTCTTGGACGAGAAGCAGGTCGACTTTTCGAAAAAGTCGCCATCCCAAGAGATTTTAGGTAATGGAGAGCAACATCTCTAATAAAACCAAGTAAATCCATTTTATCATTATGAGCTACTAGGTGCAGTCTCCATGCATTTACGATTCCAATGTTTAACGAATGAATACCACTATTTCTTTCCGCGAATAGATACTCTGTAGTTATTAACTGCTTGGTCGAGCAAGTCAATGCCACTGATGAAAATTAGTATTTAGCAAGTTCACATCTTCTATTATTGTCCTTAGTCTTTCTTCGTAGCCCATAGTTTTATCCTTCATACTAATATCTTCATAATTCTTTGTCCACTTAGGCTCCTCCTTTTTGCTATTACTATTTGAACTTCCAATTTTCTTAGTAAATGGAACCGATAACGGCACATCGCCATCGCTATCGTTATCGCTTTCTACAGGTTCCCAATTTCTAGCAGCTACTTTAGATAAGGTAATTTCGTCGGCTGAGGAATAATAAAGTTCTACTTCTTCAGGAATATCGCTGGGAAAGTTGAAAATACCCATCTGTTTGCATATCTACCTCAGGTGGGATAATAACTATTTGTGGGTCGTGCTTCGAAGAAGAAACTTCTTCCATTGCTTCTCCCAGTGTTTTGAAACGTTTGCCGTAAAAACTTTTGGAAGCGATTGGCTGGAACTCAGAATCCATGTTAAAGCAAGTTCTGAAAAGATATTCCGAATTTACTTATACATATCTTCCCATTGTACTCAAATGGGTACAGTGACGTTTTTTCTCATTTTTTTTTTTAAATAATGCAAAATAAACAACTAAAATACATACCTTAAAACCTAATTTACCACCTCAGATGGAATATTTTAATTTTCACATTATAAAAACTAATTCTTGAAAACACAGGTTTTAGCAAAACTTGTTTACTCAATTTCTTAAGTTGTCATTTACTACAAATGCCCCATCCATAAAAAAAAACCTTGAAACTACACGCTTCCTACATATTGCAGAGTCCTACTAAGACAAAGTTTGTAGAAATATTTTAATACATGTCGCTGGGAGGCAAAAATTCACGGTGTACTCAAATAAGTACAGTGGGAAGTAATGGGCTAAAACAGAAAAACTGTACTATTAATAATACACCAATATTACCTTAAATCTAAACATTTTAAAAGTCAGCTAAATCAAAATCATCATCATCATCGTCGTCGTCCACATTATCGTCTAATGGTACACCATTCGTACGAGTGCGAGTGTTGTTGCGCAGCTCCTTGGTGGCAGTGTGGCTAGATCAGTTTTTGGCTTGGTGGATGATTTTAGTACATAGGCTATGCATCGATCGCAAATTGAAGAAATATTCCATTTTACGCGGTGAAGCAGGAAACCACCATCACATTGGTGCTTGTTATGAGATCATCAGTTGCATAAAGCCTCTGGAAGAGCATCATAGAGAAAATACTTCTTCTCTTTCCTCATTCCACCGCCACTGAAGAGAGCCAATGGGAATGGAGATAATTCATATTTTATGAGCTCTGCAATATCTTCATCACTCTTTTTTGCTACAGCGGTCCTTTGGAAAATTGTCAGGGGATCAATAGTCACTGTCTCACCGTTCACTTTAATTGCACTGCTCATACTGGCCAATGACAAAACCACATTCTTCTTTAACTGTTTATTTATTTATTTATTAACACAATGCGTTTTTGGTGGTGAAATTCGAGATTTTTTATATATTTTTTTAACTCTAATCGACGATATTTGAAATCGTCTACCCCAAAAACCTATAAAACGATATGCCACATCGGTAGTGGGGCTGAGGGTGGTGGAAGGTAGTAGTGGTGGATAAAGTAAAAAAAAATTGAGGCCTTTGGTTTTTGTACACGCACTAAATGACAATTTTATTTTTTTCGCCCCCTTGAATAATGGGGTGAGAGTTGGTAATGGGGGTGGTTATTGCCAAAAAAATTTTGAGACCTTAGCTTCTCTTATATATACTAAATACCAATTTTATGGACTCTTACTGGCTTGATTTGCCTATTTACCCTCATTTACCCCCCAACCCTTTAACGGAATAATCTAGTTCCAGATCTCGTTAAAATACATGGTACGTGTACCAGATTTAAAGGCAATATCTTAAACGGGTCCGGAGTAATCGTGCGCACAAAAAAAGTTATAGACAGACCGACAGACAGAATTTTTTTTTGCTCAAACTTAAAATCTCGACGTTTTATGACATTCTAAGCATTTCTAAGCATTTGGACAATAAAGATTTTCAAAAATATTTTTGTCGATACTGAACTTACACTGGATGGGGAAGTAAAATGTGTAACGATATTCTTTCCCTTATTACCACTTGTATTATATTGTAGAACGTATGGCCATTGTGCGAATTGTGCGTGGATTATCTGCTAAAAAATATTTAAGAAAAAAAAGCAATCTAAGTTTCATCGTAAAATGGAGTGGATTTTATGCGACGTAGTAATAGAGGAGAACGATAAACTTGTGCACAAGCTATGGAGACAGAGTTCCTATAATTAGGGCTGAGGAAATTAAAAGAGACTTAATTTAGGATATTTTTTTCTTTTTGGTTACCTAATTTAGGCGAAAAAGACACGTTTACTCAATTATTGTGTGGATCTAGGGTAAAATGCAATGCATGGGAGTTTCGGATAGGGACTCTGACACAGGAAATGTCGGATACAAATATTAAGATTGCCACGTTCAAAAAAAGTGCTTTAAGAAACTGTCTTTTCTATTTAGCTCCAATAATAACGTAAAAAAAAGGAAAACTCGATAGTTTACTTTTTATCAAAACACTCCAAAATTATTACTTTTCTTAAACTTCCGTTTATGGAATTTTATTAGCCCCCTAGTTGCGCAACTTTTTTTTCCATTTACTATAATATTATTTTTTACCGTTTCCGAGATCCCAATGCAATGCTGTTTTATCCCAGATACTATGTTTAAGATTTTTAATTCCTTTTTGCCTTCAACCTTAGTCCTTAATGCGAAACTGGAAAAAATAAGTTATCCTTTCAGATCCTAAAACGTGATAAAACAGTCCTAAACATAAAAAAATAATAATGAAAAGTTCCGTTACACACAATACATAATCATTATTATTCTTAAGTGCCGCGCGCATACGCTTCGATAATTCCTCCATACTAAAAAATTCGTAACTAGCAAACTATTGCTAATAATCAAAATATATTTTTTCTAAAAACTTTTTTAGTCTATTGGCTTCATTTTCTTCATAGCATGTTACACAATATTTTCAAAAACAAAAAAGTTCCTCGCTTAGTGAAAATTTGATGGCGTATTCTCTAAACTTTCAGGGTCATCTACGTTTTTGGCATGTTCACATTTTTTTTTATTAGCAATCCTATGTATAGAAAGAAGCGCTTAAGTGTGTGTTTTATAACAAAAAAATGTTCACATCGATAGCTCAATTCATTTTTGAGATATGGCAATAGATGTACAAAATACCATGATTTAAAAAAAAATTTAATTTTACACTTTTTTTTAAATAAGAATATCTGTGACCACTAAAAAATGTCGTATTTCGTGTTTTTATGTGTAAAATGATGTTGTTGGTAATACCCACTGTGTCTGATCTTGTTCTAAGCTGATAAAAGAAAACGACACAATTTTACCTCTTTTTCGCTGCTCTAAAAAGCATCACTTTTACCCCCAATAAAACAATATACTATTTTTAGATAAAAAAAATTATTTGCAAATTTTTTTATTGGATAAACCTTTAAATTAGTAATTTTTAGAACACGTTGCAAAAGGTGTCATTCAAATCCCTTTTAAGTTCAAAGTATTTCCGTAATACCGCACTTTTCTCATCTAAATGCACTGAACATAAGGCGCCATTGGCTAAATCTTAATATTTTGACTCCTAGTGTCCATAGTTAGGTGTTGTACCATTACCTATGAATCACCCTGTAGAAGGAATTTGAATAGATTGTTACGGTTTCCAATAATTCATGCCCGCTTCAAGCAAAAAATAAATTATTCAAATCTGTCAACCCGTTTAAGAGATTTAATTTAAATTTGACCCACATTTTAAGAGACTTACTTCTAATTTTCAGCAGTGTATTTTACCATAAGTTTCTATAAGATAAATGTTTCAAGTTCTTTCTGGTAACTTTGGCATATAGTTTTTTGAAGAAAGAACGTTTATAAATATACAGATTTTCATTAAATTATATCCCATTCCCCGGCTTAAGATTTATTCTTGAATTTCCTGTAAATCTCGATTGGCCTGTGAACACATTTCGTTTTACGCCGATGAAAAAGCCGAGAGGTCCCGTTATTCGAATTCCAATAAATATTTGATCTTGCTGATTTTTTTGTTTCGTCAGCCGTATCGGTTTTGTTTTTCTGAAAACACCGTCTCCGCTCAGGCGTAAAGGGAGATCGCCTTTGTTGTAAGTTTGCCAGCATTGCGGTAACAGGAAATCTCCTCAAGACATATACTTATTTTTAATGAGGTTTTTAACACATGGGCTAAACGATTGTGTGCTCACACATATTTGAGCTGGTACTGATATCTAATCAATGAATCGATGATGAGTCCCAAGCGCGGCCGACTCGATATCAACGATCAGCGACGGGGACCGGTCCGGCCACTATGCCTCGTCCCTCGCCCCGCTGTCGCCCGGTGCCCAGCAGGTACAGCTGCATCTAAACTCTTTGCACCATCTTAGGCTCTTCACGGGAATAACCTGTTACTAATGTATTGCTGTGCTTATCAATTAAAACTTTTGAGATTATATGTGGATTATGTATTAGACGGGCCGGGGATATTAAATTATACTTGTCCTCTTTGTTTTCAAAATATTTTCTCATTTGTTAGGTGTAAGTATCGGTTATTTTTGTCATTGTAATCCTGGATTTTGTTCTTCTTTTTTAAACCATCGTTCATGTTTGTTGAGAACTTTTTAATCTTGTCAGGATTAAGATTTTAAATAAACAATTAATAATACTCACTGTGTGGTTGAAAATATTCAGTGAGAATTAATATTAAACTACTGTATAACATCAGGTCGACTGTAGATCTAGTTTAATGTATAAATCCACTGCTACGACGTTACATAAAGTAAATACTTTATTTTACACCATGAGTGAAGTCAAAATAAATTTTTAATAGAATTGTTTAGCTGCAGCAATTTTTTTATTTGTTTTATGGTACCAATATACAAATATACAAAAAGTAGATAATTTCATATTAAATAAAAAAATGTCAATGACTGAATTTAAATAAATGATTTAAGTATTTTCAATATACTTTTTTGCTTTAAAATGCTAGAAATCCTATCATATAATTCAATAGTTCGTCAGTATTAGCTAGAAGAGTAGTTGTTTTGATTAGTTTTCCTTTTTGTGAACGCTGTGGTAAAGTGAGGTCGTGTTTCAGCTAGAGCTCCAAGAGAGTGTTTATGTAGTTTATTGATGGGTTTTTACTTAAAACTCTTATGTGAAATCAAGTACATTTATTATCTGCTGATCGATTAAGGTATGTTATCAATTACACCTTTATCATTATACATAACCCTTAAATAATTGCTGCCCTGAATATATAAACTAGTTTTGTGTATCTCATTGCTGATAAGCTAATCTACAGTATTTCTTGCCCTAACTGTTTTTGCTGTTGAAGAAATACTCTGATAATAAAAACAGTATAATACAATACTGCCCTGCTATGACAAGAAGTCGTATCTGACAAAATGTAATTTTAGAGAAATCAACTGTTTTCTGAATTATGTTATGCCATCTACATTTCATAATTCATGATTTTCTTTTTTGGCAAATAAATATGTGTCCCTTTTATCAGTGTAACCATATAACAAAACATTGTATATATGTTAAGTTATGACAAATAAATCTGGTAATGATCGGATATGATTTTTGAGCTTAGTGAATACGTCTATTTTGCAGATACGACACATATTCGTTATGTATATTCACTAGTTTTGCTTTAGATACGACTTCTACATTTTGTACAGTGGTGAGGATCACTAATACGGTGCAAATGCAATTAAAATCTTAAAAATTATTTTTTTGCAGTTACGACTTCTTGTCTTAGCAGGGCAGAATAGTCGTGTCACTCTTAGAAATTATGGGCGATAATAAAATTATTTCAAATCAACAATTACTCGATATTCTTATGAAAGTGATAACTGACATCAAAGAAGAAGGGAATACAAATAAGGAGGAGTAAAACGTGAAATTAAGGCTGAGGCTCAACTAGTACTTAAGAAACTTGATGAAAATACAAGTAACATAGCTGCATTATCTAAGAAATATAAGGATCTCGAAAATTCGATAGAATATTGAGGAAAAACAATATTTTAATTTTTGGATTAGAAGTTCCAAGTGATGAAAATTTGTTAAATTTCACTTTAAACAAAATGTATCTGAATGAATAATTGTGTGCGTTTTATCACATTATGTAGGTATTCAGAATTGCCGATTTTTGTGTTTGTAGTTGTGCTAACAATTGTGCCAACATTTATGAAATTGTTAGATATTTTTAATTATTATTTATGTATTCTACTGATTATTGTGGATATATTTATTTTCCATCGTTAGTTGTGCTAATGACTGCTTAATAAGTTCATTATACTGCGATTATTAACCAATCTTGTATGTTATTACTTCACTTGAATTAGTATTTAATTAGTTTTGAAGGTTGAGTGTAAAAGCGCTGCTTTTTCGATGTTCACATCGAACAAGTGCGAACTCTGCCTCTTGCATTCAGGCATAATTATTTTGTATATTGTTATCCTATTTGTATATTTCAGCCTGGGGCAATAAAAGCATTTATTATTATTATTATTATTATTTTTATTAATAATGAGTGTTTTGAAGTATTTACCTAACTAGTATATTAGCGTGCCCAGGTTATTAATTAATAGGAGACGCTGATATAAAATATCTTCATATCTTACATTTTTTTTAACATTCCTATTACGTCATTTAGTATTTAAAAAAAAATAATTTAATTTTTGATGGTGCTGTTTTTTATATCAACCCCTTGAGTGACCTCTGCGAAATAAATCTATATTATTTAGCACTAACATAATTATTGTGTGTAAAAATTACTTCAAGGTCAAATTGGTGGAAGATGCTTAAAAATATAAATCTAGGTAATGATCACACACACGCACACACACACACAAAAAAACATACGTGCGACGACCTAGACCACTTAATTACTACTCATTTGAAAGCTAATGAATCGAAGACATATACTACTACTTTTGGTTGGCTCTCAATTATTATTTTTTTTTTTTTGCTTAAGAAATATTGATTTTATTAGACAATATGGTTAGGCCATTTTAATAAATCCAGTAATATCTCCACTAGCGAAAAATGTTTCAGACAAAAGTTGTTCCGTTCAGAGGGGGGCATCTTTTGGGTAGAACAATTTTTCGCCTCCCTGTGAACGGGGCTAACTTCTAAATTTTTAATGGCACCTTAGGTTTTTTATCGCGTATTCTGATTCTACGGAAGAAATTAGATAATTTTTGTACCAAACATTTTTTTCTCCACCCCACCTTGATGAGCGGGGATTGGGGTGTAACTTTCGAATTTTCAAAAACCTGCAGGCGAACATCTCTGAACTAGGGCATTTTTAGGAAAAAATGTTTCAAACAAAAGATGTCGTTCTCTGAACTAAACAACTTTTGTTTGAAACATTTTTCCTAAAAATGTCCTAGTTCGGGGATGTTCCCCTGCAGGTTTTTGAAAATTCAAAAGTTACCCCATCCCCGCTCATAGGGAGAAAAAAATTTAATAATAATAATAATAATAATAATAAGTCTTTATTTATCAGCTGCAAAAAGTAACAACAAAAGAATATATGATGGGAGGTGGAGGTATCCAAGAGAGCTGCTCATACAACCACCCCATTGCAAATTAATACATAGAAGCCACTATTTTAATAATAACAAATGCGAACTATTACTAACTAAACAAGTGAGTGTTCCATTACGTCAGATCTCGTTTGTTGTAAATTAATATTCTAAATTTATTCCGAAAAACAACAGTGTTGGAAGCTGCCTTGATGTCGTCCGGTATAGAATTAAATATTTTTACAGAGTTATAAGAAAAGCTACGCTGGAACATAGCCGAATTGTGTCTAGGAACAGTGAATAGTTCTTGATGTGGTGTGATACGCTCATGAGTGTCACTGCCTTTAATAAGTTTATTGTGGGGGTATTGAGGTAGCTTAAGATTATCTATTTTGTAGATTAAGCAGGACATGTGAATTTGAAAGCGTTCTTCGAGCTTGAAACACTTAGAAATCCTTCAATGTCCCTGATCGAATTTTCTAATATTATAACTAAACCTAATGCACATATTTTGTATTTTCTGGTTATTTTTATCCCTCTGCAGTAAGACTGGCCAGTATACAATATTACAGTATTCAAGATGCGGGAGTATCAAAGAATTAGTTAATCTCAACTTGACCTCGGTACTAAAAATATCCTTATACATATACAAATTTTTTAATTTATTAATTGAAGTTTGAATTATATTTGATACATGAGAGGTAAATCTAAGGTCAACATCTATGTTAAAACCGAGATTTTTACAATTTTTGACTGGTTCAAGCTCAACATTGTTAAGAACAATTTTAAACAAGGGATTATTGACAATAGAGTCACTACTTCGACCAAACACCAAAACCTGCGTCTTTCTCTCATTAAGGATTAACCCATGTGCACCGGAATATCTACCAATCATGTCTAAATCTGAGTTGATATGAAGAACGGCTGAATTTAGCTGATCATAAGTAAAGGAGTAATATACTTGCGTATCATCACTATCTTCCGTAGAATCAGAATACGAGATAAAAAACTAAGGGTGCCATTAAAAATCCAAAAGTTAGCTCATCAGGGGTGGGGTGTGGAAAACTGTTCTGCCGAAAAGATGTCTCCCTCTCAACGGAACAACTTTTGTCTGAAACATTTCTCGCTAGTGTTCCTTCCTGAGGAAATATTACTGTGGAATAATTAAAATGGCCTAACCATATTGTCTGATTGTAAAATCAATACTTGTTAAGCAAAAAAAAAATTGAGAGTCTAGCTAAAAGTAGTAGTATATTTTTTTGATTATTAGCATCCAAATGAGTAGGAATTCAGTGGTCTAGGTCTTAGCACTTCAATTTTTTTTATGTGTCTGTGTTACTGTTCATTACCTAGGTTTATATATTTTTAAGCACCTTCCACCAATCTGACCTTGCAGTAATTTTTACACACGATAATTATGTCAGTGTTAAATAATATAGATTTATTTGGTGGTGTCACTCAAGGGGTTGATATCAAAACAGTACCCTCAAAAATTTAATTATTTATATACAGCTAACAACAGTAACTTTGGAATGGAGTGATACAATAATCTAATTGACTACGTATTCCCGCAGCTGATCAACTCTTCTGTTATTTGTCACAACGTTCTCGTTTAATACATCCTTGTGAAAATTTAATTCAAAATGAAATCCCATTTGACCATATATAAACAATAATTGCAATTAAGAACTTCAGTTTATTTTATGTAATTATAAGTTATCTCGATATAGACTTTTAAGCTTGAAATTATTAGCTACTATCCATTAAGATAATGAAGAACTACAGTTAATTAATGTCAACATAACTACTTTGTAGAGAACGGTACGAGTCAGGTCAGGAATACAAAATTATAACAATAATCCTATGATTTAATAATAAATAACCATCAATGGAGTCGTCACAAGTAAAAACAGCGCCATGATCTTAAGAAGAAAATTGATAATTGTGAGGAAAGCTAAACTGCGCCTTGAGCAATAGCACATTTATCTTTATGGATATTTATGTTAGTTTATATTACTCTTAGCAAATACGAAAAAGAAGAGTATATTACATTTGATCTCCACACTCCTAAAATTGTAAATGTCGCTTGTAAAGAACAGGGGCGAGCGTAGAGTCGACTTCAATGTGAATGTCAGTCGATATTCCGTTGAAGCAACGTCGAGCGCGGTTAGTACTTGGATGGGTGACCCATCTTGGGAAATACAGCGTTCTCGTCCCACCTTCTAGCGGCTTGTATATCAGTGTATACGCGGAAGTTACGTAATTTCAGACGAGGATTACGTAGTGGATATACCATACTTCGGAGGGGATGTAAAGCAGGCGGTCCCTTGTCTATTAAATGTTAGGCAAGTAAAAGCTCCCTACTCTTCTTAAGAGAACAGGTTCGGCAAAATTTCCAGGTTGGGGGTAGCTCGTCTCCTGGTGTCGGTGATAGGCCCTGGTAGCGGAAATAGGCCGACGTTAAATAGTTAAAAAAAAAAGAACACATTTTCATCTCATTGCTAGTGAACGACTTCTGAACAACTTTCAAATTGATCGTCTGTCCGTCCGTCGTACGCACAATAACATAAGAAAGAAAAGTCGGATTGCAACGAAAGGTCAGTAAGATAGCGTTAGCTGGAGGAAGAACTTTTATATTGTGTAACTTAATTGAAATTTTGTGAAATGTTATTTCCCATTATTATTTTCATAAAATATTATTTTGGGTATTATTTGTTTATATACTAACATAATACCCAATAAATATGAATTTCACATAGACACGATTAGAACAGTAACTAGAGGTTATGCTATATGAATTAGATTTCGTTTATTTTTGACAATTTAATATAAAAGTATCACAGAAAAGTTTCTATATTATGCAAACTGATGTGTTATTTACTATTTTCAAATAGTTATTTCTGGCTTTCCGTTTAAAGTAACCACTTTTAGTTAATTTTCATCCACGTTTGTGAAAAATGCGTCTAGACAATTAATTTCTTGAGGTACTTCACACGAAAGTAATTCAAAATAAACCTAAAATAAGTAAAATCTATTTATCCACCTGTCAAACTGCAACTTTTGCGATTTTATGAAGGAATTTGCCCAGATTAAATGGTTCTTATGTTACATTTGGCATTATACAAGCCAATACAGTTTTATAGCAATTTTATGATTAATATATTCAGATGCCTATTTAAAAACTCTTAGGCATACTGGTTTTATGAACGTTGTCCCTGAGGTAAATTGGTTTCCTAGGTCAAATGATTTTATCATGGTAGTGCTGACCACCATCATAAAACCTTTACAAGTGCCAATAGACTCGATTTAAAACAAATGCTAAATGGTATTGAAATTCCAGGAGGTTGTTACAGCTCTTAATAAACATACGCTGAAAGAGTTGTTGGCCTGCTATACTACCGCTATAAAGCCATTTAGCAAACCCACATCCTCAATAAAGCTATTACAAAACTTATTCAAGTCCACATAGCATTTAAATTGTTACTTGGGAAACGCACCCAATGGAGTATCAGAAAAACACCACATTTTTATTTTATGTGCGTGTGTTCTTAATGAGAATTTTAGGCTCCGAAACATTTTTATCATTATTATACTCCTTATTTTTGGGAGTAAGAGTGTTTCGGTTGACATGTAATGCCCAATATTTAAAAAAATGTATAAAACATACATTTTCTGATTATTAGATATAAGAAAGGTTTGTTCCAACATTTCGAAAAACCCAACAGTTTTCGAGTAACTTGTGTTTGTAAATAAATCAATAATGATATGTTCTAAATGTTTCATTAATAAATATTTTTAAACATTCTGTTACCCACCGTAATTGAATTAAATGTAGTAAATTGCCACTTAACTTTTTTCTAAAAATTGCTAGAAATATCCTGCACTTACACTTTTTCTTATGCATAATCCAATTTCTTTTTAAGGGACGTTTTATTACCTTTATAAATCATGAATTATAGAGGGAATCATTCATCCTTCCATAGTATCGTAAACTATTGATCGATTTAGTTAAAAAAGCCGAATACAATAAATTACTTACGACTACCAAAAAAGAACACGTAAGAACGGAAATTCAAAATTCTACAAACAAGCAAAAAAAAGATATGGCAATTAGTAAATGACAAACTCGGACGAAACAAAAACAAAGATGTTAAAATAAGTATAAAAACAGACGAAGGACTGCATACCAGTAACTCCAAAACAGTTGCTAATGCTTTCGGCGAGTATTTTTCCACAAACCACAAGTTCAAATTCAATCTATGGTAACACAACAATTAGCCGCGCAGGAAATAAATCAAGCAATTCACTACCGAACTCCATGCTAATTGCTCCCATTGACTAGGATGAAATTAAAAGTGCCATTAGAGACACAAAATCGACCAGCTGCGATGAAGTTTCTGTGCAAATTATAAAACATATATCTGATGCTATCTTAGTACCACTGTTGCATTTATTTAATTTATTCATTGACCAAGGCTTACTTCCTGATTCACTAAAAGTTGCAAATGTTATCCCAGTGTATAAACGTAACGATTCAGGTAACATAGAAAATTACCAAACTATAGCCATACTGAGTGTATTTTCCAAAATATTTGAAAAAATTGTTTGTAAACGAATATTAAAATTCACTAAAAAACATAAGGTTATAACTTGTTCTCAGCATGGTTTTATGTCGGAAAAATCAACCGAATTTGCTTGTATCCAATGCCTAGACTTTATCCATGGTGAAATTGATAAAGGCAATTTTGTTGTAGGACTTTTTTTCGATCTAAGCATTGCATTTGATAGCGTAGACCCTAATCTACTCTGCCAAGCTATAGAGGAAGCTGGGCAACATATCGCGCCTCATATTATGATACGTTACCAATAGAAAAATAATAGTTACTGCTAATGGCGTAAATTCTGATCCTTACAACATTGATCTTGGAGTTGTACAGGGTTCGATTATAGGACCGCTCCTATTCTTACTTTTTGTTAATAATCTTCCAAATAATATCACTTGGGGCGAAATTATAATATTTGCTGATGATACGGCTATATTAGTGACTGCACCTAACCCTACAGAAGAACAGCAACAAATTAATATGATTATGAGAGATTTCATAACGTGGTGCCAGTCAAAAAGGCTCTTGCTAAATTCTGAAATACTGTATGTGTAAATTTCTATAACAGACGTCCTATAACAAATATAAATATCATAATCAATAATTCTAACATCCCTCTTCCTGACAGAGTCAAATATTTAGGCACAGTAATTGACTCAGACCTCTCCTGGAACACATGTATTGACAACTTGTGTAACAAGCTTAGGTCTTCTTACTTTGCCATTTTAAATTTAAAAGACAGTTTTGACGAACAAACTTTAATCAACACCTATTTCGGCCTCTGCTATTCACATATCTCGTATAATGGGGGAAAACATATGGTGCAAATCGAGTCCTTATAATGCAAAAAAGAATAATCAGACTAATGTTCAATATTCCCGGCAGGGAATCATGTCGTCAATTTTTTGTCAAATACAAAATAATGACTGTACCCTGCATATATATCTATAAAACAATCCTACACATAAAAAAAATTAGCTACTCTTACAAGTACTTCTAAAAAACATCGTTATCCCACTAAACACGGGCATCTGCTTAAAAACTGTCCTCATAGTACCACTCTCTATGAGAGATCGCCTACTTATTCTGGCATCTCTCTGTACAACAAGTTGCCAAAGCAAATAACCGATACTACCAACTTTAATATTTTTAACTTTAAATTAAAAAGCTTCTTGCAACAGAATTGCTTTTACAATGTCCACGAATACATTAATTTTACTACCTGTGTATTCTTTTAATATATATTAATTGTACGTGTATTTATCAAATATATTATTGTATGTGTATTTACCCAGTATACTATTGTATACTCAGTTTTTTGATTGTGTGAATTTATTATTTTATTATAAGTTTTGAGATATGTAGAATATATATAATATGCATCTCCAGAACTATAAAATGTATCTATGTATCTTTTAAATGACGACTCCAATCCATTTGTGTGGCTTTATGGATAATAAACTATTATTATTATTATTTTTTTTTTCTCTGAACTGTAAAAATACTGCTGATTTGAGTATTATAAACTTTTGAATTGAAATAATCATACATAGCGAAAGCAAGAGGATGCCTTTGCTTTCAGTATATGGATCAGGAGACCGAGCAGGCATCTGTTAGGCTAGTTGCAGCCACCTACCACATATTCTGATTTAATGCAGTAGTCGGCAATGCATAGTCGTGCATGGAATGTTCTCTTTCTCCACACTGAAATATTATCTTAAACATTTTTTCTTATGTAAATCATCCTCAACTTCTTTCATCGAACAAACTTTTGTACCACTATTTACCACCACCTAATTACTACCTTTTACTGTATACGTTAAAACGAAATTTATGTATATTTACAACATACGTATTCACTTCTTAATTTAATGATAATTACTTTGCAAGATATACGAAAAGATACCAGCAAATTTTGCATTACTCACCACCAACAATGACTACTTAATAGTCTTTGTGCGCCTACTAACGTATACGTTTAAAATTAACACTCGGTACTATAAACAATGAATTCGGCAGCTGTGGTGCTACGCACTGTATGACGCACCATCCACAGAATGCATAAACAGCGTCTATGAGAAAAGAACATCACCTATAATGACCAGAGTTCGTATCTCAGGTTGCAATTTATAAGGGGCGAATTCAGACTAATTTGTAAGAACGTAATGAGTTTGTTTGTTTTTTGTTTGTAAATCTATTATTCATTTGTGGTGGCACAATAATAAGAGATAATAAGAGGTGTTTCAAATGTTCAAATTTTGACGTTCTTTGTCAAAAATTCAAGAATACCTCGAAAATACAGGGAGGTTAAACCTCAAAAACTTGATTACACGACTAACTGAATCAAGTTAGTCTGAATTAAAATATGAAATATTTACCTGATTTGTACCATTAGGTATATAGTATCGGCAAGCGTTTGATTAGGTACGGCAATAAGAGCAAGCGAGAGCGAAGCAACTAGGCTATTCTTTTTTATCGTATAACACATCCTACTCGTGCCACCTGCTTTCCCCCCACATGTGCGTGGGCAGCTCTATCTGCGGAATTTCAGTTTGTTTCCGTCTTGCACCCTTCATTTCTCGTTTAGCCTTATTAGGCTTATTAGCAAACGTTTGAGTTTTATTTAATAGCTACTCAAAATGTCAGTTTATACGTCTGCTGAAAAGGTTCAGATACTTAAATGGCCAATGATGTACATATGATTTTCTTGATGCGCGTGTCACTATTTGCCCCTCTTCTAGAGCACTGGTAGACGCCTTTATTGTGGGCGGTCGGTTAAGTCGTTGAAACTATGAAATACCTAATCCAGAACTTTCCGATACTGTATGAACAAAATATAAAAGGTTTATATGAAATCACCAAAGATAATATCTCGTTTTAAAGATAGTTTCAATTACAGAAAATTCACTTCAATGTGGCACTAGCTATCAATATTTAAAACATGTAATGACAATGAAATTTAATAAGGGTAAAATGGTCCCATTCCGTACACTTTGGATAAGAAATATAATTTAAGTGGTTAATATATTAGAATCAATTTAGATTTGATGAACATTACAACATATATTATACCTGTTGATGTTCTTAAAATTACAAGCGATTATAGCAGTTTACTTGAAAACCTTATAAAGGCTAACTTGAAAGGACGAACCCAGTTTCGTGAGCCAGATAGTCTGGACGCCATAAAAAAATATATATGGGACCTCCTACCTCATTTTGAAAACGCCTAATTCACCATTTCTATTGATTTTCAACGGGTTAATACCTATTCTCCATATTTCTGTGGAAGAATCAAAAGGGTAAAAATGGTGCCTCTATCATCAGAGTAGTTAGAAAACGAAGTTGAAAGTAACTTCTTGCATGGACCTTCTCGTTATTCACTCACATAGTTGCAGAAATTCTAACTGGTCAATATATATTCCATTAAGTGGAATAATCAAAAGGAAAATTTGCCCCGTGAGAAAGAGAAAGTTGCAACACTAAGGATACGAAATAACCCTTAGAAATTTATTTAAAAAAATATGAAACCATTTAAACGGAAGGTAACTTACCCCAAGGGACCTACGGGGTGCAATTCAGTTTCTTAAAATAAGCATAGCTTATAAATAATAAAGTAATAATTGTGCAGTTAACACACAGTTGCCTTCTCGAGTTTTTAGGCTTGAAAGGGAAATTAAGACGGCTTGGCGTGCCGACGTGATTTTTCTTGACGAACCTGGCCAATTAGTAAATGACAACAATCGCTTTCAAATCTAGCCAAATAAACTAAGCAAGAGGAAGAAGAGGCGGAATAAATTTTTGGGTTACCTTATTTTCTTTAATTAATTCGATCAATTTTTCCCTTGATGTTCCTTTGAATAACATTTTTATTAATAAATGTTTTTAAATTTGAATATATATATATATGAAACTTGCTAGCTTATAAAATCGAATTGATGAAAAATTGAATGCTTCTACTCTGATGGTTATGCATCCAGCTCCACTCCAGAATATTCTCGATTTTCTAATTACTTTTCACTAAAATTACATTGAAAACAGAATTGTAACATATAAACTGTTACAGTCCTTGATACCCACCGGATAACTATCAGAAAAATATATTTTCATGCCTAAAGGCATATTATTAATTTTGAGGAAGTTATTAGAAAAAATCCCTTAGGACGTTAAAATCCTTACACGAATAAAGACAAAGGGGCAGCTCGGGAGCGCACCCTTGGCACATCACCCTTATTGGGTTGAATGCCATCAGTACGTCTTCGCAAGGAAGCAGGAACGTCTCATATAACTCATATAAAGTTGTAACATGCGAACCTTATCAAAAGCCTAGTTCTGTGGATCTTAAAATCACGTATTTGGAACTTTTAAAACTAATCACAAGTACCCCAAAATTGTAGTAAAATATTTTTATATTAATAGAGAGTCAGTCCCAAGTCATAACAAGACTTCTAAGAAATTGTGAATCTTTTTGTGCCAGTCAACTTATACTGTTATTCTTCATTACATGCAGTTGAAATAACGCCCTTTGAGGGAGGTGTCTTTCCTTGCCATGCTCGGAAAGCGGATTTCTATGAGTTAATTTATTAGGTAGATATGCGCTTTACCAATTGCACTTCTCTGAGAGTGGATGGACCATCTTTTGTTGAAAATGGAGCAACTTGGCGCCAATAAAGAAAATAAATTTAGCCACGTCCTTCAGACGACTAATCAAAGATTTATCTACATCAACACCCTGCATGCGTGGATCTTAAATTACAATGAAATTCTTCCATTTGCAATAGCGCAATGAAAGAAATAAACAGGTATCTCTAGTTTGGTATCCGCGTGTACCTATATCCTTCGGCGATAGCAAAAAGACTCGCCAGATGAAAAAGGTACATAAAAACCTTACTAACCTACGTTAAAGTATGATAGCTGGTTTTTATATATGTTTTACAAAATACTGTCAAAAACCAACATTATTGCCAGACACTTTCCGTGGGCCCTAACTTCCGCCAAATGCTATCAAGTTCGAAAAAAATTAGGGAATCTACTCATAGTAACAAGGCTAAATTTTATATATGTTACTTGGAGTACTATTTTAAGACCTTTTGCAATCAGCCAGACCAATCTGAAGGGCCTAAAATCCCCTAGACACGATAAAAGTTCTCCGACTAAGAAGTAAGTCAACTGGTTGTTTGGAAAAAGATTTATTAGTTCTTTGAATGCCAAAGCAACCTTTTTGAAATTCCTCAAACAAATCAGGATGAGTTTCGGCGACGTTTAACAAATTAGCATGTTATTTAACTGTCCATCGAGCATCATTTTACTGATTGCATATGAATAATAAATTAGTGATTTTTGGCAATACAAATTTAAATAGTTCAAAATCCCTTGTGCGGACGCTTCTTGACAAAGTTAAATAATAATGAACAAGGTTGATATAGATTAAATAAAACTGCGGTGTTTTATCGAACTCTCCGTTAATAGTACTTGTAAATACCATAGTCATTCAATAATTCATTAAGTTCTTCATTTTCTATTTTAAATGATGATATTGGACAGGTTTGCATTCGCGTAACTTCCTCTATCATTAGATCAGTGACTGTATTTTTAATTTCTAAAAATGACTTGAAGTGTAACATTTCCAATCCCACTGCCATCACCTGTTGAAGTGTTTCCCTTCAAGAAATCCATTTAATGAGTCACTTACTAGCAAATTAGTTTGCACCATAACACTAGATAAGTCACAGTAATTTATTACTTTGCCTACAGCTTTAAAATAAGCCATCATAATGTGGAAAGGTCCTAAATGGATAAATAAATCATAAAATTTAGGTTTTAAAGTAGCTTGAATTTGTAAGGCTACTTTCACCATCGCGAGATCGTAAGTAACTTAGACGGAAGGTTTTTTTAAGTCTTGACAAATTTGCTGACTTTGCTCCATAGTCTCCATAGATGTATAGATGTATTCGTAGGTGATGAATTGATGGGAGTTAGATAAGAAATTATTTGTTTCGGATTTGTATCACTGACTATCCTTTTTCCGCAGTTTTGCTCTGGTATCTCCAAAACTATTAGGTTTATCAAGATCATGAACATAAACAAAGTTGTTGTCCATAAAATTTCTGACAAAATTGGTCTTATTCATATTTTTGATCAATGTCATAGTTATCGAGATGACGGGGAGAGGGGGAGGGACGGTTAAATGTAAGAAACAGTAAAAGTTGAGATTTGAAACGTAAAAAAGACAAATCCTGATGTGTTTTTCAGTATTATTACAAGATCAGAAAGCATTTTCAAACTCATTCGATTTGATCATCATCATTGCTATCTTCTTCACTGTCATCTGAATCATAGTCCTTTCCTAGTAA